>SSNP01000266.1:222050-274483 GCA_006937955.1 Pachypanchax playfairii
CCCCCCCCCCCCCCCCCCCGACATGCTGCAACAACAACCACCTGTGGGGGGCTCCTGGTCAGCTGATGAGCATCCTAATGACTCTTTACAGTCAAAGAGAAGCTTCTAGAAGACAGAACTACTAAAGGCAATCCTCACAACAGAAAGACACACAATGGTGATGCAGCAGCTTTACATCATTTCCCACCTCACCTACTCTTTAGTTGATGATCCCCGGTCATTTCTGAAGATGTTAAAGAAAACACCGAGGTGGACCAGTAGCCATCAACAAAATCATTTATGCATCTTTCTGTTGTAGCAGATGAAACACAGGTGGCAGCCCTTGTGTTACCATCATTGGTCTGTTTCACATTGAAGCTCCTTTGACGCATGTTGTGGGTTCACAGCAACAGCCTCTAAATGCAAATGCCACACCTGGAATCAACTCCAGACTTTTTACCTACTTAATTGATGGTGTATTAATGAGTGAACAGCTCACACCTGTCCATGAAACAGCTTTCGAGTCAACTGTCCCATTACTTTAGGTCCCTTGAAAAAGAGGTGGCTACATATTAAAGAGCTGTAATTCCTAAACCCTTCATCCAATGTGGACGTGAATACTTTCAAATTAAAGCTGAGGGTCGTCACTTTAAGCCCATATTGATCATATAACTGTATCTTAAATATGTTTTAGTAAACAGCTAAAATAACAAAACTTGTGTTAGTGTTCAAATATTTCTGGGCATAACTGTAACTACATCGGTAGTTCACCTGACCTGATTAAAAACTGAATCTTTGCCAACATTCAATGACTCAGCAGCATTAAGGTTGCATGGGTGTATGCACTTGGCTATAGTGGATTTAGGTTCCATTTCTGATCTATTAGTGCCTGGTTTGACAGATTATGTGCATGGTGATATTTACAGATAGCCCACTGGATCAGTGGACATTGTGTCAAAGTGGAAAATACATAAAACGAAGGTTACGTAACACTTTCCTTATGCAACCCTCAACACTGACTTCAATAAAAGCTAAACCAGCTTCCCACCTTCCCACCAGTTGTTGAAGTTGTGAGATCCCTTTAACAGGTATAAGTCATGTTGTACTTTTGAAACCAGAAACTGTACTAGAGGCTGAAAGTCCTTTATACATGTGCATAATGGTGTTCCTTTTTCAACATGACGTAACTACAAATCCAACTAAATCTGAATCAGAACCATCTCAAGGGTCAGAAGTGTTCTTTAACAAGAATTCCCAAAATGTGCTGCAACAAACATGATTTAACTCTTTTAAAAAATGTTCTTTCTGACCATCTTCATTCAACACAAACACATAGAACTTCCTAAAGTTACAGTAATGGCTGAAAACTGTATTAGTCACCATGTGGTTCCCCTTGTATGTGCTGCTGATAGATGGATTTTGATGCAATGTTCAGGATCCATCAGAAATGGTACAAAAACCAATTCATGAGATTTTGGTGGTGATCCAGATCACTGTCTGGGATTTCTGTCTGGATCCAGGAATAAATGTCATCAGAATCCCAGACCGTGATCTGGATCACCGCCAAAATCTAACTGATTGATCCTTGTACCATTTCTCACCTATCCTGAACATTTAACCAATATTCATCAAGCAGATTTTTAGTTATCTTGTTAACAGACAAACCAACCCTGATGAAAACACAAGTGCAGATTTTGTACTATGATAACAGTGGACTTGGAAAAGGCATTTCTTGAGGTGAGTATGCAGCTCTGGCCCACTTCTGTGGACTATCTGGTCCCTGTACAACTAAAGCAAGAGTTGTGTTGACATTTTTGGCACTAAGTCAAACTCATTCTCATTCAACTTCGCTTGGGCTGCCCCTTGTCCCCAATTCTGTTTATCATGTTCATGGACAGGCTCTCAGGGAAAAGTCCTGGTGAGGAGAGTGTCTGGTTTGGGAATCTTAGAATCATATCTATGCTGTTATGATGTAGGATTTACTGTATCTTAAATAATGATTAAGGACCTGATTTATCAATATTCCAAGTAAAGAGTGCAAAATTGCACGCGAGGCAAAGATTTTGCGCCATGGGCGTGTTCCTGACTTGTGTGTGATTTACTAAGATTGCTTGCGCAATTGATAACCGGCGCAAACAGCAATATTTAAATGAGGAGTTTGCCGGCGCTATTCTCTTGCAGGCGCAAACGCAAAATCAAATTTGAGTCACTGGAGCTTCAAATATGAGAAGAGGCAAAAAATATTGTTAAGCTGCAGCAAAGTCATCTTCAGGCTCCACTCTGTGATGTTGTGTAACATAAAGCAAACAACACTGGTGTGTAAAGTTCCCCTGCAGTGTGGTTCAAACACTGAAACTTGCTTTTCAGGCTGTGATGTGCTACAGATTATATCGATGTGGGGGCCTGTGCCATCACCTTAGGAATAGATCATTTCTTGATCTGCTTTTAGATCCATGAATGATATTTACAGCACAAACACACGCACCCAAGAGCCATCCATTGTCCATATTCACCATCTCTCAACCTCGTAAATACTGTATAACACTTCCTCAGAATGAAAGAAATGCGATAACACCGTTTGTTATAACGCCCTGCCAGTTGCACAAAACTTGAACATTTAAATGTGTGTGTTTGTGGTTCCTGTACACAATCCATCCGTGTTGCACATGCCTGCAGCCTATTGCTCCAATTATGTTAGGAAAGCCAGCAATATCATAAGTCTTGCTTAGTGGCATTTAATACATCACCGATGTTTGGAAATTTAATGTACAGTACAGACCAAAAGTTTGTCCAAAACTTTGGTCTGTACTGCATCTGCCCGCGTAACATTGCATTCAAAACCTGTGACACACATTAGAAAAACTGCCCTAGGAGATGCAGCACTAAGCATAGTGTGCTGGAATGATCAGGTGCAAAGGAAACGCAATGCTGCGAGGAGTTTTGTCATCCAACGTATGGACCGACTCCTCCTCCTTTAAATCATTCAGTAGCTCTAAGATTGCAATGCTGGACAGGTGACAGGTCTCAACAATCTTTGACCATGGCATTCCAAACACATTTACACAGGCATCGTCTTTAGTGTCTGCGTCTTCTCCTTGCAACAATAACTGCATCCATTTTTGCAACAAGTAAAGACATGCTTTTCAAAGGTGGTAAATATAAGCACAAAACTTAGAAGTAACAAAAACTTTCTGGTTTGATAAATCACACTGTACCTGGAATGCCCACTTATTTACATGTTCTCCTCTTAATATTTTGTGTCTTCTGGCAGAAACGCCCACATTGCATATTCATCAAGGGCAAAGGCGCTAAAAGGATTTTACGAATCTTGTTGCAGGTTTAACAGGTGCAGTTTTACCTGTGCATCGTTAGTAAACCACCTGATGCTTGTTTTTGCGGCTGCTGAGAGGTTTGTGCCCGTTTTGCAACCGTAAACCAAATAAAGACAGATAATCATTCACATTCAGACCTAGAGCCAACATGCAAGTTTTGGTCTGTGTGACGAAGATGGAGAACCAGGAGAAGATACACCCATGCACGAGGAGAACATGCAAACTCCATGCAGAAAGGTCCAGGCTGGTTTCAAACCAGAACCTTGTCACTGCAAGGCAACAGTGCTACCACCTGTGCAACCAAGAAATGATCAACATGTTTGAATGACTTTAATACTTTAGCAAGAAAATTATTCTGTAGAGGCACTGAAGTGTTACTGAGAAAAGTACATGTATCAATAGAATCCAAACAACTGGAAACACAGCAGGATTATGATCAAATTCTCATTATAAATTGTGTTGATTCCATGTGTGAAAAAAACTACAGATACACAAACATGTATACACACCAATCCTGTAAATGAGCACCCGACTGCCAGTGTGGTCCCGCTGTGGGAGGACAGCATGGTAGAATGCATTCAGCAGGCTGAGCACAGATGAGGGAGACAGACAGCTGCTAATTTCAGGACTCGCCCTCCTCCACTGCAGGTAGTTCAGTAAGAGCTGTAAAAACCACATCAAAGACAGAAGTGTGACACACAAAACACTAAACTCATGAACCTATTATCAGATCCAAGATCAGGTCAGATAACAGTAGGTAAAAAATCCAACAATACCTAAAAAACAAATCAAAATCACAAAGGTAAACTTTTATGTAGTAATAGCCAGAATCTGCAGTCTGACTATATAGAGCTCATTTTACTGTGTTCAAAAACAAACAAATAGAATGAAGGGTTCTGCAGCCTAATGAAGAGTTGTGTTTTTTTTTTTTTTACTATGTCGGGATTGATGTCCGGATGATGCCTGACAGATTTATTCTCACAAGCTGAGCATGCAGCAATCACTGCAATGTTCTGTTTGTTACATTTATTTATTGTGATTTCATTTTATTTTTGTTTATTACAACTTTTTGAATCAGTGGACATGGCAAAGGAGAGAGGAAAGGAGAGAAAAAAAAAAGAAAGAAGAGGAAAAAAGATCAAATTAGTTAGAAGAGAAGGTGGGAGAGGGAGAAATCTGCTTCAATACCTGCTGAGAGACAAAAACAAGAGCAGAGACACCACAGCATTGACCAGCATCTATAAACACTGATAATATCATTGTGGACACAAATAAATAATGACACGGCTTAACACACAACATCCACAGTGGCAGCCCAAGTCAGTGAGTGTCTGTGAATATCTATGTGCATGGACGTGCCTATGATCATAGGTTTCTCAATAAAATTGTTTGACAGTGGGTGTGAAAAGCCCCAGCCCCGGCCTCCAGACCTCCAAGCAGACCACAGGGCCAACCCAAGCTCAAGGGATCCAGGCCCCAACCCTCGGAGCAGCAGAGCCTAGGCAGGCCATCGCAGAAGAAACCAAAGCCACCTCCCATAGGCAACCTCCAGTGCAGTCGCCCTTCAATCGCATTACAGGTGCCCCAAGGAGCCGTGGTGCGATTCCACAGGCCCCGCCGGAAGCCAGCCACCCCCAAGCACCCCGGGACACGGATCTGAAGTCCGAGACCCAATGGCAGTCCCTCCCGAAGAAGGTATCGGACGGAGCCAGGAAGCGCTCAGCCCACCAGCCAGCCACTGGGAGCAGGCCCGCACCCAGCCCCAAACTCTAGAACCCCCCAGAGCGCGGGCTGGTGGGGGAACCAGTAAGCAGTGGGGAGCTTGGTGGGGGGAGATAGGCCCTCAAAAAGGGACATAAGATATTGTAAGACCCACCCTGACACATACCTTCCCACCCTCATGCACACATACACAAACTCTATCATACACACCAAAGTGAACAGAAACCAAAATAGACATCACAGACATACTTACACTCCCCTTACACACGCTACACTCCCGGGATCTAGGTACCAGTACCCCCTAGGTGGCATCTAATCCCAGACCCAGGAGTTGATCCCTTCCCCTCTGAGGCAGAGCAAAGCAGACCACCAGCAACACCGAAGCCACAGACCACCGCTACCCACTCCTGACCCTGACTAGATGGCCAGGTCCTCCCCCATCCCCCAGCCCCAGGCGGCAGGCTGAGAATAGGGATGTGAGAAGACCCTACGCTTGACTCCTCCTGCTCATATGAGTTGATGGTGTTAGATGTTCTAACGTGCATTTAAAACAGAGGGCTAGGGTCCAGGCCACCCTCAAGAGCCCTATGTGTGTGTAATGTGAATGTGTAAACAGAGAGAGTATCTAAGTTGTGGGTTAAAATTGGGATGAAGTCTGCCACCAGGGCGGAGAGAACCTGCATCCCAAGACCCTGTGTTGCGGAGGAGATTGTGCAATGGAGCGGGAAGAGGAAAGCTGAATGGGATGGGGAGGAAAGGACGGAGGGAATCTCCCTCCCAGGGAGCTAGCTCCCCTATTGACCCCCATAAGCAACCCTGTTTCCCGCAGCCCACCAAGGGCAGGGGAACCCGGCAGTGGCTACTTCCATGACCAACAGCGCCCAAGGCAAGCAGCCCAGCACAGCCCCAAAAGACAACCTAAACCCACCCCAGCTTCCATGCAGCACTCATACTATAAAGAGACAGTAGACACCCAGGATGAGTGTCTACTCCATGGGAGGGATTACTCGGGTAGATGGTAAAGCTCTCCCCACAAACCCCCAGATGCCCCAGTCCCACCGACACACCAGAGGCCTCAGCCCAGGGCCAAGCACAGGGGAAGGTGACGACCCACAATCCCGGTGGCCCATCAACCAGGACCCAGCGCCACCAGGACCCAAGCCCAGAGGAAGACCACCCCAGGACTCCCAGACCCCCGACCCCACCCCAGTGGTACTCAGGAGCACCATGGCTACCTGACTGGTGACCCGTGCCTGCCAGCACGGACCCCCCCAGCAGCCCTGCATGCAGCCAGACAACAGCATCCAGAGGTCACCACAGTCCGACTGGGCCAGAGGAATGGCACCCCGCGCTGACCAATTGACCCCGGCCAACCCCAGATCGGCAATTGGTCATCAGGACAAGACCAGGACCTCCCTGGAGCTCCAGAGCAGACCCGTTCATTTTAGAGTGGTTTTAGCCTGTTTGGAGGCACTCTGGCTGGGGAGAGGGACGTGCACAGGGTCCTGTCATCCACCCTGGAGTGACGGTCCTCCCTCTCCTCTCAACAGTTGCAAGGGTAGCTTGAGCTCCAGATTTTATAATAATGTTTTGTTGTTGCTTTGTATTGTACAGAAATTTTGATTTAAAAAAATGACGACTGCAGCTGGTTCTATGTCTGGTTCTTCTTCCACCACTAGCAGGAAGCTGCCGCTGGTTCTTTCGGTGGGCGGTGACTGATATAAAATGACCAATCACATGAGGATCACACCGGGCCTTAGTCTCCTCCTCCAAACAGTCATAATTACTTTCCTTTCGCGCGCGCAGCCTCTCCTGGTTTGCCTTCACGCTCGTATGAGAGCTTCATGCACAGGTGCCTGTTTGGAGATCCACATGCGCGGTTCAGGAATACTCATGTAATGAATCATACGCGGGCGTGTGGGGTGAATTCACGCGCGTGCTGTGGATTGCACGCCCGCGCACACGTGCGGAGACGCGCGCACGGTTAAATACGCGTGCGCACTGCAGAAAATCACGCTTAGGCTTTTTGACTGAAATTTAATTCCATACTAAGACATCTTGAACCCTGTGATCTGTGTAGACCTCAGATATCAAACTCTTGACTTTTCTCTGATTTAAATGTGTCTCTGCAGAACTTGTTGACATGCTGAAGTGGTAATTAAATAAAATATCTAAAACATGCAGGACAGTGGACCTGAAGAACTGGGGTTGACATCCCTCATGTGTATAGAACTACTGCCCTGCAGCAAGAAGGTCTAGGGTTTAAAACCAAGCCAGGACCTTTCTGTATGGGGACTGCGTGTTCTCTCTGTGTATACCAGGGGATTCTGGTTTCCTCCCACAGACAAAAAGATGCATGACATGATACTTTTAATTTGGTGTTTAGTTTTGTCTGTTTCTGTCATGCCTGAAGGTTAGTATTGAACTTCAGACCAACACACTGGAGCCTCGTAGTCAGTGTAAACAGTGTTTAATATTAACAGTGCAGGTGGTGAAGATCCGGGACTGGAGCGGCTTGGGAGGAGATCTGACAGCGGAGGAGAGACAGGTTAGTGACGAGTTGATAGACACACGAATATGATGCTGGTTGCGGTGCGTGGGGAATGTGCTCACAGAATTTACAGTGCAGGGAAGGCAGGCAGTGTGTGGAGGAAGGACTGAGGAACCAGCAGGGGTGGTGGTGACTTTCCAGGTGATGATAGCGGTACAGATAATCCAGAGTAGATGCTTTGTTTCCAGGAGTCCAGGTGAGGCAGGGGTGACAGCAATGTTCTGACCAGGACAGGTGCGGAAGATCCAGAGAGGACCAGAGACAGACCAGGACCAGGGAGAATGAGATGGTCGTGCCGGACCACAACAGAACCAGGAGCCCTCCGGACGGCGCGGCAGACGGCCAGCGCAAAGGAGGTGCTCAGGACCAGGACCAGGAGATGGGAAGGAAAGGATCAGGTAAGTACTCTTGTTTCAGAAGTTGTAATCAGATGTTAGCTAGTCAGGCCACACGTTACCACAGTAAGTGCTGTAACAAACTGGCATCTGTCTCCAGTTCCTCCTCTGTTTAAGTACCCAGCCACAGAGAGCTGGGTAATGAGCCGCACCTGGAACCACTTATCAGCTGCTGCCACGCCCTTCAATGAGAGGTTAGTCCAACCAAAAACAAACACCACACACCAGCTGCTGAGAACCTGACAGTTTCTATGTGGCCCTGTTATGGACTGGCGACCTGTACAGGTGTGACCTCGTCTCTCTGCATAAGACAACTGGAGATAAACACCGGCTCACTGCAACTCTGAACAGGAACAAGCAGATAAAGAAAATGACTGATTTTATTCACATGAGTGTGCTTATGTAGTCCAAACATCTGGGGTGTAAAAACAAACAAACAAACAGCAAAATAATGCAGATACAGACATCATCTGAATAAATACGTCATCTTCAATCATTCAAGTCTGTAACAGGGAAGAAGAATCTTCATCAGGACGTTGCTTGTCCAGTCAGTGTCACACTGACCCTGAACAACTGTTATGAAAACAATGTCTGTGCCAGAGTGTATGTTTATCTACTGCCCTTTTATATCCATCCATCCACTTTCTAAACCTGCTTCTTCCTTTTCAGGGTCGCAGGGAGCTGGTGTTTATATACAGCAGTCACTGGGCGAGAGGCGGGGTCACACCTGGACAGTTCATCACAGGTCCACATATAGACAAACAACCACGCACACACTCACACCTAGGGACAATTTAGAATCGCCAATTAACCTCAAGCACCCGGAGTCCCCAGACAAAACCCACACATGCACGAGGAGAACATGCAAACTCCATGCAGAAAAGTCCTGGTCTTGTTTCAAACCCAGAAACTTCTCACTACAAGGCAACAGCACTACCCACCGCACCACCGTGTAGCCCTCCTCATGGACATTGTTATCTAATCTGCTAAGGCCTATAAACTTGAAATGTTGATATATTACAGATAAGTGGTAGATATTACATGATATGAAACTTTGAAGAAGGCTGTCACCTGATGTGTGAGTGAAAAAGCCTCAGCCAATGAGAACGCTGCATTTTCCTGCCACTGTGAGGACAGCGTGTGTGACTGAAAGAGTCAAATTAATCTGGGAGTCCAGTGGGGAAAATGACGATTTCAAACTTTTTTAGGTACAATAGGGGTGTGTTTTTGAATGGATTTTGTTGCCATGGTAACCCAAAATTCTATGCGCATTTCTAGAAACCAAGCTGATCAAATTGATGTATCACAAGTCAACAAAGGGTCTATTCACAGTCTGTGACTTCTGAGATATCTGAGATCTAAGATTTGATGCTTTATTATTTCACTACTTCAAATCAAGACTAGAGTAGAAACAAGTTCTCAGGTTTAATAAATTTCATAAAATCTCATTTATTTTGTTATCCGAGTGTAACTTCACCCTTTATAGGGCAAGTAACTATTTTCTAGACATTCACTGAATGGGTTGAAGGATTGAAATAAGTTTCAATTAGGTGCAACAGGAGCAATTAGACACAAAATTATACATAAATCATTTAGTGCAATGTATAAAATAATAATTATTATTATTTTACATGGATTTATTATATTTGATTGGTCATAGCCTGTGACAACACCTATTGTAACATATAGTTGGACCCTTGTTAAACTTGATTCGCTGGCGGGAAAAAAATAACTTAACTTTATTGTGTTGCCACTGTTCCATTTTAAAGCAGAATTAAATAACTTTTCTGCAGCCGTGTCTCAGACAGCTGTTGCTGGAACCGGTGTTCTGGAGAAATATTCTACCTGTTGAGATGTGCTACTGATTCCTTCTGCACGTGTCGTTGTCTTGACTTCAATAAACAGATTTATCGTGTATTTTTGTTTCTATATTTTTCCATAAATACATTTTACTTATCAAATAAATTCTCCCAGGACAGAAACACTAAATATGATGTTATTTTGACTTTCTTTACATTGTCAGAGCAACAGGCAAATGTTTGGACACACCCAGAGGAGAAGGACCCAACAATGGCCGTCAAGGGCTTTTATATAGAAAATATCAGGTAAGGATCATAAAAATATGTTTAAATAATTAACAGGACACACTCACCATAAACAAGGATACTGTATAAACTTATAATAACATCTCATTATGAAATAAGGTGTAAATTCGTACTATGGAGGCATTTTTCATCAGGGCAGCATAAATCATCAGAACACCACTTCCTGCTGCGACCCGAATTACTGAGGTGTAATATAGGAGGACCAGAGTGTCTAATATGAAGCTGAACATGTTTTTCGGTGAGTATCCACTTAGACAAGTTTCATAACAGTAGCTTAAAGTTTTAAAAGTTATTTTACTGCTTTAAAATGAGAGCAAATGGACACATATGATCACCTGCACTATAAAAGATTAACATACTTTCAAACTAAAACCTTAATTATTAAAAGTCCTTTTCTTTGCCTAAACTCAAACTGCCAAATAAAATGATGTTTTATTCTGAAACCATCATCTGTTCTTACTGTTGAACTGAACATTCAGTCTTTATGATTCCCATCGAATCATTCACACTGGATCCATTAATGTATCTTAACATTGTACATTAATATTCATGGAGGTAACATTGGTGCAGAAAATTATATATGTTTATATAAATGTTATCATCATCCATATATTTTTTCAACAAACTAACACCAGGTATTCAGGTTGTTTAAAACTGCCTCTTTATATTCAGACACTGAAAACTTTTGGCTGATTATGAACAAATGTAGAAAACTGCTCAGCTGTTTCATCATAAAGAATCATGTAAAAGGTCAAAACTCTTGCATATTTAACAGGCCAAGTGTTAGAATTAATCCCATCAATATGTTTTATTGACTCTTTAGCTGTTTGTGTTCACTGTTAATCATTAATAGACACGAGAATAAGGGAAAATATCCGCAGCGCAGCGATTAATTCCCAGAAACTCCGAGTTTTTCCTGGTGTGAATGTGATGCTGTTGTACCTTCAGTGAAAGCCCCTCGTCAAAGTCTCTGGCGTGAAGAAACTTGAGGAGAAAACCGTCGGAGAAGGTCTCGACAGCGGAGCCGGACCCCGCCTCTGCCTGCAGCGCTGCCCGCCTCAGGCGCACCACGTACGGCCTGAGCTGCTCCGAGTCGTCGGGGAGCTCATTCAGCGGTGGCCTGTTCATGCTGCACTTTGAACCACTTTATTTTGTGGGCAAATCTTTATGAAATTCCCAGCTTGACAGGAAGAGCCCGAAAAGGACGGAGGCGGGATGTGCGGACGTTAAAAACAAACCTAAAAACGTTTTTATTCGAGTCGCTTTTTCATTTTATCATGAATTTTTCACACTTTACTAGTTGTTTTTCAATGATAAAAAAAACATTTAATAATAATAATTAAACTCTACAGACTTCCGGTTAAAAGTGGGTGATTTAACACAGTCTGTCTGGTAGGATACTTTTATTACTGGTATTTTATAACTTACATAATTACATATTTATTAAGTGATTGAAATGTTTTTAGTTTCTAATCTTGGCTGTTGATGTCAACGGGACTCGTTCCTATAAAGTGCACTTGACTAATCTCAGACGTCAGTCCAGAAGTTCTTGGAACAGTTAAGATGATCAGGCTCCAGTTAGAGGACCTGAGTTTGGAAGAAGTACCCACGTAGAAGGAAAATCTGCGTATAAAGGTACTTTTTCTGCAAGAACGATTCAAAATGCTGCATTTAATGACTTAAACAGAAGACAAATAACAATAGTCCTCTGAAAGTGTTTGGACAAAAGCACTGGACAGTAAAATGAGACATAAGGCAGCTAATGTTCAAAGGAACTTTTCAAAAAAATCGGAGAACTATTCATCAATACTAAGTTTAAAAAAAACTCAAAATATCATCAATAAAAACAAAATAAATAAAACAAAACAAAACTACAATAAATAAAATAAAATGACACATGAGGATAATGAAGATTTTCAGGAATTTCCTTGTTTTTCTAACCAATTTCTGTTTGAGCATATTTTTAAAACATTTCATTTTTGTATTTTTTAAAACCAGATATAGATCCATTATCTACATTTAATTACATTAAATAAACTACAAGGCTCAGTTTTCTCTGGACGGGCTTTCTGAAGCCACACAGAGAATATGGCTCCCCCTGCTGGTCATTGTTCAACATTGGCGGGATTTTAACCTGCTACAGTAGCTACTGGTCAACTTCTGCACGGATCATCACAGTCTGGTTTGGAAACCAAACTAGACTGCAGAGAAACAGACTATAGAGAAGTCCACAGACAGATCACTGGTGCTAATCTGCCCTCCATACAGGACCTGGACTCACCTCTTCTGTCCCCCCAGGACGGAGCTACAGATCACTAAACACCAAAATCCTGAGACACAGGAACAGTTTCTTCCCCCAGACCGTCACCATGTTGAACAAACATGTTTAACATGTTAATTAATAAAACACATTATTTAATAGAAATAATGATCTTTTAACTGATTAGGCAACTTATATGAACAGTGATTGATTTGCATTGGAAAAAGAAAAATGTAATAACGCCGTTTAGAAATATTATAAGCTTGTGGTAGGAAGCTGGAGTCCCTGGAGAAAATCCACACGTGCACAAGGAGAGCATGCAAACTGCATACAGAAAGGTCTTGACCTGGTTTCAAACCCAGGACCTTTTTGATGCAAGGTTACAATGCTACTGTACCACCATGCAGCTCCCAATTCAGTTATGTTCTATTTAATTTATTTTTATTTATGTGGCTCCAGTTCATAACAAAAGTATTTTCAAAAGCACTTATTAGAAACATCATGTCCAAGTCATATAAATATTTTAGATTTAATGTTAGCTGTATGAAAAGATTTCAATCAGTTGTAAATAGTAAACAGATGCATTAAGTTTTGAAATGTGAGTGAGATGAATGTGTGAAACGATCCGATCATCTAGTTTGAAAAGTTTGTGATTGTGTGAAAAAAATGTTTTTTGCACATTACTGAATGATTTTCTCTTTATGCTGGGATACTTTGATTTATATCTTGCACACAGCATTCTTGAAAGTTTCGGTTTGGCTCTGAAACCGCCTTCTAAAAAAATATGTTTTTAAATGATCCTTTACTGACTCAGTCAGCTCAGACATGTTTTTGTTTTTAGATCTGACAGCTGCTGTTGAGTTGATCACAGAATCCTGATCTTCCATCCAAAGCACTGTAGCATCCAGCACTAGGCTGGTTCAGGTCTTACCTGTAAGGCAGAAGTTTTTTCTAGAATCAGTTTCTTCTTCAGTTCCTCTCACATGTGGTGTTCCCCAAGGCTCTATTCTTGAATGCATTTCATTCTAAATTTACATGCTTCCCTTAGGTTTCATTTTAGGACACTATAACATTTCTTTTCATTCATATGTTGATCTGACATAAAACGTATGCCAAATGAAAAATGATCTAACACAATCTGATACAGGAACAGTCGAGGGTCAGGTTAACCTGCCGGGAGGGTCAAAGAAGGAGGATAGGAGGAAGGAGTGATAATAAACAGAAAGAAAACAGGACAGTCAAGAATGTAGGACTGAGACTAGGGACTCAGAATGAAGGAACTATAACAGGAAAATCTAGAGAGTTAGTTGACATGATGAAGAGGAGGGAGGTGGACATACTGTGTGTCTAAGTGACCAGATGGAAAGGTAGCAAGACCAGGAGCCACGGAGAAGGAGTTAAGTTGTTCTTCACGGTGCTGATGAGAAGAAGAACGGAGCAGGAAGTGAAAGAGGAGTTTGTAAAAAAGGTTCTGGAGGTGAAGAGTCTCAGATAGAGGCTGAAGCTGGAAACAGGAAGGTGTTTTGTTTAATGTTGTCAGTGGGCGTGTCCTACAGGTAGGATGAGAGTCATAAGAGAAGGCTGGAGTGAGTTAGATGAAGTGATGCAGAGTATCTTCAGAGGTGAGAGAGTGGTGATTGGAGCAGACCTCAGTGGACGTGATGGTGCAGGTAACAGAGGTGATGAAGAAGTGATGGAAGGTTTAGTATCAGGACAGGAATGTAGAAGGACAGATGGTGGGAGACGATGTAGAAAGGATGGAAATGGCTGCAGTGAAAACGTTCTTTTAGAAGAGGCAGGAACATGGAGTCACTAATAAGAGTGGTGGTAGGAGAGCACAGGTTGACTACATCTTGTGTGGACGATGTCATCTGTAATGGTGTGTCATACAATGAATCTGTCAGAAAGAATCATAGAAACTAGACTAAGAACATCAGTGTACATTTTTGAACAGCAGTATGGCTTCATGCCAAGAAGGAGTACTACAGATGTAGTATTTGCTTTTAGAATGTTGATGTAGAAGTACAGATACAGCCAGAGCAGAGAAGTATGTTAGAGTGGTGCAGGACATGTATGACAGCTGTAAGGTGGTGGTGAGATGTGATGTAGGTGTGACAGAGGAATTCAACATGGAGGTGGGACTGAATCAAGGACCTTGAGCCCATTCCTGTTGCTATGGTGATGGACAGATTGACAGATGAGGTGAGACAGGAATGTCCATGGACCATGATGTTTGCAGATGACATTATATGTAGTGAGAACAGGTGGAGGAACATCAAGAAGAGGGACAAAGGTTAACTGCAGCAAGACAGAGTCTATGTGTGTGAACTTCAAGTACTTAGAGTCAACAGTCCAAAACAATATTAGAGTCTGGAAAAGAGGTGAAGAAACATGTGCAAGTAGGATGGAACAGTGTCAGAAGTGATGGGACAAAAGAGTCTCAACAAGAATGAAAGAAAAGGTGGACAAGACAGTGGTTAGACCAGCCATGTTGTCTGGTTTGGAGACGGTACCACTGAGGCAGGAGGAGATCCTTCCTGTCCACAGCTAGAACCCTCTACA
This sequence comes from Pachypanchax playfairii, assembly GCA_006937955.1. NCBI lineage: Eukaryota > Metazoa > Chordata > Actinopteri > Cyprinodontiformes > Aplocheilidae > Pachypanchax > Pachypanchax playfairii. The sequence goes on from SSNP01000266.1 coordinate 236,957, forward strand.
GGAGATCCTTCCCGTCCACAGCTAGAACTCTCTACAGGAGATCCTTCCCGTCCAAAACTAGAACCCTCTACAGGAGATCCTTCCTGTCCACAGCTAGAACCCTCTACAGGAGATCCTTCCCGTCCAAAACTAGAACCCTCTACAGGAGATCCTTCCTGTCCACAGCGAGAATCCTCTACAGGAGATCCTTCCCGTCCACAGCTAGAACTCTTTACAGGAGATCCTTCCTGTCCCCAACTAGAACCCTCTACAGGAGATCCTTCCTGTCCACAGCTAGAACCCTCTACAGGAGATCCTTCCCGTCCACAGCTAGAACCCTCTACAGGAGATCCTTCCCGTCCACAGCTAGAACCCTCTACAGGAGATCCTTCCCGTCCAAAACTAGAACCCTCTACAGGAGATCCTTCCCGTCCAAAACTAGAACCCTCTACGGGAGATCCTTCCCGTCCACAGCTAGAACCCTCTACAGGAGATCCTTCCTGTCCACAGCTAGAACCCTCTACAGGAGATCCTTCCCGTCCAAAACTAGAACCCTCTACAGGAGATCCTTCCTGTCCACAGCTAGAACCCTCTACAGGAGATCCTTCCCGTCCACAGCTAGAACTCTCTACAGGAGATCCTTCCTGTCCACAGCTAGAACCCTCTACAGGAGATCCTTCCTGTCCAAAACTAGAACCCTCTACAGGAGATCCTTCCCGTCCACAACTAGAACCCTCTACAGGAGATCCTTCCTGTCCACAGCGAGAATCCTCTACAGGAGATCCTTCCTGTCCCCAACTAGAACCCTCTACAGGAGATCCTTCCTGTCCACAGCTAGAACCCTCTACAGGAGATCCTTCCCGTCCACAGCTAGAACTCTCTACAGGAGATCCTTCCCGTCCAAAACTAGAACCCTCTACGGCAAATCCTTCCCGTCCAAAACTAGAACCCTCTACGGGAGATCCTTCCCGTCCACAGCTAGAACTCTCTACGGGAGATCCTTCCCGTCCACACCTAGAACCCTCTACAGGAGATCCTTCCTGTCCAAAACTAGAACCCTCTACAGGAGATCCTTCCCGGCCACAGCGAGAACCCTCAACAGGAGATCCTTCCCGTCCACAGCTAGAACCCTCTACAGGAGATCCTTCCCGTCCACAACTAGAACCCTCTACAGGAGATCCTTCCCGTCCAAAACTAGCACCCTCTACGGGGGATCCTTCCCGTCCAAAACTAGAACCCTCTACGGGAGATCCTTCCCGTCCACAGCGAGAATCCTCTACGGGAGATCCTTCCCGTCCACAGCTAGAACTCTCTACGGGAGATCCTTCCCGTCCACACCTAGAACTCTCTACAGGAGATCCTTCCCGTCCAAAACTAGAACCCTCTACGGGAGATCCTTCCCGTCCAAAACTAGAACCCTCTACGGGAGATCCTTCCCGTCCACAGCTAGAACCCTCTACGGGAGATCCTTCCCGTCCACAGCTAGAACCCTCTACAGGAGATCCTTCCCGTCCAAAACTAGAACCCTCTACAGGAGATCCTTCCTGTCCGCAGCTAGAACCCTCTACAGGAGATCCTTCCCGTCCACAACTAGAACCCTCTACAGGAGATCCTTCCTGTCCAAAACTAGAACCCTCTACAGGAGATCCTTCCCGTCCACAGCTAGAACCCTCTACAGGAGATCCTTCCCGTCCACAGCTAGAACCTTCTACAGGACATCCTTCCCGTCCACAGCTAGAACCCTCTACAGGAGATCCTTTCTGTCCCCAACTAGAACCCTCTACGGGAGATCCTTCCAGTCCCCAACTAGAACCCTCTACAGGAGATCCTTCCGGTCCACAGCTAGAACCCTCTACGGGCGATCCTTCCCGTCCACAGCTAGAACCCTCTACGGGAGATCCTTCCAGTCCACAGCTAGAACCCTCTACAGGACATCCTTCCCCTCCACAGCTAGAACCCTCTACGGGAGATCCTTCCCGTCCACAGCTAGAACCCTCTACGGGAGATCCTTCCCGTCCACAGCTAGAACCCTCTACGGGAGATCCTTCCCGTCCACAGCTAGAACCCTCTACGGGCGGTCCTTCCCGTCCACAGCTAGAACCCTCTACGGGAGATCTCTCCCGTCCACAGCTAGAACCCTCTACAGGAGATCCTTCCCGTCCAAAACTAGAACCCTCTACAGGAGATCCTTCCTGTCCGCAGCTAGAACCCTCTACAGGAGATCCTTCCCGTCCACAACTAGAACTCTTTACAGGAGATCCTTCCTGTCCCCAACTAGAACCCTCTACAGGAGATCCTTCCTGTCCACACCTAGAACCCTCTACAGGAGATCCTTCCTGTCCAAAACTAGAACCCTCTACAGGAGATCCTTCCGGTCCACAGCTAGAACCCTCTATGGGAGATCCTTCCCGTCCACAGCTAGAACCCTCTACAGGAGATCCTTCCGGTCCACAGCTAGAACCCTCTACGGGAGATCCTTCCCGTCCACAGCTAGAACCCTCTACGGGAGATCCTTCCTGTCCACAACTAGAACCCTCTACAGGAGATCCTTCCTGTCCACAGCTAGAACCCTCTACAGGAGATCCTTCCTGTCCACAGCTAGAACCCTCTACAGGAGATCCTTCCTGTCCACAACTAGAACCCTCTACAGGAGATCCTTCCAGTCCACAGCTAGAACCCTCTATGGGAGGTCCTTCCCGTCCACAGCTAGAACCCTCTACGGGAGATCCTTCCCGTCCACAGCTAGAACCCTCTACGGGCGCTCCTTCCCGTCCACAGCTAGAACCCTCTACAGGAGATCCTTCCTGTCCACAGCTAGAACCCTCTACAGGAGATCCTTCCTGTCCACAGCTAGAACCCTCTACAGGAGAACCTTCCCGTCCACAGCTAGAACCCTCTACGGGAGATCCTTCCCGTCCACAGCTAGAACCCTCTACGGGAGAACCTTCCCGTCCACAGCTAGAACCCTCTACGGGAGAACCTTCCCGTCCACAGCTAGAACCCTCTACGGGAGAACCTTCCCCTCCACAGCTAGAACCCTCTACAGGAGAACCTTCCCGTCCACAGCTAGAACCCTCTACAGGAGATCCTTCCCGTCCACAGCTAGAACCCTCTACAGGACATCCTTCCCGTCCACAGCTAGAACCCTCTACGGGAGATCCTTCCCGTCCACAGCTAGAACCCTCTACGGGAGATCCTTCCCGTCCACAGTTAGAACCCTCTACGGGAGATCCTTCCGGTCCACAGCTTGAACCCTCTACGGGAGATCCTTCCCGTCCACAGCTAGAACCCTCTACGGGAGATCCTTCCCGTCCACAGCTAGAACCCTCTACGGGAGATCCTTCCTGTCCACAGCTAGAACCCTCTACAGGAGATCCTTTCTGTCCCCAACTAGAACCCTCTACGGGAGATCCTTCCAGTCCCCAACTAGAACCCTCTACAGGAGATCCTTCCTGTCCCCGGGAGATCCTTCCTGTCCACAACTAGAACCCTCTACAGGAGATCCTTCCTGTCCGCAGCTAGAACCCTCTACAGGAGATCCTTCCTGTCCAAAACTAGAACCCTCTACAGGAGATCCTTCCAGTCCACAGCTAGAACCCTCTACAGGACATCCTTCCCGTCCACAGCTAGAACCCTCTACAGGAGATCCTTCCCGTCCACAGCTAGAACCCTCTACAGGAGATCCTTCCCGTCCACAGCTAGAACCCTCTACGGGAGATCCTTCCCGTCCACAGCTAGAACCCTCTACGGGAGATCCTTCCCGTCCACAGCTAGAACCCTCTACGGGAGATCCTTCCCGTCCACAGCTAGAACCCTCTACGGGAGATCCTTCCCGTCCACAGCTAGAACCCTCTACAGGAGATCCTTCCAGTCCACAGCTAGAACCCTCTACAGGACATCCTTCCCGTCCACAGCTAGAACCCTCTACGGGAGATCCTTCCCGTCCACAGCTAGAACCCTCTACAGGAGATCCTTCCCGTCCACAGCTAGAACCCTCTACGGGAGATCCTTCCCGTCCACAGCTAGAACCCTCTACAGGAGATCCTTCCTGTCCAAAACTAGAACCCTCTACAGGAGATCCTTCCTGTCCGCAGCTAGAACCCTCTACAGGAGATCCTTCCTGTCCCCAACTAGAACCCTCTACAGGAGATCCTTCCTGTCCCCAACTAGAACCCTCTACAGGAGATCCTTCCTGTCCCCAACTAGAACCCTCTACAGGAGATCCTTCCTGTCCCCAACTAGAACCCTCTACAGGAGATCCTTCCAGTCCACAACTAGAACCCTCTACAGGAGATCCTTCTGTCCAAAACTAGAACCCTCTACAGGAGATCCTTCCTGTCCACAGCTAGAACCCTCTACAGGAGATCCTTCCTGTCCAAAACTAGAACCATCTACAGGAGATCCTTCCTGTCCGCAGCTAGAACCCTCTACAGGAGATCCTTCCTGTCCACAACTAGAACCCTCTACAGGAGATCCTTCCAGTCCACAACTAGAACCCTCTACAGGAGATCCTTCTGTCCAAAACTAGAACCCTCTACAGGAGATCCTTCCGGTCCACAGCTAGAACCCTCTACGGGAGATCCTTCCCGTCCACAGCTAGAACCCTCTACAGGAGATCCTTCCGGTCCACAGCTAGAACCCTCTACGGGCGGTCCTTTCTGTCTACAGCTAGAACCCTCTACGGGAGATCCTTCCCGTCCACAGCTAGAACCCTCTACGGGAGATCCTTCCGGTCCACAGCTAGAACCCTCTACGGGAGATCCTTCCTGTCCACAACTAGAACCCTCTACAGGAGATCCTTCCCGTCCACAGCTAGAACCCTCTACAGGAGATCCTTCCGGTCCACAGCTAGAACCCTCTACGGGAGATCCTTCCTGTCCAAAACTAGAACCCTCTACAGGACATCCTTCCCGTCCACAGCTAGAACCCTCTACAGGAGATCCTTCCCGTCCACAGCTAGAACCCTCTACAGGAGATCCTTCCCGTCCACAGCTAGAACCCTCTACAGGAGATCCTTCCTGTCCACAACTAGAACCCTCTACGGGAGATCCTTCCAGTCCCCAACTAGAACCCTCTACAGGAGATCCTTCCTGTCCCCGGGAGATCCTTCCTGTCCACAACTAGAACCCTCTACAGGAGATCCTTCCTGTCCACAGCTAGAACCTGTACAGGAGATCCTTCCGGTCCACAGCTAGAACCCTCTACAGGAGATCCTTCCTGTCCACAGCTAGAACCCTCTACAGGAGATCCTTCCTGTCCAAAACTAGAACCCTCTACAGGAGATCCTTCCTGTCCGCAGCTAGAACCCTCTACAGGAGATCCTTCCTGTCCACAACTAGAACCCTCTACAGGAGATCCTTCCAGTCCACAACTAGAACCCTCTACAGGAGATCCTTCTGTCCAAAACTAGAACCCTCTACAGGAGATCCTTCCGATCCACAGCTAGAACCCTCTACGGGAGATCCTTCCCGTCCACAGCTAGAACCCTCTACAGGAGATCCTTCCCGTCCACAGCTAGAACCCTCTACGGGAGAGCCTTCCTGTCCAAAACTAGAACCCTCTACAGGAGATCCTTCCTGTCCACAACTAGAACCCTCTACAGGAGATCCTTCCTGTCCACAGCTAGAACCCTCTACAGGAGATCCTTCCCGTCCACAGCTAGAACCCTCTACGGGAGATCCTTCCCGTCCACAGCTAGAACCCTCTACAGGAGATCCTTCCTGTCCACAGCTAGAACCCTCTATGGGAGATCCTTCCCGTCCACAGCTAGAACCCTCTGCATGAGATCCTCCCGTCCACAGCTAGAACCCTCTACGGGAGATCCTTCCCGTCCACAGCTAGAACCCTCTACGGGAGATCCTTCCCGTCCACAGCTAGAACCCTCTACGGGAGATCCTTCCCGTCCACAGCTAGAACCCTCTACAGGAGATCCTTCCTGTCCAAAACTAGAACCCTCTACAGGAGATCCTTCCGGTCCACAGCTAGAACCCTCTACGGGAGATCCTTCACGTCCACAGCTAGAACCCTCTACGGGAGATCCTTCCCGTCCACAGCTAGAACCCTCTACGGGAGATCCTTCCAGTCCCCAACTAGAACCCTCTACAGGAGATCCTTCCTGTCCCCGGGAGATCCTTCCTGTCCACAACTAGAACCCTCTACAGGAGATCCTTCCTGTCCACAGCTAGAGCCCTCTACAGGAGATCCTTCCGGTCCACAGCTAGAACCCTCTACGGGAGATCCTTCCCGTCCACAGCTAGAACCCTCTACAGGAGATCCTTCCAGTCCACAACTAGAACCCTCTACAGGAGATCCTTCTGTCCAAAACTAGAACCCTCTACAGGAGATCCTTCCGGTCCACAGCTAGAACCCTCTACGGGAGATCCTTCCCGTCCACAGCTAGAACCCTCTACAGGAGATCCTTCCGGTCCACAGCTAGAACCCTCTACGGGAGATCCTTCCCGTCCACAGCTAGAACCCTCTACGGGAGATCCTTCCCGTCCAAAACTAGAACCCTCTACAGGAGATCCTTCCTGTCCACAGCTAGAACCCTCTACAGGAGATCCTTCCCGTCCAAAACTAGAACCCTCTACAGGAGATCTTTCCCGTCCACAGCTAGAACTCTCTGCAGGAGATCCTTCCCATCCAAACCTAGAACCCTCTACGGGAGATCCTTCCCGTGCACAGCTAGCACCCTCTACGGGAGATCCGTCCCGTCCACAGCTAGAACCCTCTACAGGAGATCCTTCCTGTCCACAGCTAGAACCCTCTACAGGAGATCCTTCCTGTCCACAGCTAGAACCCTCTACAGGAGATCCTTCCCGTCCACAGCTAGAACCCTCTACAGGAGATCCTTCCTGTCCACAGCTAGAACCCTCTACAGGAGATCCTTCCCGTCCACAGCTAGAACCCTCTACAGGAGATCCTTCCCGTCCACAGCTAGAACCCTCTACAGGAGATCCTTCCCGTCCAAAACTAGAACCCTCTACAGGAGATCCTTCCTGTCCACAGCTAGAACCCTCTACAGGAGATCCTTCCCGTCCACAGCTAGAACCCTCTACAGGACACCCTTCCCGTCCACAGCTAGAACCCTCTACAGGAGATCCTTCCTGTCCAAAACTAGACCCCTCTACAGGAGATCCTTCCCGTCCACAGCTAGAACCCTCTACAGGAGATCCTTCCCGTCCACAGCTAGAACCCTCTACGGGAGATCCTTCCCGTCCACAGCTAGAACCCTCTACAGGAGATCCTTCCTGTCCAAAACTAGAACCCTCTACAGGAGATCCTTCCTGTCCACAGCTAGAACCCTCTACAGGAGATCCTTCCAGTCCACAGCTAGAACCCTCTACAGGACATCCTTCCCGTCCACAGCTAGACCTCTCTACAGGAGATCCTTCCTGTCCACAGCTAGAACCCTGTACAGGAGATCTTTCCCGTCCAAAACTAGAACCCTCTACGGGAGATCCTTCCCGTCCAAAACTAGAACCCTCTACAGGAGATCTTTCCCGTCCACAGCTAGAACTCTCTGCAGGAGATCCTTCCCATCCAAACCTAGAACCCTCTACGGGAGATCCTTCCCGTCCACAGCTAGAACCCTCTACGGGAGATCCTTCCCGTCCACAGCTAGAACCCTCTACAGGAGATCCTTCCCGTCCACAGCTAGAACCCTCTACAGGAGATCCTTCCAGTCCCCAACTAGAACCCTCTACAGGAGATCCTTCCTGTCCCCGGGAGACCCTCCCTGTCCACAACTAGAACCCTCTACAGGAGATCCTTCCGGTCCACAGCTAGAACCCTCTACAGGAGATCCTTCCGGTCCACAGCTAGAACCCTCTACGGGAGATCCTTCCCGTCCACAGCTAGAACCCTCTACAGGAGATCCTTCCTGTCCAAAACTAGAACCCTCTACAGGAGATCCTTCCCGTCCAAAACTAGAACCCTCTACAGGAGATCCTTCCTGTCCACAGCTAGAACCCTCTACAGCAGATCCTTCCTGTCCACAACTAGAACCCTCTACAGGAGATCCTTCCTGTCCACAACTAGAACCCTCTACAGGAGATCCTTCCCGTCCACAGCTAGAACCCTCTACGGGAGATCCTTCCCGTCCACAGCTAGAACCCTCTACGGGAGATCCTTCCAGTCCCCAACTAGAACCCTCTACAGGAGATCCTTCCTGTCCCCGGGAGATCCTCCCTGTCCACACCTCGAACCCTCTACAGGAGATCCTTCCTGTCCACAGCTAGAACCCTCTACAGGAGATCCTTCCAGTCCACAGCTAGAACCCTCTACAGGAGATCCTTCCCGTCCACAGCTAGAACCCTCTACAGGAGATCCTTCCCGTCCACAGCTAGAACCCTCTACAGGAGTTCCTTCCCGTCCACAGCTAGAACCCTCTACAGGAGATCCTTTCTGTCCCCAACTAGAACCCTCTACGGGAGATCCTTCCAGTCCCCAACTAGAACCCTCTACAGGAGATCCTTCCTGTCCCCGGGAGATCCTTCCTGTCCACAACTAGAACCCTCTACAGGAGATCCTTCCTGTCCACAGCTAGAACCCTCTACAGGAGATCCTTCCGGTCCACAGCTAGAACCCTCTACGGGAGATCCTTCCCGTCCACAGCTAGAACCCTCTACAGGAGATCTTTCCGGTCCACAGCTAGAACCCTCTACGGGAGATCCTTCCCGTCCACAGCTAGAACCCTCTACGGGAGATCCTTCCTGTCCAAAACTAGAACCCTCTACAGGAGATCCTTCCGGTCCACAGCTAGAACCCTCTACGGGAGATCCTTCCCGTCCACAGCTAGAACCCTCTACAGGAGATCCTTGAGATCCTTCCTGTCCCCAACTAGAACCCTCTACGGGAGATCCTTCCTGTCCCCAACTAGAACCCTCTACAGGAGATCCTTCCTGTCCCCAACTAGAACCCTCTACAGGAGATCCTTCCTGTCCCCAACTAGAACCCTCTACAGGAGATCCTTCCTGTCCAAAACTAGAACCCTCTACAGGAGATCCTTCCTGTCCACAACTAGAACCCTCTACAGGAGATCCTTCCGGTCCACAACTAGAACCCTCTACAGGAGATCCTTCCGGTCCACAGCTAGAACCCTCTACGGGAGATCTTTCCCGTCCACAGCTAGAACCCTCTACAGGAGATCCTTCCTGTCTACAGCTAGAACCCTCTACAGGAGATCCTTCCTGTCCACAGCTAGAACCCTCTACAGGAGATCCTTCCTGTCCACAACTAGAACCCTCTACAGGAGATCCTTCCAGTCCACAACTAGAACCCTCTACGGGAGATCTTTCCCGTCCACAGCTAGAACCCTCTACAGGAGATCCTTCCTGTCCACTAGAACCCTCTACAGGAGATCCTTCCTGTCCCCAACTAGAACCCTCTACGGGAGATCCTTCCTGTCCACAGCTAGAACCCTCTACAGGAGATCCTTCCTGTCTACAACTAGAACCCTCTACAGGAGATCCTTCCTGTCCAAAACTAGAACCCTCTACAGGAGATCCTTCCTGTCCACAGCTAGAACCCTCTACAGGAGATCCTTCCTGTCCACAACTAGAACCCTCTACAGGAGATCCTTCCAGTCCACAACTAAAACCTCTACAGGAGATCCTTCTGTCCAAAACTAGAACCCTCTACAGGAGATCCTTCCGTCCACAGCTAGAACCCTCTACGGGAGATCCTTCCCGTCCACAGCTAGAACCCTCTACAGGAGATCCTTCCTGTCCAAAACTAGAACCCTCTACAGGAGATCCTTCCGGTCCACAGCTAGAACCCTCTACGGGAGATCTTTCCCGTCCACAGCTAGAACCCTCTACAGGAGATCCTTCCTGTCCACAGCTAGAACCCTCTACAGGAGATCCTTCCTGTCCACAGCTAGAACCCTGTACAGGAGATCCTTCCCGTCCAAAACTAGAACCCTCTACAGGAGATCCTTCCTGTCCACAGCTAGAACCCTCTACAGGAGATCCTTGTGTAGAAAAACACCCTGGTATTGTATTATGCTTTTTAATAAGGAAACCAATCAGCTGATGGTTTTTGGAAATCCTACAACAATAAATTATAGCAGCTTTTCAAAATAAAGTCATTGGTGTTACCATTTTATTTCCCCTTAAGACCTACATTTTGGCTTGGCTCTGACCAAAAGTTTTTTATGTTAAACCTGCTTTGTAGTACAGAAAATAATTAAAATCCAGCATCAAATGTACAATGACACAACAGATTTCACCCTGCCGTGTCTTTTAAAACTAAACCACAGCTTCGAAGAGCTGTGTGTGAAAGTTTCTCCTCCTGTGGAAACACAGGAGTTTTGACAGTTTGCTGATCTGGAGCATACAAGCGCATGTTAACACAATGCCAAGGAGGAAAAACATCAGCTGCCTGAGTTCCAGTAACAAAGATCAAGGAGAAACAGTCACATGCTTTGAGCTTGTAAAGATCTGCAGCCCTCCTGTACAGGTACGTGTCTTCCAGCACAATGTAACATCTTATTGGTAAAGGTTTTATTTTTACTCCATGTATGAAACAAAAGATATGAAGTCACAAAAAGTTTCAAGATGGCTGTTTTTACTACAAAACTTAATGATTGATGAACCAGGCACCTCTGTAGCATTACAGTGCTAGTGTACATACACCACAGACTGTCACTGATGATGTAATGCTTTTAATCCACATATCCATCTATATATATATATATATATATATATATATATATATATATAATGTATAATCAAGAGTTCCAAGTGTACGTGTCCTAACCAACACTAGGGGAGGATCAAAGCTTCTGTTTGCATTTAGCTGAATAAAGAGTTCTGAATTCACATCACTAGTTGTGTTTATGACCCTCCATGTGTGACTGTATGAACTGGAGATTTTTAATTCAGTCAATTTCACAAGATCTCGACACAAATAGGTGAACGGAATAAAAGAAAAAGGTAAAAAGTGTGAAAAATGGTTCATGACCTCATTCTCAGTTAACAATGAAACTGTTTATGTGACAGCGTGTAACACAAAGTTCTTAGTGCTCAGAGATCAACAAACACTTAAATCATGAGCTCTGAAGTCAAATGAAATTATCATGTAAAAGCTTGTGAAAACACATGAAGAGTGTCGCCGTCAGTAACTGAGTTTAAATCAGCAGCTCAGCTGTTCAGACCAAAACACAGAACTTTAGATTGTTTAGAAACATTTACATAAACACGGTGAATCATTGCTGGATCATTTCAGAACTTTGTATTTTTGTCTCTCCTTCACATAGTACTGTGATCATCAACACGTATTCATGTCTGATTAAATAATAACAAACCAAGAACTATAAAATGACTCTTAAGACAAATTAAAAAGTACTTTTACATGAATCCCAAATCTGAAGCTGCAGGTATAAAGTGAACTACTCGTCACTTTACTGAAACATTCCTAAAACCGTCTGAAAAACTCAAAGTTTGGTCCAGTTGATTCCATGTGAGACCGTCTGGGTCTATGAACACGGTGGTACCTTCTTTATTCTGCATCTTACAAGGTTCTTACAAACAAAATGAAGGTGCTCAACATCTTGTGTTTTAACTGACATTTGTTAGATTTGAGTGAAACATGCAAATATATTTTGGTTAATTACTCCTCAGTTTCTGATGGTCTAACAAAGATCTGAACACCTGAACCAAAACTCTCCATGTGGATTTAACTAAAAGCTGGAGAGGACTTCCTGTCTGTCTCCATGTTTAACATCTTTACAGACAAGTGGGTTGTAGTTTTATCTGAAATGCAATTCATTCCGTTTTAATGTAAAAACTTGTAGTTTTTTTTCCTCCTTCAGAGGAACTTTTTAAAACAATGAATGAGTCAAAGTTTAAATCCTCATCAGCCTGCCTGCAGCTGACGTGGTAAAATCAGTCAAACCCAAACTAACACGTTTATTTTGCTCTGAAAATGTTTGTTTTTACATGTCGTGTCATTACTTTTATTGGAACTGGATCTCCACTCGCTTAGTTTATAGATGTGCACATGTAAAAAAAACAAAAATGAAAAACGGACAATAATTGTGGATGAACAGGCAGGATGCTGGTAAACCAGGAAACTACAGCCAAATACGTTCATCATATCTACAACTCAAATCTTTCCCACTCTGATCTCCCACATCGCAGCTCTGTGAAACATATCGCTCACAAAGCAGCATCTTGTTTTGTGTGTCAACATGAAACCTGAGGAATAACAAACAAAAAGTCCAGGCACTTTTCCTACAACCCACACCAGAACTTCCAGCTGTTCACAGACTCCACAAAAATTACATTTAATGTTCAACGATATTCAAAAAGTGTAAAATATGTTTTTGGTATTCTTTTATAAAGATGATCAACCCAGAACCAAAACGCTAGTTTAAAGCTTCTATTTAAATAAACAGATAAGTTATGAACTGGCTTTACTTCCTGCAAGGAGCTGATTGTCATCTTAAAGCATCAGCTAGCTGCATAATATCATCCAAACTTGTTAAAAGAAACTGGAATCTGGATTATTTGGAGTCATGAGAGTGGAGACTGAATACACACCTGATAGTCAGCTGGACTCTGTTTGATTGGCGACCAAAGTTATAACATTGTTGCTGATTTTAGTTGGTGCGGTTTGGATTTATAAAACGAACCAAATATGCTTAGAAGCATGTTCACATCTCCGCCTGTGGTGGCGCTGTGGTGTTAGTGCACTACTTTATTGTTGTTACTGCACTTCCTGGTGTGAGTCTCCTTTTACAATCAACATAAACAAACCTGGACTAGCAGCAGATTCTGGTGGTTTTGGAATCTTTTATGTTTGGTGAATGTGTCAGATTAATATTCTGCAGCAGTGGGTTCATGATGAGCAGATAACAAGACAGAGAACTACATGAGACGGCTGCACAATATAGTCCACTTCCTGCTTTTAGTGATGTCTCTGTTTGGTTGCGTTCACACATGCAATCGAATCACACCAGAGTTTGTTTCAATCGAACCGAGACCCACGTTTTTAGGCAAACTAGAGTTCGATTGTTTGGTCCGAATCAGAGTTCAGTTGCCCGTTCACACCTCCCCAAACGAACCAGACTTTCTGTGCAAACGAACTAGAGTTCGATTCAAGCGGACTAAACAGGGCTGGTGTGAATCCACCCTCAGGTCCGCTTGAATCAAACTCTAGTTTGTTAACACAGAAAGTCTGGTTCGTTTGTGGAGGTGTGAACGAGCAACAGAACTCTGATTCAGACCAAACAATCGAACTCAAGTCCGTCTAAAAACGTGGGTCTCGGTTCAATTGAAACGAAGTCTGATACGGTTCGAATGCATGTGTGAACGCAACCGCACCAAATGCAGGAAATGGACTATATTGTGCAGCCGTCTCGTGTAGTCATCTGTCTCATTATCTTCTCATCATGAACCCACTGCTGCAGAATATTCATCTGGTACATTCACCAAGTACAAAAGATCCCAAAACCACCAGAATCTGCTGCTAGTCCAGGTTGGTTACGTTCCACTCTCCCCGCGGCAGCACCAGGAAGTGTAATAACAACAGCAGAAAAGTAGTCCAGTAGCACCACAGCGCCACCACAAGCAGGGATGTAGAACAAGCTCCTGAGTTTGTTTGGTCCTTTTAATAAAGTGCAGCGTGAATCCAAACCACACCAAGTAAAAACAGCAACAATGTTGCAGTTTTGGTCCCCGATCAAACCGAGTCCACCGGACTATCAGGTGTGAATACAACCTTATAGAACTGAATTGAATTTATAATCTTAAAAAAATCAAATAATCGACCACATCCTGCGAGTCCCCGGTTCAGTCCCGCCTCGAGCTTCACCATGTTTCCAGACGTCTGAAACATCAGACACAAACCTGTAAAACTCTGAGCTCGTGCATCAGAAACATCAGTGAGAGTCAGTTTTCTGAAAGTCCTTCAAACCAAGTCATGAACAAAACTAAAATGTAGAAAATCAGAAACTTTAAGATCTAAACAGGAGCAACATTAAACCTACAAGTCATTCAGACTGTTTCTGGAACGTCAACAGAAAACAATAAAATGTTTTTGTAATAATAATTTTGTCATTCGGTTTTAATCGAGCAGAAACACTAAAACCAGCAGAGACGTTGTGTGAGTGACTGTAAGACACTTGTTTCTGATTAAGAACTGAGAAAGTCAGCAACAGAACCCCGACGGAGCTTTAAACCATCCGTCATGAAAACAACCAAAAAGGTTCAACTACATGTAAAACAACATCAATGACCTTTAAAAGTTTCATTTACCAGGATGTGTGATAATGTTCCAGAAGTGTAACAGCAAGTAAAGAAACATAAATCTGTCCTGAAACACTGTAAATATGTGACCAAGTAGAATTTACAAAATAACCAGTGAAATCGATTGAAATTTGAAAGTGATCAATAATTAAACATCCATATTTGAATCTAATATAAAATGCACGTTTTTTAGATGATCATCTTGAAAACAAACACACAGCAAGAAGATCCTCATAACGGAACGTTCTGAGCCCATTTGTTTGTCCTTTGGACTGGTACAACCAGGAGACAGACAGGTCACCTCTCTGTTAACCATCATGTATCCAACAAGAATTCACTTTCCTCTTTAACAGTCCCAAATTTTATAATCAAGATTTCATCAAATAGACCGGACAGTTCCTCAGAACCTGAAATCTTGATTCCTGAATGAGTTGACAGGTGTTGTTTGGACATCTGGTCCCAGTCACACATGGACAAATGAGTCAACATATATTCAGCAGAGTTGTTTCCCAACAGAGCACATCTGTCCAACATGTGGATTAGAAGCTGCAGCAGGATGCTTGAGTAGAGCTGGAACCTGAGCACCACGTCATTCCAGCTGCTGCAGGCAGAATGTTACTCGTTGTCTTTTCTTGCACAAAGGATCAATATAACATGTCGTATATTTACAAACAGTATCTTAAATAATTTCAAAGTCAGTGTCCACATGTAACAGAGCTCTCAAAAAGAAAGGTGTTAGAGTCTTTTGTATATGAAATGATCTAATTACAATGTGTATGTAAATACACAGCTTGTATTTCATCCCCTTTCCTAGTATGTGTGTCTAAAGTACATGAGGTGCAGGAAGGCAGCTCTGTGATGAATCAACAGGGTAAGAGGAGGGACACGAGGACAGACAGGGGGGCTTCAACATGGGCTTAGTTGCACTGGTTCCGTCCATGATGAAGAAGAAGGACAAAGACGAAGGGGACACTTACATTTTCTTGTAGAAAAAGTTCATTGCTTAGTTCAAATAAAAAGAGCCACACCGATGTGTTATATATGGTTCTGGTTCTACTCGTTACTGGAGGATCCGTTGAGGAGTTCTGCTAAGGTGCAGGGATGTTTCATGAGACAGGGATCAGTTTGCTCTTTATTTAGCTGCACTGAAGCCCAAAGCAAAGATGGAGGCATGGGTTTGATTAAAGAGTCCACTGCTGAGTGACCAGAAGAAGGACGTTCAAGGTATTACTGAGGGAAGGACAGCCGTAGATAAAGTCTGTTAGTTCATAAGGTGAAGATTCTTCCATGGACATAGTTCTGAGTGGAAGCAGAGGCTCATGCATTGAAGAAAAAGTGTTTTTGGTTTAATTTAAACACCCGCCCGCTGGGTAATTTCTTGTTTAGGAGCCAGAGTTTCCTCCTTTAAATAAATTCTGAACCCAGGCGAGGGGCGTGGCCTGATGTCAGGAGTCATCATCTGTGTCCTCGATCAAAACCTTGGTGTCACGTGTCTTTGACCTGAGAGAGAGAGAAGGAAAGAGAGAGAGAGAGAGAAGGAAAGAGAGAGAGAGAGAGAGAGAAGGAAAGAGAGAGAGAGAGAGAAGGAAAGAGAGAGAGAGAGAGAGAGAAGGAAAGAGAGAGAGAGAGAGAGAGAGAGAGAAGGAAAGAGAGAGAGAGAGAGAGAGAGAGAGAGAGAGAGAGAGAGAGAGAGAGAGAGAGAGAGAGAGAGAGAGAGAGAGAGAAAGAAGGAGAGAGAGAGAGAGAGAGAGAGAAGGAAAGAGAGAGAGAGAGAGAAGGAAAGAGAGAGAGAGAGAGAGAGAGAGAGAAGGAAAGAGAGAGAGAGAGAGAGAGAGAGAGAAGGAAAGAGAGAGAGAGAGAGAAGGAAAGAGAGAGAGAGAGAGAGAGAAAGAAAGAGAGAGAGAGAGAGAAGGAAAGAGAGAGAGAGAGAGAGAGAGAGAGAAGAAAGAGAGAGAGAGAGAGAGAGAGAGAAGGAGAGAGAGAGAGAGAGAGAGAGAAGGAAAGAGAGAGAGAGAGAGAGGAAAGAGAGAGAGAGAGAGAAGGAAAAAGAGAGAGAGAGAGAGAGAAGGAAAGAGAAAGAGAGAGAGAGAGAGAGAGAAGGAAAGAGAGAGAGAGAGAGAGAGAAGGAAAGAGAGAGAGAGAGAGAAGGAAAGAGAGAGAGAGAGAGAGAGAAAGAAAGAGAGAGAGAGAGAGAAGGAAAGAGAGAGAGAGAGAGAGAGAGAGAGAAGGAAAGAGAGAGAGAGAGAGAGAGAGAGAGAGAAGGAAAGAGAGAGAGAGAGAGAATTTATAATGTGAAGACAAAGAAAAACTCTTACAGTAACTTTTCATAATATTTAGGACACTGGTGCAAAGTTTAGCACTGTAAAAAAACTTAAAAAAAATTAAAAAAAAATAAAAAAAACCTCGACTGTCCCACTCATATTACATTATTAAACTGATTTAAGTCTGTTTAGAATTAGTTTTAATGTCTGATAAATTGCTAATTTTACCATTTGCAAACTAAAATAATCTTCTAGTATTTTACAAATGATATTAAAAACATCCAAACTATAATTCTCATAAAGTTTGGAGTCTTCACTTTGAACTGCTCTGGATTTAAGACCTTTAGAAGCTCCTTTGTCTTCAGCTCAGGTTGTTCCAGTGAGGTTAGATCCATATCTGAACTGGACCTCTATGACACACTAGTGTCACTGTCAATTAGGTTTTTACATCTCTGGTCTGTGGTTGATGCAACATGTATGTCTATAACAACAATTCAAATAATTTAAGATACACGAGCAACAAAAAGCAACAGAACATGAAATGATTCAGCCATTAATCCCGAGACGGCGTGACTCAACTTTCAATTACAGTCATGACCTGCAGGTCAAGACCAAAAGGAAAAGACTGCAAATACAAGCAGGGCACTGCTTAAACAAAATTATTCAATCTAAAGTGAAGCTCTGGATTATTGGAGAAGAATGAGATAATAAAATAAAATAAATTCAGCCATGAAAATAGTTGAATACAAAATAAAATTTAACAATTTAAATTTTATAGGCTTTATACAAAATTCTTTTAAAGAGGCCATTTCACACAAATTTCAGGACTTTGTGGTTATTTCTGAAGTATTAACCTGTAATATGAAACATTTTATATCTAAAAAACTTTAGGAAACACTGATTAACAGACCTTTCAATCTATCTGCGTCAAGATTCGTCAGGCTTTGGGCTGCAACTCATTAATATTCATTATTTGAATTTGCTGGACTCAGATTGGCTAACAAACTAGCCTATGAGAGCAAGGTATACTGTTTCCTGCCCCGCTGCACATGGCAACAACAGATGTTCTCTCTTCCTGTTTGATACGTCTTATGCTAACAGCTTTTAGCCAGCAGCATGCTAGACGTGGTTTCAACTGCGGGAGCTGCCGAATACTAAAGCTGGATTCATGCTTATGCAAAGACAAATGTGCTCCCACACGGTGACGTACTGACGGAGCCAGTTTCTGTTCATACTACCCTGACCCTGTTGCAAAGAAATTCTCCGCCAGGACAGCAAGAGGCACGTTCCTTACTTAGAGGTCTCCCGGTGGTTTTTGTGAGGTTCCAACCATGAGAGGAACAAATAAAAAGCAGGGACTTTACGGCCACCGGCATCGCCACTGCTGCCCTTCAAACCTCTTTTAATGCAGACAAATTTGTCTTCAAGACTGTCAAGACTCGCGCTGTTTACAAAAGGAAAGCTACGTCATTCCGGAAAGGATGTTGGGTTGTTTGGCTGACCAATCACAGACGTGCGTCACCCGACGCGGCCGTCGGAAAGTTAGAAAATAGAGCGTGACTCCAACCGACCATCCGAGGCAGTTGGAGAGCCCATACAACGTCGTATGATGGCGGTGAGTGTCTCCAACACGTCGGAGCTGTGTTAGTATGAATCCAGGTTAACGAACAAAGGAGTTGTGATGAAACAGATACAGGCCGTTCAAACTCTGGAGAACATGGGTTTTATCGCCATCTGCGTAGTTTAAGAGATAAAAACTGAAAGAGAAGTTACTGACCTGTTTTCACACCCACTATGAAGGTAAGAACACCTGTGGAGCTAAAATATTCAACAGAAACCTCAGAAAAACTGTTTTTAATGGAAGGGCCTCTTTAAGAAGAGGCTGATACAATCTAAATGTAACCATAAATAAAACTGTAAAGGCATGACCAGAATGTGGGATGTCACTTGGATTTCTGGCGTGAAGCCAACATTCAGAAAATGTTTTGTCATTTTTTTTTTTTTGTAGGTTAAACGTAAATGAGCATTTTTGTAAAGATAAACACTCATAAAAACCACCCCATCTAAAAATAATGATGTTGTTCTCTTCATTCTAAGTCTGTTTTTGGCTCCCTGCAAGATTAATCATGCAAAATAAAAAAAAAAACAATTAAAAAACAGGTCCTATTTTAAAATACTGAAAGTGACATAAGTGGTGAAACATATTCACCCCCCAGTCAGTGAAAACATGTCATCAAACATGGAGCAAGTTGATGAAGAGGAGTTTAAAATCAACTCTGATTTCAACTCAGACGCTCCACAAACACAGTTTTGTAACTGCAGCCAGTCAGAATGTCTCTCGCTTTCAAAAGGATGTTTTAAAAGGTGTAAAACAAGAACTGGAGACGAGGGAACATGAACATCTGCAGAGATGAAGAAATGTGAAATGCTGAATGAGTGTGCAGATTTACATGCACACACGTGTTATAAGATGCCTTGCTGGGCAGCTAGACAGTCCACTCAGGTAGTCAGACAATTCTAATTGTGGCTTAATTCAACTCATCATGGGAGACCTCACCTGATCGCGGACACGGTAAACACTGACAGATTTATTCACCTACTTCCCAATGACTGATGTGTCTGTACAAAGAACTAAATAAAACCTCATTGTTACAGTTTCAGACCTATTCATACACTGATGAACACACATCACAGATAATGACGATAGTATCGTACAACACGGATGTTAAATGAACTACAAGATAAAATACTGACTGTGAGGCCAGTCGAGGCCGACGCAGACTCATGCTGTAGCTCCTCTTCCAGGTTTTCTTTCCCTGACGGTTTCTCACTCCGTCTTCCTGGTCCATCATCTGCTCCAGGAGTGTTTGATCATCAGCATTGAGAGGCGCCACGCTGATGTCTCGGACAGCCCTGAACTCACCACAGTTATTCAGGTGCTCGTTCTCCAGACGGAAGAAGTTCCACACAAAACGCCTGAAAAAATAAACTTCAATCAATGACATTTACTCTGGTCTAAATCAGACAGTTTCTCTTTGGCTTATTTATTTATTTTTAAATGTATCAATTTAATTGATACTAGCTGCACACTTGCAAAGTCGGTATATATGTCAGATTATTAACAATGTGCCAGATCTGGTGTAGGGCAGCAAAATAGAACAAATAAATCAATTCAAGACTGAGTTTCTGTCACCTAAAGACCTCTAGTGGAGCCAGCACTGTAGCCAATATGTCAGACACATCTTGGAAATTAGTGAGAGTAGTGAGGGTGATTGTTAAAATCCATGCAAAACGCAAGAGCACATCCTCCACTATGGCACAGTAATAATAAGCCTGGAAGACACAAAAATAAAAAAACACAACAAAGGCAGCCATCAAAATATAATCCTGTGATGTTTAGAATAAATTCTCTTGATAAATACCTTGTGTGGGTAAACGATCTCCTCTCTCAGGAAGGTATTTTCTCCAGCATTACGGTCAAACAGGCCCCAGTCCATCTTCAGATCCCAGATCAGTGTATAACACGAGCTTATCACCAAACAGGTTATATACAAATAAAAGTAGATCTTGGAATCAGGAAAGATATCTGAAGAAGTAAGGGATGAAATTAAAAACAGATTAGCAACAGATTGTTTGGAAGATTTCAAGGAGCTTTAAGTTAAGACATTTTTTACTAGTTTACTATTTTACTATTATGATGAAACAACCCTTTAACAGTTGAAGTCTGAGCACTGACTGGGCTTCTCCTCATGATGAAGCCATAGATCAGTTCCAACGTTGATCCTCATTTTGTTTCCCTTGTTTTTGTTCAATTTTTGGGAATGTCTGAAGGTCTATTTGTTCAGCGTTGAATTTTCCTAAGTGTGTTTGAACGCCCCATCACATGCAGCTCAGCTGCTCAGTTGGAAGGATGTGGTAGTTTCTTACTTTTAGCTGCTGCTCGTTGTGGAATTACAGCTGCTTGTGTTGAAGACTTGGCAGCCTTGCAGACTCACCCCTCCTTTCCACCGGATGCGTCAGCAGCGTGTTACTGCAGCAGCACGTCATGTGCAGCTGATACATACCACTGTAGTTAATAGAACCCTTTCCACCGCATCCGTCATCAGCACGAGTGGAACGCGTCTCAGGAGCGACATCTCGCGGCTCATACGTGGCTGTTTTATTTTTTACGCGCTACGCGTCTGAAACGCGTCACAAGTTCAACATTTTGGAAAGAGGAAGACGTCTGCCTTGAAGATCGAGGTTGAAAAACAGTTGAAAAACTGTTTCTCACAACCTTGTTTGATTGAGGTGTGGTGAAGCAGAGACAATTGCTGAACAATGGCCCTCCACTACTGGGTTTTGTAGACCCCCGCTGTAAACTTTTCCAAAACTGAAATACGCTCCGAGGGAGCAGCCCTCTGGATCTTTAAATGTCCTTCATATTTACATAAAACGGACAGAACATAAAACACAAACCCTTTTAGAGCAACGTTGTAGTTTTTTTCTGCTTGTTGTTGTGTATACGTGATTTTGCTAATCTCGCGTGACTTCGTGCTCTTTCGGTGACGGTTGCTTCCCTGCTGCTACGCACCTCATACGCACCCGGTGGAAAGGACCAAGCAGCAGAATACGCGAGCGAGACGTGCTGCTTCAGTAACGTGCTGCTGACGCAGCCGGTGGAAAGGAGAGGTCACATGTGATTCGTTATGGAAGTCTGGACCAGCGTTTTTAAAATGACAAACTAGCGACTACCCAGCTGGCTGAGATCGAGATCTGTAACAATGGGACTTTATTTTCAACATCGGTGGGACATTAAGACTGTTGATTGACAGCTGATTCTTTTAGCTCAGACAAGAGTATATATAAGGTGGTTCTTTTACCTTATTTTTTATCCCAACATGTTTCGGCTGCGTCTGGATGTGGATCTTCTGTTTTTTTGTTTTTATGTTTCTTTACTGCTTGTTTGTTTTCTTTGTTTCTGACCTGTTGTTTTCTTTTGTTTATGGCCCATTTAGAATATTGACACTGTTTTAACGCATGTTTAATGTGGCGTTCTTCCTCCTTTCTGTCCTCCTCTTCGGTTATGAATTTGGCTTGTTTGTAAAGTGTTCTGACTACTGATAGTTTGTGGGCTGTGGGGTGTTCTGATGTCCATGAGAGGAATTGATCTGTGTGTGTTTGTTTTCTGTACACTGTTATTTTGATGCTGCCATTGACTGTGTGTGATCTTCATGTCCAGGAACATTATGGACTGGTTTTGTTCTTCTTCATGGGTGAATTTGATGTTTCCTGTGATGTCTATTGCGTTTAAATGATCTGTGAGTTCTCGTGTGTCCAGATTTTATTGTTTCCAAAATGTCATCCACATATCTCCTCCAGGGAGTTTGATGTAGGATGGGGCTGAGTTCATTGCTTTGTTTTCCAGGTCTTCCATGAAGAAACCACTCATGACGGCAGACAGTAGGTCTCCCATGGCGAAACCAGCTTTTTGTTTGTATATTATTCCTTTGAAAGTGTAGTATGTAGATTTTGCAACGAAATGTGTTATATCTTGTACTTAAAAAGATTTGTGCGGCGTCTGAGGGTTTTGTTGGCTGCGAGGTGGTCCTGTACGATGTGGAGCGTGACTTCTACTGGTGTTTTTGTGAATAGTGATATTACATCATGTGAAATGAATATTTCGTCTTTATTTATTGTCATGGTTTGTAATTCTTGTGCCAGTTCTTTGGAGTTATTGCCGTCATGTTCTGTGAGTCCAAGGAGAGGTTTGATGATGTCCACCAGAGCTTTTGTCAGATTATATGTGACGGATCCCGTGCTGTCCACTATCGTGCGGAGAGGTGTGTCTCTTTTGTGTATTTTTGGAGTGCCGTATAGGCAGGGTGTTGTATTTGCTGTAGAGATCAGGTTTCTGTATGCTTCTTGTATTATTTTTTCAGAGTCCACGAGCAGTTTGAGGAGTGTCTTGAGTGCTGCCTTCTTTTTTTCTGTTGGATCTCTGAGAATTTCGCAGGTTTCACTTTCTGCCAACATGGTGTGCATTTTGTCCTCATATGTTTTTGTGTCCATGATCACTGTGATTCGGCCTTTGTCTGCTGGTAATATTGTGATGGATCTGTTGTCAGTGATGATATGACCTTTCTTTCCTCCTTCGTGATGTTGCTTGTGGGTAGTTTTCCCCCGAAACATGTCGGGAGAAAAAATAAGGTAAAAGAACCACCTTATATTTACTTTTGTCTGAGCTAAAAGAATCAGTTTAATTCGGCCCACCCACTACTCACCTTTAATTTTGGAATCCCAACCTCCCAGGTCCCATTTAAAAATGTAATTGGTCCGACTGTAAATATTAATCTCACAGTAAAATCACTTGACACAGTTAGTTTTCTAATTTCTAAACTAGCAAATTGCTTTATTTTTTAAAATACTGTCAAAATTAACTGTTGGGAAAAAATAACTTTAAACTGTCAACAGCAGGAATAACAATAATTATACCTGAAAATGTCCCAAAATGCCCACAGTTATGTTCAAAATCACTCATAACCATCAAATTATGATTTTATTATTGATATTCACAGCTGACAGGCATCTCGCACAAGTGTTTCAGGACTCAATCAGTTTTTCTAATTCCCAATAAGAAATAAAACTTCTATTAAAGCAGAACTAAGTAAGTTTTTTCACCTCAATAAATGTTTTCTAGAGTCCCTGTGGGGGTAAACAAGGACTTGGCGGGGTGATTCGTGGGTCCCTCCCCTCCCTCCGGGGTCTGTGTCCTGAAAGCAGCACTTGCAACTTTCAGTGGATCGGACCCGACTAATCTCGCGAGAACAAACCTGCTTTACGGCACTCACACTCACGTACATAAATACAAGCATGAAGCCCTTGCCGTTGTTAGCAACGCCACCCTTAGGAGCGCAAAGATGACAATAATACTCACCTGTCGAGACATTTTCTTGGTTTTGTTTTTCTTTCTTCTTGCAAAAGCATTCTCTGCGCGTTGTTGTTGGGGGGGCGGCGGCGGGGTGGAGGGGGGGGGCGGGTCTGCGGCGGCGGCGGGGGAACGTTACGACAGTGAGCTTTCACAGGGGACCAGTAGGGGGAGAGCGAGAGCAAAACTTACTTAGTTCTGCTTTAAATGAAAATAACCTTAAGATAAAATTTGCCAGGGGTATGGATTATTTATTTATTTTTAGCAAAATTGTTTTTACTTAAAGAACTATAAGAACATCTGTCAGATGTTTTCACTTTCTGTTTAGATGGTTTCAACTTTTGACCTCGGGAAGGAAAAATACAGAATAATAAGTCTAAAAACTTTAAAACAAAGAGAAATTTCCAAAACAAACATGTTATTTAAAGTATTATTTATTTACAGATGTTGCTAAGTTAAGGAATTCATTTTTGGTTTACTGTTTTGTGATCCAGGGTGGACAATATAAAAAACCTGTAAAGTTTCGGCTAATTCAGGGGAATAAGGAGGATTTGTTTCTTTATTTATTCTGCCTTTGCTGCTGATTAGTGCTCACAGAGTTCACATCAGAGTTTCTGTATTAACAGATTAGTTACATGAAAAGTCCAAGTAATAACTACAAGAAAGCTGAAATCCATCTCTGTTCCCCACAGTGAACGCTGCAAAAACTATATGATCTCACACACGCCTAAAAGAGGAAGGAGGAAAGACGTGACAGAAACACTTAACAGAAATATAATTTTATTAGCTTGCTAAATGTTTAGAAATAATGTGTGGGGATGTACAAGAATATTAAGAATAAATCTTTAACAATATTAAGTAGAATAAATGAGTAAAAGATGATTTAAGGTTGATTTTTTTAATACAGTACTGAAATCAGACGATTTTATGTAAAAAAAAGAGAAATCATGTGAGATGATTTTTGTGTTTCATGATGAGGATTTAAGATACATGTTTAGAAATTAGTGAATCAGTAAAAGGATGTTTTAGAGTTTGATGTTTTGAGATGTGTCCTGATTCATGAGTTAGTGACCTGAGCTGTAACATAAATCTGATCCTGGTTCTGACGTGCCATTTCTTTTTGCATCTCTCTGAATGCATGGAGGAACATGGAGGAACATGGAGGAACATGGAGGTGCTTTGCTGGTGACACTAGCTATGTTTACATGCGCCAAATTTCCCCAATCTGATTAAAATCTTGGTTGATCGGAATTCCCAAATCCCTGTTTACATGGACACTAACTGAAATGATCTGATCATGCCATGAGTACACATGCACCAAGCACTCAATCAGGTTAAATGAGTTGAGCATGCGCACAGCGAGTTGTCTTTCCGGGGGAAGAAAAAAGTAAACAAACTCCGTCCTTTCTGAGCGTCTTTCCCGCCCCATCGTGTGTTCGAGCTGACTCACGTTATCCCCAATATGGACCTTCTGCAGGTGATTACCTTTATGTTTGGGTTTTTACTGGTAGCATTAACCAAGCTAGAGGCAGAATATATATTGCTACTGCTCCTCCACCACAGGAGAGGAGAGCAGGATGACTTGGGCACTATCACCCGCTCCCTACAATCAGGTTGCCCTCCTCCCGCAAGGACCAGGAGCCAGTGGATGAAAATAAGGAGCAAGGACTGGTGGGAGCGTGTCGTGCTTCTGGAGTTTACAGACACGGAGTGGAAGTAAAACTTCAGGATGACAAGACGGTCTTTCATGAAGTTGTGTAACTTAATGGAGACCCCTATGTCCCCAGATGACATGGCCGTCCGAACCCCCGTCCCGCTTGTCATGCGAGTTGCGATTGTACTTTATAAACTGGGTAGCTGTGATGAATATAGTCTGATCGCAAATCAGTTTGGAGTGAGCAAGTCCACCGTAAAAAAATGTGTACTTATTCTGCAAAAGCATGATGAAGGGGCCAATTAAGCAGCTGATCCGTGTCCCGACTTACGAGGAAGCACAAGAGATTGCCAGGGGTTTTGAGGCGTCTCATCACATCCCTCAAATCATCGGCGTCATCGATGGATCGCACATCCCTGTGCTCCCTCCCTCTGATGGATATAAAGATTTTGTGAATCGCAAGGGCTGGCCGTCTTATGTGCTGCAAGCTGTTGTCGACAACAACTGTTGGTATGAAACCTATACTATGTAAAATAACAAAACGGTTTGTACACACACAGATAGTGCTGTTTAAAACTTTAAGGCAAAACGCGGATGAACTGTGCATCTTTCTCCAATTAATAAAATGAAAGCTGAATTAAATCAAGAGATACTTAAGTCAGCAGCTAGAAAACCCTTCAAACCAGCAGTCTTTATCTAGAACAATTTTCTTTTGCCTGTCCAAAAATCTTAAACAGCACTGTGTGTGTGTGTGTGCATGCAAGAGTTCATATACAAATCAAAATCTCACAACTCTTAATTATAAATAGTAAACCATAATATCTAGAAGCTTGTTTAACCTTTGCAGAAATATATTTTTAATACTTCCTAACCCAATCCAAATCAGTTGGAAAGTATGAAATCCATTCCTTTTGTCCTTGTAAAATATTTTTAGCTGGTATTGCATCTGGACTCTTGCTAATTGCTATCCTGATACCATGAAAGATTGTTTAAATTTTGCATGTGTTATAGTTTGTAGCCATAAAATGTTGTAACACATGCCCATCTCCCACCAGTTTTTGGAGCATCAGTTGCAAGATGCCAGGTAGTGCACACGATGCCAACGTGTTACGCAACTCAGACATCTTCCAAAGGTCCCATCTGTTGCCAAAGGTAAGGATACTCAGTGGTGCATTTCTCCTCCAACTTTCATACAATCCCCTCCCACACCCCCTACTATGTTCAATTACCTCTACTACAACAATCCTCTCAAACACACACATACGTTCCACCAGTACATACCCATCACATTAACTACATAACTCCTCTTCCCACATTATCATGTTCACTCACATAAACACTTAAGCTCACTTCCTGCCCTAACTGGATGTGAAAACCAAACTTGATTGCCCCCTAAGGATTAAAAAATGCATTTGAATTATGGTAATAAAATGGGCAATATTTAGTAGAAACCTACTTCCCCAAAACACCTGTACTTGCTTAGGTTTTCATATTATTTCTAAACCTTGAGTTATTAAATTATGAAACAGCTACAGAGAAAAAATATTTTGAATTAAAAATCAATCTGTTATTTAAATTAATCTGTCCTTTTATTTTTCTTTCAGGGCATGAAGAACATCGAGGGCAAAGACATAAACTTTTTTATTGTTGGCGACCCTGCGTATCCCCTCTTGGATTGGCTTCTGAAAGGATACCCAAGCTCTCCTCGTCTGACTCCACAACAAGAGTCATTTAATGTTTACCTTAGCGCAGCTAGGGTGGGGGTAGAGATGACATTTGGGTTGTTAAAGTCGCGGTGGAGAATCCTTCTTAAACAAAGTGATTTTCACTTCAGCTTTGCACCAACCATGATTGCAACCTGCTGCGGATTACATAATTTCTGTCAGAGGGAGGGAGATAACGTGATTAACAGCTGGTTGGAAGAAGGTCGTGTTCACACAAACGAATACCCTCAGCCTAACCAACCAGTGAGCCTCCAGTGTAGTGCTAATGGAAGCAGTGTTAGAGAGGCCTTAACTACATATATGGCCACCAACTTCCCACTACGCACAGGTCATCTGCGTTAAATTTTCAGAAGCGAAGGTGCTCAAGTTCAGTGCTTGAGATCTACCATCCATCAGCTGTTTGTTGCAAAGCAGAGAAAATGCAAGTTTAAAGTCAGGAAGTGAGGAAAACAGTCATCTAAGTTTGTCCTCTGACACCAAAATTTGTTTTGAAATGCCTTATTTTTGCAATTACGCATGGTGCTGGATGTTTGTTTATTTGCTGGTTAATTGTAGTTCATAATTTTATTTTTGCTGCAGATTATCCTTATTTGTATTTTATGTCATCTGCCAATTCCTCAGATGTCTAAAAAACATTGGGAATACACTTGTAAATTTATTTGACATTCATTTTGTTGTTGGTTTTGTAAACCCTCAAAGTTATTAAAAAATTATCAGAAAAACTGCACAAGCTGAATAGCATTATAATGCTCTTTAATGAACCAAATATTTTCAAACATTCTTGTGACAAACATTTTTGTCAAATTCAAGTGAACCTGTTGGCACTTCAGAATGCTAGTGCAGTACAAAAGAAAATGGCAAGATTTGCTCGGGTACATAAGAAAAAGTGCAAACTCAAATCTGTGCTGTTAAAGTAGAACAGAGGCAGTGTCCATGGAGCTTCACCATTTTGTAAACAACCTGATAAAGAAATGTCAAGGCTGCAACACATGAGAGCAATCTGCTGAGCTGAGTAATTCAAGGCACTTTGCTTAGCAGATAACTTGTTGTGTGCATTTAATTTTTTGTTTTTTTTTTGCCTCACAAGGCGGTGAAGTAAAAATCACACAGGGTTCAGATGTTTTCATCTCAACCCTGCCCACAATCAGTAAAAACTGTGTACGCTACATGAGCTGTGTGCAGAGGAAAAATATTAAAGTGACCATTCAAGACATGTAGTCTGCTCACATGATCCCAAGACAGCAGCCTCCTTTCTTCACCTCAGAAAAATTATGAATAAAACAGAGACAGATGGATTTGTTTCATTAATATCTCTGTAGTGAAGGACAGGGGGCTGCCATCTTGTGATCATGTGAGGGGAGTACGTGTTTTGATTGGTCACCAAAATATCACACCTGTTTGATTTTTTTACCTCAGCATCTTGTGAGGGAACAGATAACAGAAAAGTAGGTGCACACAGCGAATGACTCAGCTCGGCAGATTGCTCTCATGTGTCGCAAGACTCAGAGTCAGACTAAGTGAACTGCCTTAATAACAGCATTAGAGGTAGATTGAAAATTATAACAAAGCATCCTGTCAAACGTAAGTGAATAGGAATTATGTCCCCTCTGAACTGTAGTTTTTTAAAAGAAAAAAAGAACTCTTAGAGTATGTAAACCTGCATTTGCAATTAAAAATTCCGAACCTTGAGAGACATAAATCTAATCTAGATTATGGAGGCGGTACTCAGAGCTGTAGCTTTCCCCATAGCTTTGCGTGTTGTGGGGGAAATGAACAGACCCACTGTAGCCTGGGTAGGGATGCTGAGGAGGGTATGGGTGCCCTGGAGCCATTCCCTGTGGAGGTGGTAGGGTTGGAGGGAAGATGGACTTCAGACCATCAAAAAGCTGCCCAATGAGGCGCTGATTTGCGAGGCTGCTCTCTTCAATGAATCTGGTCAGGAGCCTTTCTTCCCTTTGAAGATGTCTTTCCTGTTGCTCCTCAATCCTCTTGTTTTGAGACTCCTGCATCTTCTCTAGGAAGATCTGTTGATCAGTAGCCCAGGTGTGCATAGCTCTTGCATAACCTGATGTCCTCTCACGTGGTCCTACGTTAAGACACACACAGCTTGTTTTTATTACCAGGACACTCAAAAAAAACTTAAACAGACAACTATCTAACACAATTCACCTACAAAATCAAAAAGCGACAAACCTCTAACCCACTAGTGAAAACATGAAAAGAGAGATCAATAACAAGAAGAACTCATATGACACACAGGCAATGAATAACTACAAAATTGCTGTTCTGTAGAACCTTGCAATCTCAAAGTAGCAACAATTTTCTTAATAAATTTGTTAATCAAAGTTCAAACACATTAAAATCAACAACACCAAATGAGATAAAAGGTCATACCATTGTTAACACAATTTTCTTTAAAAATACAACTTACTCTTTCTGGATGTCGGTCGATCTTTAGATGTAAGTGGACAGTTGTCATACGTCTCTGTTGGGATCTGTTGAGTCATGCTGCTGTCTGACACCTCAGTGCTGGACTCATCTGAAAGAAGAAAACACAAACAATACCGTAGTTTTTATAAATTGTCTTTGTACACAGCTTAAGTGCAATGTTTTCTTACTGGTGTAGTACAAATGCAACTAAATATGAATACAATTCTAAATGCATAACACATTTTGGTTTGATTTAGATATCTCTTCTGTTCATTGAGTTTGCTCGACAGACAGACAGATAAAGACAGACAGACAGATGTTTTTTTTCATTGCACGGTAGTACAAAGTACATAGGCACAACAGAATTGGGGTACAGCACTTGTGCAAAACAGCAATATAAAATTAAAATGGCTAAATGGAAACAAACCGTAGTGTGTAAAAACTAAACATTTTTTTTTTAAATAAAGGAAAACATATTTACACTACAATACTTGAAGAGACGTTATGGTTATTACACCCATCCATTTAGGAAGATTATTGAATATTTTTTATTTTATTATCCAAGTTATTAACATGATTACACTCGACAAAAAGTTGTCAAATATTTTAGTTGTTTAACAGTTTTTCATGCTTGCCTAGAAAGGTAAAAGTAGCAAACATGTTAGCAGCACATTAATGCAAAGTATCGGACCCATCATGGCTGTCTAGTAATTATTTCAACGTCAGTTACAGTATCTGAATATGATATGTGGGATTGCTTACCAGGAAATCCGTCGTCTTCTTCAGTAAACTCCAAGTTGGAGTCTTCGTCATTCTCCAGACCAACATCCACGCCGTTTGTGGACAAGTTAGACAGTGGTCTATTCCCCATCATCTCGTCCATTTGCTCGTAGAACTCAAAGCTGGCGGGGTCTGACCCACTTTTCCCATTTTGAGTTTTCGCCTTGTAATGGGCTGCCTTTAAACTTTTCCAGCGGTTTTTGATTTTTTCACAATCCCCGCTTCCTGCATCTTTAGATGAACCTGAGCATATAACTCGGCATTTCTAGCCTTTCGACCATCGAGGCGTTCAATAATATTGAGCTCCCGTAGTGTTTCCAGCAGGAAACTCGTGTCGCCAGCAGACCACTTCTGTTTACCTCCCGCCATGTTTTCTACTTGTCTGCGAAAGCGTTAAGACGTCACACTAAAGTTGTACGCATGCGCAAAGGGCTTTTTTCACCCTTTCTTTCCGAATGGGTGTATACACGCACGTCTATCCGAATGAAGATCGGACAAAACCACCCCTCTCGATCGGAAGGAAATTTCATTCTGATCAGGCTGCATCGGATCAAAACATTCTGATTGACATGTTTACATGACGTCTTTTTGTTCCGATCGGGCGTTTATTCCGATTAAACGTACCCATGTAAACGTAGCTATTGTTGGGTTTTATTCCAAATAGAAGGCACACGGATCCAGCATGGCTACCGCAGCAAAAATTTGGGTGTACATTTCTATATTAAATGTCACATCTCTGTAAACAAGGTTGACTAAAATATTAAATTAATCATATTAAAAAACGAAAAAGTTAAGTCCTATAACTTCTCACCCTTAAACCTGCTTTCATTTAAATCATTTTCTAGATGTATTTTTTTAAGAAGTAAAAACTACGGCACACATGGTAAAAAACTCACATTTTTGACAAGAATTCAAATACAATTTGTTTTTCTGGAGCACCAGTGATTACAACTGTCATTTCTTCAATGCACTAATTTTTTTGAGGGGAAATGTGGTACACAAATTGAGAAACATTTAAAGGTGATATACAGTGGGGCAAAAAAGTATTTAGTCAGCCACCAATTGTGTAAGTTCTCCCACTTAAAAAGATCAGAGAGGCCTGTAATTTTCATCATAGGTATACCTCAACTATGAGAGACAAAATGAGGAAAAAAAAATCCAGAAAATCACATTGTCTGATTTTTAAAGAATTTATTTGCAAATTATGGTGGAAAATAAGTATTTGGTCACCTACAAACAAGTAAGATTTCTGGCTTTCACAGACCTGTAACTTCTTTAAGAGGCTCCTCGGTCCTCCACTCGTTACCTGTATTAATGGCACCTGTGTGAACTCGTTATCAGTATAAAAGACACCTGTCCACAACCTCAAACAGTCACGCTCCAAACTCCACTATGGCCAAGACCAAAGAGCTGTCAAAGGACACCAGAAACAAAATTGTAGACCTTCACCAGGCTGGGAAGACTGAATCTGCAATAGGTAAGCAGCTTGGTGTGAAGAAATCAACTGTGGGAGCAATTATTAGAAAATGGAAGACATACAAGACCACTGATAATCTCCCTCGATCTGGGGCTCCACGCAAGATCTCACCCCGTGGGGTCAAAATGATCACAAGAACGGTGAGCAAAAATCCCAGAACCACACGGAGGGACCTAGTGAATGACCTGCAGAGAGCTGGGACCAAAGTAACAAAGGCTACCATCAGTAACACACTACGCCGCCAGGGACTCAAATCCTGCAGTGCCAGACGTGTCCCCCTGCTGAAGCCAGGACACGTCCAGGCCCGTCTGCGGTTTGCTAGAGAGCATTTGGATGATCCAGAAGAGGATTGGGAGAACATCATATGGTCAGATGAAACCAAAATAGAACTTTTTGGTAGAAACTCAACTTGTCGTGTTTGGAGGGGAAAGAATGCTGAGTTGGATCCAAAGAACACCATACCTACTGTAAAGCATGGGGGTGGAAACATCATGCTTTGGGGCTGTTTTTCTGCAAGGGGACCAGGACGACTGATCCGTGTAAAGGAAAGAATGAATGGGGCCATGTATCGTAAGATTTTGAGTGAAAACCTCCTTCCATCAGCAAGGGCATTGAAAATGAGACGTGGCTGGGTCTTTCAGCATGACAATGATCCCAAACACACCGCCCGGGCAACGAAGGAGTGGCTTCGTAAGAAGCATTTCAAGGTCCTGGAGTGGCCTAGCCAGTCTCCAGATCTCAACCCCATAGAAAATCTCTGGAGGGAGTTGAAAGTCTGTGTTGCCCAGCGTCAGCCCCAAAACATCACTGCTCTAGAGGAGATCTGCATGGAGGAATGGGCCAAAATACCAGCAACGGTGTGTGAAAACCTTGTGAAGACTTACAGAAAACGTTTGACCTCTGTCATTGCCAACAAAGGCTATATAACAAAGTATTGAGATTAACTTTTGTTATTGACCAAATACTTATTTTCCACCATAATTAGCAAATAAATTCTTTAAAAATCAGACAATGTGATTTTCTGGATTTTTTTTCCTCATTTTGTCTCTCATAGTTGAGGTATACCTATGATGAAAATTACAGGCCTCTCTGATCTTTTTAAGTGGGAGAACTTACACAATTGGTGGCTGACTAAATACTTTTTTGCCCCACTGTACCCGATTTCAAATTGCCAAGCTTAGAATGTCAACAAATGTAAACAGAGTCACAGAACTCTGAGCCCCTCCCGTCAGGTAGAATTCCTAAGCCACACCCCCCCAGGTTTGGAAACACGCGTAGCCCCAGAAGACGACCGAGTGCAAGACACTGGTCCGCTATTCATTCAAGTACCGTAACATGGTGGAATCACCGGTAAGTGAAAACAATATAACAACGAACAACTGACATTAATTGTTACTTTGTCCTGAACCTGACGTGGAACCAGCCGGTGGCTGTTTCTCCTGCTGTGACATGGTAGAGCGGCGAACACTCCCAGCAGTGGTGTGCTGCGGTAATATGTCTCAGTTTATTAGGAGCACAGAAGCCAAATAAATGTGGAAGTCCGTATGGCTGGAGAGACTGTCCAATCATTCCTTCCAGGCCGAACCATTTGATTGGTTGATGTTTTTAGACAAATACATGAAAACCACTTAATAATTTTTTTCTTTTTTTTTTCTTTTTAATCTTCACAACATATTTTTCTCCATGCTGTGTTAAAATGTTTTAATGGGCATGAAAAAAAACATGTTTAGCTAATTTGTTATGCAAATTAAGTATAGCAGCTTTAATCGTGTCCAAAATTAGTTACATCTGTGATCCTCCTCAGAAGAAATTTCAGCAAAATCTGGTAAAAGTTGTACTGCTTGGGTTAATTCTAACGGGAGCTGAGGGGTCTGCCAGCAAATATATGTTACAATTATTTCTGACTGCAGCAGTTAAATGGATTACAACTAAAGGGTTAAAACTAGATCCTCAAATATCACATGTGGCTAGATAAGGTACGGGAAATCTGTCTAACAGAACAAATTACATTTTCCTCAAGAGTTAAGAATTGTGTATTAATTATGAAATGGATAATTAAAGTATTTAAACAGCGAAGAGAACATAAATTTACCTTCTGTAGTTTTTTTCACTCATTGGGGTGATTGTTTTCTTACCTCAACTGAAAAAACTGTGTACAATCATGTAGCGTGTCACAATGTCTGCAAACCTTATTTTACACATGCACAGTGATATACAACCTTTCCAACAGTAAATACAAATTAGTTTATAAAGATAATTTGGGGTAAAAATGTCAAAAATAGTATAGTAAATACAGATTACATAATATCAAACTGTTATATTTGAAGTTTTGGTTGCATAAAAGTTTGAATACGTCATATTTTAAGGATAAAACAAGTTATGAAATAAGCCAAAATGAAAGCTTATCTTTCTAACACTACAACATCCGAAATCTGTGCAACAAATTACAGAAACGCTTAGTGTACTTGAGTCTGGCTGCGTGTTGCTTTCACACTACATATCTAACAGTCTTCTCTCACCAGTGAGAGTGGTGTGATGTTACGGTTGCAGGGAAGGGTGCTAGATTTACTTCATTTAAATGGGCAGAGGCTCACCAATCTAGTCAAACAATTTGAGAAAAATGGTCCTTGATGTAAAATGTTGAGGACTTGTTTAAAGATTCCACCATCTACAGTGATTATTATCACCAACAGATTCAGATAATTTAGAAGGTCAAACTGGATGCTGGTGATTGGGGTCCTGAGGACTTTTTTTTCAGTCAGCCCATGGTGTAAATGCTGCATGAAGGTGGAGTCAGCATGTCAGTATGATGAATCAATAAGTGTAGCAGAGCAGACTTAAGACTCACCTCTTTAAAGAACACTTTCAGTCTTAATGTGGGATTAATTTATGATAGCGATTTGAGAATTTATCTCTCACTAAAAAAAAAAAAAAAAAAAAAAAAAAAATTTGATACACTTGATGTATCAGCGTCGGAATTAAACTGGACTCCAAACAGTCCGCCTCCTTATATTTTTTTTTTCCTTCTCTTTGAATTCTTGCTTGTATGTTCTCTCAATGTAAGTCGCTTTGGATAAAAGCATCTGCTAAATGACAGTAGTAGTAGTAGTAGTAGTAGTAGTAGTAGCACATGTTTTTTCCATAAATACAGTATTTATGTAGCTTGTTGCGATCACTGACATTTATGGAGGATTTTCGTGTGACACAAACCTGTTGCTAAACAACCCTCCTCCTCCTGTGCAAAGATATCTCTATTGTCTTATGTAAATGGGTGCTTTAAATTTTCTTCAAGTTGAGGAGGTGAGTATGGGCACCTCAGCAGGAAATTACAATTCCAGGGTTTCAAGTGTTAAAAGGGAGTAGGGATGGGTATCGGAAGGGTTTTATACAATACCAGTACCAAATCGATACCGGTTCCTAAACGGTTATTAAATCGGTACTTTAAAAACTATAAACCCCCTCCCCCCACACACACACAGGTGTTAAAGGTATTTAAAAACTCTGAAATAATAAAAACAAATAAAAAAAAACAATTCCACATTGGACTGTACTTTAACTCTATTATTTTTTTTTTTTTTTTACGTTTTCAAAGTAAGTATTTACTTAATTAACGCACCTGGCTGTTCTGAATGAACTATAATGAAGTATACATCATCTTGTTGTATACTTGCACTCTGTTCAATAAAGTTTAAAAAAAGTTTTTGTGAGTGCGTGAGAAATTGAAAAAGGTTTATGATTGGTCAGTTGATGTCACATGATCATGCTGCATGCACATGCGCTCATCATTCCCTTTCAGCACGTTCAGGAGGAAGTAGGTCTGAGCAGCTTTTTTCTGCAAGAAATATCAGTGAGAAAACTTTACATAAAGTAGCTCAGTCAGGTCAGAAATGTCGCTAGGTGCTTTTTAGGGGAAAAAGTTGCTAAGGAAGTCTGAAAAGTCGTAAGCAATAGTGACAAGGTGCCAAAATAGAGCACCGAATTTCATGTTAGATTTCAGTCTGGTTACTACCGTCAACGTTCACCCTGGTACTGTACCTAAACCGGGGAGAACATTGACGGTAGTAATGAAATTCGGTGCTCTATTTTGGTACTTTGTCACTATTGCTGACGACTATGTTCATCCCGGTACTGTACCTATACCGAGTTTTGGTACCCAACATTAAAAAGGAGTTATTCCTTTCCACTGTCACCAGTCTGTACTCAGGATGAGGGATTGTGTTGAACCGATGATTCAACCCAATAAGCTGGTTCCTTAGGAAGGATATTCTTCTACTAATTACCATTACATCATTTACTTTATCTGATTATTCTTTACAGTTGATGGAAATGTTTTCATAAAGCCAGTCTGAATCTTGAATATTGATACGACCTGAACTTGATGTTTCTGTAAAGTGTCTTGAAATGATTTTTATTATGAACTGGAGCCACAAAAATAAAAATTAACTGAGTTGAAAAACGTTCCTTTCCTAAAACGTCTGCTGTTGGTCTCCTCACTTCCCAGATGTTTACAGACAGATGTTAAAAGAAGAGGAGATGCCATACACTGGAAAACATCCGCCTGTTCAACAATTTGAGACGTGATGCTGTCAATCCGGAGGTGATTCTACGGTCCATTGGGGCCCAAGAAAAATTTCCTATGGGCCCGCCTTTAACCAGTGTTTATCATAATTTTAATGAATATTTAGTGGTTGGATGGCTCCTGTTCATTTTTACTCAGTGTTTCTCTTGTTGTCATTTGTTTTGATAACTGAAAATGTATAGCTTATAGATTCATTTTCATGCAAATTAAATTATTAGTAAAATGTGAATCTTAAAGCAGTTTACCTCTGTGTGTGCTGTACAGGGCAGAGAAGGTGACAACAAAGAAGGATGTAGAGTACTTCCCAGCATTAACCAAATGAGGAAAAGCCCGCTTAGTGTCACGATAACGTCGCAGACATTGGGCAAATCGAAACCACGCAGGAAGGCACTTGATCACCGCTCGAACACCGTAGGAGTAGGTGTTGCATCTGCTACTCTCTGTACAAAATGACATTAAGAAGTACATCAGTGTTCACCACTTTGAATCTCAAACAGCAGATTACATTTTTTATCTTAATGTCTCACGTGTGCCACGGAAGAGTCCTTTGTGTTCTTTCCAACTCAGTTCAGAACTGTAGAAACAGATCATGTACTCCAGATCCATCAAAACCACCACCAGAGAGTTTAGCTGGTCAGCCAGCCAAAAGTCTGCAAATCCAACGTGATGAAATGGAGCCGTCACCACACGAAACTGGAGAGGAAGACAGGAGGATAACTCACTTTAGAAGAGACTAAGAAAATTTTGTTTTCAAAATCTTTAAATGGCAATTTTCATTATTTAAAGAGGACATTTCATACACATTTCAGGACTTTGTGGTTATTTCTTAAGTATTAACCAGTAATATGAAACATTTTATATCTGAAAAACCTTAGGAAACACTGATTAACAGACCTTTCAACCTGCATTAAAATTCGGGTGGTTCCGGCTCCTTCCGTCAGGCTGCTTCATCAGCAGCTCGTTCATATTCATTATTTGAATTTGCTGGACTCAGATTGGCTAATAAACTAGCCTATGAGAGCAATTATACAGTTTCCTGCCCCGCTGATCATGGCAACACCAGACTTCGTGTCTTTCTGTTTGCTACGTCTTATGCTAACAGCTTTTAGCCAGCAGCATGCTAGGCGTGGTTTCAACTGCAGGAGCTGATGAATACTAATGAACAAAGGAGTTGTGATGAAACAGATACAGGCCGTTCGGACTCGGGAGAACTCGGGTTTTATCACCACCTGCGTAGTTTGAGAGATAAAAGCTGAAAGAGAAGTTGTTGACCTGTTTTCACCCACTATGAAGGTAAGAACACCTGTGGAGCTACAGTGGGGCAAAAAAGTATTTAGTCAGCCACCAATTGTGTAAGTTCTCCCACTTAAAAAGATCAGAGAGGCCTGTAATTTTCATCATAGGTATACCTCAACTATGAGAGACAAAATGAGGAAAAAAAATCCAGAAAATCACATTGTCTGATTTTTAAAGAATTTATTTGC
>SSNP01000266.1:274493-345681 GCA_006937955.1 Pachypanchax playfairii
GCAAATAAATTCTTTAAAAATCAGACAATGTGATTTTCTGGATTTTTTTTCCTCATTTTGTCTCTCATAGTTGAGGTATACCTATGATGAAAATTACAGGCCTCTCTGATCTTTTTAAGTGGGAGAACTTACACAATTGGTGGCTGACTAAATACTTTTTTGCCCCACTGTAAAATATTCAACAGAAACCTCAGAAAACCCGTTATTAATGGAAGGGCCTCTTTAAAGAAAGAATGAGATAATTCAGCTTCATAACGTTTCTGTAAAATAAATATGTGATGTACCAACTAATGTAACCTTTGCTGAACAGTGACAATAACAAACAAAAAACTTGATGTACACTGTGAAAATCTACACCATAAAGGTCATAGGCAATAGAACATTGTCATTGCTTCAGCTTGGTAAATAGGGGTTCATATAACCTCTAACCAGTACTG
The DNA here is from genome assembly GCA_006937955.1 of Pachypanchax playfairii. Lineage (NCBI taxonomy): Eukaryota > Metazoa > Chordata > Actinopteri > Cyprinodontiformes > Aplocheilidae > Pachypanchax > Pachypanchax playfairii. The sequence continues at coordinate 274,931 of SSNP01000266.1, forward strand.
CTGCCTTGCTGTGTTTCAATGGGTGCACATCTGACATGCATTTGAATTAATGGAGGGCATTTCTGATATAGTGGATACAGATTGTGGCACAAATATAAACAGATAAAGAAAAACTGCAATTTGCCCCAAACTGACAAACTTAACCTTTTAACCGCCAAAGTCACAGGACCTTGAGAGCTCCATCCTCTGACAGGCCTTTAAACGTATAACTGGTATTTTTACTTGCCAGCAACAGCTGACAGTAATGTATATCTTTGATTTTAACATGTTTATGTGCAGTCACATGTAAAACATTAAAATAACAAAGGAATTAAAAGGCTGAGCCAGTGACTGTTATTATTCATGCGGATTTGCAAAGTATGTTTCTGAACAATTCGAAGAGTTGAAACAACATGAGTTCAAAGAGTTTCCCATCTCACAATGTAATATTCCAGGGATTTTTTTTATATCACCAAAATGTGTTCATTTTAGCAGGAGCCCAAACCCTGATGGATTAAAGTCTAGTCTGATTTGACAGGTTGGGAAACACGTCAACACAATAAGACATCAAATATTGCACAAAGAGCAATTTCTTTTAGATTGTTTTCTTTTTATTCCACTTTTAGATGTATTTATGTGCTACAATTGCTGTAATTTAATTTCCAGACTATATGCAGCTAGTTTTTCACGCTCTTTGAACACTGCAGCTTAAACAATGATGTGACCACCAAATGCCACCAAAACATTTCGCCTCACCACATCAAACCAATGAAATTATGCAACAGGTCTTCAGATTCGTCATTTTGTGCTTCATGCACAACCTTATCATGGAAAACACAAGAAGAAATGCACATGGTGCATCTTTCAAGTTAAAGGGGATCAATTTTTTATTTTTTTAACCAGGAAAAATGCCTTTATGGTACGTATTTGATTAAAAGTTTTTAAAAAAATCTTTCTGTGTAAATATCTCATGTTACTATGTGGACACATGTGGCTTATAGACAACTTATACATGAACAAATCTCTTTATCTTTTCAACATTAGTGGGTGTGGTTCGCTCTGATTTTTTTTATTTGTGACTGAGACCAAGTTTTCTGACACTGAGCAGCACATTTTACTCTGGGATGTTTTGATTGTCTTGAGATTCTCTTGTAACCTGCAGATTCAAAACACCCTGTCCCCTGGAATTCATAAGCAACGTCATTTTTTAAATTTAGTTTAATACCAAACAAGTGCACACATTTTAAACAATAGTGGGTCCAACTGTGAAATCCTGAAATAAGATTCTTTTGTCACTGAGTGAATTTACCAGGAGTTTAAGCAGCCAGAAGCGTGACTTGTAGTAACAGGTCTTGAAGGGGTTGATGAGAAACAGGAGGAAGATGCCGTAAAGAGCCAGAGGGTTGGCCTGCATTGGGATCAGGATACTCTCACAGAACAAACAGGATAGCAGACTGACACACCACAACACCCCCAACAGGCCTGCAATCTGTACAAACACAAAAAGACTCACTCTCAATATTCACAGGACTAACTGGAAAGCACTCAAAAAGCGCAGACCTCCACTAAGCACTCATTTCCTAATGTGATTTACTCATACAACTAATTAGTCCTAAATGTATTTGATCAAGATTTGATTCCTTCACCATGAAAACATGCCATTAGCATTTGGAATCACTTTGATACCATTATTAGATCAATAGATTTTAATGGAAAACAATACTTGGATAATCATATTTTTCTGGATCACTCCCAAAATCTAATTAACTGGTCTTTTTTTTGTAACTCCCAACCTCTAAACACTGTGTCCATATCCATTCATAACTTTTTAAACTAATGTGTTAACAGGCAAACAACTAAACGGAAAGCTGAAAAACGAAATATATTAATTGCAAATGACATTCAGTTTATTAATCCCTTTGAAAAACAAAGTAAAATCTGATTGTAATACATACTGTTAGTGTGTGTGTGTGTGTGTTTGTATTTCTGACCTCCTGAGGACCCGTTTCCTGACTTTTACTATCTTTCTGGGGTCCGAGGGTTCTTGTGGGGACCGAAGCCTGGTCCCCATGGGGGGGAATCCCCTTTTTAGGGTTAGGGGTTAGGTTTATAGGTATGGTGTAAATAGAGTTTTAGTTAGTCTTAGGGTTAGTTATAGATCAGTAATGGTTAAGGTTAGTAAAAGGGTTTGGGTTAGGTATAAATCTAGTTACTAAAATCAATGGAAGTCAATGGACGGTCCCCATAAGGATAACAAAACACACTTGTGTGTGTGTGTGTGTGTGTGTGTGTGTGTGTGTGTGTGTGTGAATTCACCTCAAACAGATGTTGGTGAGAAAGGTTATTTCTGGGATTGAGTTCAAATATCAGTACATGATTGACTCCAGCCTGCCTCCAGCCATATGTGTTGATCCCTAGAAAAGGGAAAGAGATCAGTCGATCTTATGGCACATATTTTAACTAAGAACGTATATATTTTATACACAAATTGTAATCTATGGTAACATTTCAATTACTACTGTGACACTATATCGTTTATACCCCCTAGAAAATATAACTAGAAACCTCCCATCAAACCTAGCATCTACCAGGTCTTTGTGACTGTAGTTTAATTCTCTGTCATTCACTCGTTTTACATAGAACTAGTGTGATCTGCAATTTCACAATTTAAAGATTAAAGCCACATCTAACCCAGATCACCTTGATCAGATATGAAAGGGTCTTCAGTCTGACCTCAATGTGCTCACAGCTGTGTTTAGTGCAAACTGATTCAATTAGCGAGAACACAAGTTATCAATAAGTGTAAACATACCCTCAGTACATGTAGTAAATGTGTATGTGTGCATATACCTAACAGGAAGAGGAATTCTATTATCAGGAAGCCTCCTCTGTAGATCCTGACCATAGGCCAAATATCAGAACTATGAATCATCACAGCTCCTAGTTTATAAATAGTGACAGATGACAAAAAGAGAAAAACTTCAATCATTTATATCATTCAAACAAATAGAAGGCTCATTCTATCTACTCAAGTCATATAAAACATGTGTTAAAACAAGTAAGATTTCTGTAGTATCCTAGTATTTATGTCTAGTATCCTGGTATTTTATACCAGATAAAATCAATTTTCATGCCCTTTTTAGTCATGCAAGTTGGAAAATGAAAAACTTTATGCTTGTCAAAAAAAAGTTTACTATATAAAAAAGTCTAATCAAGATGCAGCTGTTTCTTTCATCCATGAGACTACAAAGTTTGCAGATGTTACAAAAAAGGAACTATTCCAAGAGGGGAAACCTGAGTCACTCGATTAGAGATATAATGGTACTATAACATGTGAGTATGTCTGTGTAAGTGTGAGTTATACCAGTAATGACCACAGTGACTATTAGGACAAGGAATACTCCACAGTAAAGTCCAACTCTAAAGGTGGTCCAAGCAGGAGCCGGCTGTGAACAGACAGAAACATTTTAAACACACATCAGTGTAAATGACAGGAAGTTCCATTCTTCATTCTCTCCCTCATGCATTACTGTTTTTCTCTCTCACTACACTTTTCTAGCTCTTTTCACTCCATCTTTATTTCTCTCTCCATCACCACACCACTCCTCACACAGACAGATCTGTCTTTTCTCACTCCTTCTTTTCTTACCCAAGTTCTTTTTTTTTCTCTCTTCCTGTTTCAATATCTCTCACTCCCTAGTCTCCATCTCAACCACATTTATTCCCTTCATAATACATTTTGTCAATTTTTCCTTTTTTTTGTCCCCCGTTACATTTTTTGTCTTTCACTATCCGGCTCATTATTTCTCTGTCCCATGTTCTCTATTAAAACAAACCACTTCCGTTCTCAGATTTTTCACTTAATAAATCAAACAAACTCAGATTCTGAGAAGTTAAACCACAAAAAGAATTTTCATTCCTTAAATGAAAGAAGTACTTTCAGCAAAAGAAAAAGTGTTTTTCTGCTTCCAGACTGTATTTTTGACTGACCTGTGCAGCTCCCAGAGGAGGAACCCTCAGCCTCTTCATGGCCTTCTGCCTGTCTCCTCCTTCCAATTCAGTTGTGACCAATGCCTGTTGGACAGGAGAGAGAAAGGTAAAAGTCAATTAATATTTCTAGATTTCTGTCTTACAGAAGACACCCACGTAAGTACGTGTGTGTATGTGAGTTTGTACTTTGTTTTCTTACCTTTATAGACATTTTTCTAATATAATCATTTAATCATTTCCTTTGTCAGGACCAGTAGTCCATATGAGGACCAGAGTCTGGTCCTAACAAGGTAGAAGGTCAATTTTGGGTTTGGGTTAAACCTAACCTTTGAATTGGGTTTATATTCAGATTAAATATGTACAGGAACTGGTTTAGCAGCAGGTTAGACTACAGATGTCAACAGAAGTCATAAAAATGTCATAAGAATGGAAACAGGTTTGTGTGTGTGTGTGTGTGTGTGTGTGTGTGTGTGGGTTTGTATTTCTGACCTCCTGGGGACCCGTTTCCTGACTTTTACTATCTTTCTGGGGTCCGAGGGTTCTTGTGGGGACCGAAGCCTGGTCCCCATGGGGGGGACTCCCCTTTTTAGGGTTAGGGGTTAGGTTTATAGGTATGGTGTGAATAGAGTTTTAGTTAGTCTTAGGGTTAGTTATAGATCAGTAATGGTTAAGGTTAGGAAAAGAGTTTGGGTTAGGTATAAATCTAGTTACTAAAATCAATGGAAGTCAATGGACGGTCCCCATAAGGATAACAAAACACACTTGTGTGTGTGTGTGTGTGTGTGTGTGTGTGGGTTTGTATTTCTGACCTCCTGGGGACCCGTTTCCTGACTTTTACTATCTTTCTGGGGTCCGAGGGTTCTTGTGGGGACCGAAGCCTGGTCCCCATGGGGGGGACTCCCCTTTTTAGGGTTAGGGGTTAGGTTTATAGGTATGGTGTGAATAGAGTTTTAGTTAGTCTTAGGGTTAGTTATAGATCAGTAATGGTTAAGGTTAGGAAAAGAGTTTGGGTTAGGTATAAATCTAGTTACTAAAATCAATGGAAGTCAATGGACGGTCCCCATAAGGATAACAAAACACACTTGTGTGTGTGTGTGTGTGTGTGTGTGTGGGGGAGTGTGTGCGTGTGTGGGTTTGTATTTCTGACCTCCTGGGGACCCGTTTCCTGACTTTTACTATCTTTCTGGGGTCCGAGGGTTCTTGTGGGGACCGAAGCCTGGTCCCCATGGGGGGGACTCCCCTTTTTAGGGTTAGGGGTTAGGTTTATAGGTATGGTGTGAATAGAGTTTTAGTTAGTCTTAGGGTTAGTTATAGATCAGTAATGGTTAAGGTTAGGAAAAGAGTTTGGGTTAGGTATAAATCTAGTTACTAAAATCAATGGAAGTCAATGGACGGTCCCCATAAGGATAACAAAACACACTTGTGTGTGTGTGTGTGTGTGTGTGTGTGTGTGTGTGTGTGTGTGTGTGTGTGTGTGTGTGTGTGTGTGTGTGTGTTTCTATTTCTGACCTCCTGGGGACCCGTTTCCTGACTTTTACTATCTTTCTGGGGTCCGAGGGTTCTTGTGGGGACCGAAGCCTGGTCCCCATGGGGGGGACTCCCCTTTTTAGGGTTAGGGGTTAGGTTTATAGGTATGGTGTGAATAGAGTTTTAGTTAGTCTTAGGGTTAGTTATAGATCAGTAATGGTTAAGGTTAGGAAAAGAGTTTGGGTTAGGTATAAATCTAGTTACTAAAATCAATGGAAGTCAATGGACGGTCCCCATAAGGATAACAAAACACAGGTGTGTGTGTGTGTGTGTGTGTGTGTGTGTGTGTGTGTGTGTGTGTGTGTGCGTGCGTGAGTGAGACTGCGTGTTTTACCTCAGTCTCTGAGATGAGCTGGGTGATCTTCTTGCATGTGTAAAATGGAGCCACTTCAACATGAGCCACCCTCCAGTCAGCCCCCCTTGACGTTTCCAAAATCTTATCATGTTTCTTCAAGATCTTCCTGAAACCTGTGAAGTTCAGGTTCTGTATAGACACAGATGGAGGTGTAGAGAAATGCAGTGCTGTCTGATTAAACCCAGTAGAGGCAGAATGAACAACAAAGAAAAAGACAATCTGTATGATCCCATGTCAGTAAATCAGGATAATAAATCACATAAAGTTCTTGTCCAGCTCTTTGCACTATGCGCTTCAGCATCCGCTGACCCCTCTCCATCACTTTATGTGGCCTACCACTTCGTGGCTGAGTTGCTGTTGTTCCCAAACGCTTCCATTTTGTTATAATAGAGCTGACAGTTGACTGTGGAATTTTTAGGAGCGAGGAAATTTCACGACTGGATTTGTTGCACAGGTGGCATCCTATGACAGTTCCACGCTGGAATTTACTGAGCTCCTGAGAGCGGCCCATTCTTTCACAAATGTCTTGCTTCACGGTCTGCATGCCTGAGTGCTTGACTTTATACACCTGTGGCCAGGCCAAGTGATTAGGACACCTGATTCTGATCATTTGAATGGGTGAGCGAATACTTTTGGTAATATAGTGTAACTATCATTAGACCCTTTGTTACTGGCAGCCAGTCGCAGAAACATGTGTTTATTTGAATCAATTGTTTGACTTTCAAAGTAGTTTAAAGAGGCCATTTCATACAAATATCAGGACTTTGTGGTTATTTCTTAAAGGGACATAAGGCAAGATTTGTGAAAAACTACACATGCATTTCCAGTTTATTCAATGCTAATGGGTCATGAAGCATTAAAAACCCAAAATAACGAGGCCATCCGCATACAGTGGGGCAAAAAAGTATTTAGTCAGCCACCAATTGTGTAAGTTCTCCCACTTAAAAGATCAGAGAGGCCTGTAATTTTCATCATAGGTATACCTCAACTATGAGAGACAAAATGAGGAAAAAAAATCCAGAAAATCACATTGTCTGATTTTTAAAGAATTTATTTGCAAATTATGGTGGAAAATAAGTATTTGGTCAATAACAAAAGTTAATCTCAATACTTTGTTATATAGCCTTTGTTGGCAATGACAGAGGTCAAACGTTTTCTGTAAGTCTTCACAAGGTTTTCACACACTGTTGCTGGTATTTTGGCCCATTCCTCCATGCAGATCTCCTCTAGAGCAGTGATGTTTTGGGGCTGACGCTGGGCAACACGGACTTTCAACTCCCTCCAGAGATTTTCTATGGGGTTGAGATCTGGAGACTGGCTAGGCCACTCCAGGACCTTGAAATGCTTCTTACGAAGCCACTCCTTCGTTGCCCGGGCGGTGTGTTTGGGATCATTGTCATGCTGAAAGACCCAGCCACGTCTCATTTTCAATGCCCTTGCTGATGGAAGGAGGTTTTCACTCAAAATCTTACGATACATGGCCCCATTCATTCTTTCCTTTACACGGATCAGTCGTCCTGGTCCCCTTGCAGAAAAACAGCCCCAAAGCATGATGTTTCCACCCCCATGCTTTACAGTAGGTATGGTGTTCTTTGGATCCAACTCAGCATTCTTTCCCCTCCAAACACGACAAGTTGAGTTTCTACCAAAAAGTTCTATTTTGGTTTCATCTGACCATATGATGTTCTCCCAATCCTCTTCTGGATCATCCAAATGCTCTCTAGCAAACCGCAGACGGGCCTGGACGTGTCCTGNCAGGACACGTCCAGGCCCGTCTGCGGTTTGCTAGAGAGCATTTGGATGATCCAGAAGAGGATTGGGAGAACATCATATGGTCAGATGAAACCAAAATAGAACTTTTTGGTAGAAACTCAACTTGTCGTGTTTGGAGGGGAAAGAATGCTGAGTTGGATCCAAAGAACACCATACCTACTGTAAAGCATGGGGGTGGAAACATCATGCTTTGGGGCTGTTTTTCTGCAAGGGGACCAGGACGACTGATCCGTGTAAAGGAAAGAATGAATGGGGCCATGTATCGTAAGATTTTGAGTGAAAACCTCCTTCCATCAGCAAGGGCATTGAAAATGAGACGTGGCTGGGTCTTTCAGCATGACAATGATCCCAAACACACCGCCCGGGCAACGAAGGAGTGGCTTCGTAAGAAGCATTTCAAGGTCCTGGAGTGGCCTAGCCAGTCTCCAGATCTCAACCCCATAGAAAATCTCTGGAGGGAGTTGAAAGTCCGTGTTGCCCAGCGTCAGCCCCAAAACATCACTGCTCTAGAGGAGATCTGCATGGAGGAATGGGCCAAAATACCAGCAACAGTGTGTGAAAACCTTGTGAAGACTTACAGAAAACGTTTGACCTCTGTCATTGCCAACAAAGGCTATATAACAAAGTATTGAGATTAACTTTTGTTATTGACCAAATACTTATTTTCCACCATAATTTGCAAATAAATTCTTTAAAAATCAGACAATGTGATTTTCTGGATTTTTTTTCCTCATTTTGTCTCTCATAGTTGAGGTATACCTATGATGAAAATTACAGGCCTCTCTGATCTTTTTAAGTGGGAGAACTTACACAATTGGTGGCTGACTAAATACTTTTATGCCCCACTGTATATGTCTGTTGCCTTGGAAACGCTGTGTGCCACATAATGCGCTGCAGTTCGACGTCCGAATTTCCCGCGCAGTTGTAGGGATGCGACGTAAATTGACGCTGCATGCGCGTTGCCGACAGCTCTTGAACAGGAAGTACATGGCCGCCGTGGACTTGGATTCAAACACTGAAGGTATACTTATGGATGTTTCTGCAGCCAGCAAACGACCTGCATCCACTCTCACCCCCCAAAAAAGTGGCACCACGAAGAAAAAAAAGACTTTATCAGCGGCATCTCGTGAGTCCAAAAAAAAATATGACCGAAGCCGGGCAGGCACCCGCATAAATATTGGATATGCGTTCGGTTCATGGAGGGAACTTCAGCTGCATTTGGGAGTGAAAACGGATGCTGACATGGCTCATTTCCTTGTGACCAGGTGAGAAAACATTATAGGTCGTGTTTAGAGCCTGATACAGTATGAAAATGATGAGATCAAATCAAATAACAGAGTGGAGAGACCTGACGTGAAGTATGTTAGCCTCCCCGGTGCAGTGCTGTGAAGACGAACAGTCTGTAAAGTGTCTGTGCGCGCTCCCGTGCTGGCTTGGCTGGTGGCTGCAGTTAGCCACAGCGCCTGTCGCGGCAGCACTGAGTCAGATTTTGTAAAGCTGCCTTAAGTTCCTTTAAGTATTTACCTGAAATATGAAACATTTTATATCTAAAATACGTTAGGAAACACTGATTAACAGACCTTTCAATCTGTCTGCATTAAAAATTGGGTTGTTCCGGCTCCTTCTGTCAGGCTGCTTCTTCAGCAGCTCGTTCATATTCATTATTTGATTTGCTGGACTCAGATTGGCTAACAAACTAGCCTATGAGAGCAAGGCCTCTTTAAGCAAAAACTTGTCATGTGGTTTGCAGTTTGTCTTTATTATATTTGAGAAAACTGGACAGTTGAGAACAAAAGATGATGAAAACTACTCTCTTTAATGAAACTGGAATACTTTATTCCTGGGGTCACAAACATGGTGTTTGTGGGCACCGGGGTTTGACCACAGACCGCATTAGCAGCCAGCAGACCTGTTCTAAAACTAGCATAACTCATCAGTGTGAAGCCTCTAAATTGTAATTTTAATCCTGTAGCTATTCTTCTTTAATCACATTTGTATTTGCATGGATTTAAAAATTACAATATCTTTAAAAAATAATTAAAGCATGAAGTTTAGATAAGATAACCCTAACCAGAAGTATCACACTGGTAGCTCTTCTTGTGGCTCAGTAACCGTGAAGCAACTCTCAGTTTCAAAAAGCTTGATGACCCCTGGTTTATCCAGACAGTCTGTAGGTGTGTTTGTGTGTATTCACCTGATAGTTCTGAAGCAGAATGAGGCTGAGGTAGAACTCAGAGAATGCCAACTGTAAGTCCTTTATGTTTCTGTGTTTGCATCTCTCCTTCTGAGAAAGAGCAAATACAGTCTTTCTTCTCCTGAGGCCCAGCCCAACAGCTGAGGTTTCCCTCTGGGCATCCAGTGAAGACTGGAGTTCATTCTGAAGAGTGGCAAATCGCCGCTGAGCCTCAGCCAGCTTTTCTTCAGGTTTAAGAGAAAGATAAATATTAGACATGAAGCTATTAAATAATGTAGAAAAAATGAATTGTAGTAATTACCTGAATAGAAGGTGTTGATTTTGGCCAGCTCCTTCTCACATGTCTGGAAAAACTTCTCCTCAAACTTGGCATAGTACCTCTTCACTGTATCCTCATCTGTGACTAACAAGAAACAAAATGTTACAACAAGGAGGAACATTTCTCTTAAAGTGCAACTTACCCCCAAATAAACTATTTTTTTGCTGATAAACTCTATAAACGAGTGTTTAATACTCCTGTCTACATTTCTGGGTCTTGTTTTTTGTATTTTAGCACATTTTTAGACGTCTATTCACTTTATACCAAAAACTGTTATTGGAGCGCCCTCTTCAGGTTAAAACGTTACACTGAACTCGAATTTGAATCAGGCATTGCTATTGGTTGAAACCTTATTTTCTCTAAATGTGACATCATGATTCTGCCGTTATGGGATATAAAAGCACTTGGTCTCGGCCACACCTCCACTCAGTAGTGAGTGAGTTTGAACAGGAAATGTATACGGCCGTTATCAGAGTTCATGTTAGTGTTTGTGAGTGTGTGAAAACATGCTTTTAGCATATTACTGAAGGGTTTTCTCTTCATGTTGGGATACTACGATTTATACCTAGGGCACCTCTCTGAAACATGTTTTTTGTTGCAGACAATGTGCAGCGGTCGCGCGCGCAGCCGCACATGAGGCTGAACCACAGATATTACACAAGCTAATTCAAATTTAGCTTTTTGACCAACAAAATATATCACGGAGAGACGGGACTCATTCTATGCCCCTTGAGCTGCTGCAGTACGAACTACCAGCTTGAAACGGTAGTGCAGTTGCACGCGGCTGCACCTGTTTGCAGAGTTACACAATATTACTGGAGCTAATAGCGTAGCTAACAACAATGTACCAGTAGAGAAAGAGTCCAATTCTATCCCACCAAGCTGCTGCAGGGTAAACTACCGGCCCGAAATGATATGGATCAGAGCTGCTCGTCTCGTCTAAATATTCCTCCATTTCAACTGTCCCTCTCTGGCATGTGTGTCAGTCACTGCATAGAATGCCACGCCCCATTAGTCCGCCAGTAAATCCCCCTTTTCATGTATCTTTTGAATTTCAGACTGTGTCCGGGGAGGGGTGGGGTGGGTACGTTTTCCTTTAAGCCCCTTTCAGACGGGCCATGAAAAACTGTACTGTTCCGGACTTCATCCGTTTTGCTTTTGAATCTGAAAGCACTGTTCCAGAGTCTGTCCACATAATCTGTTCTGGAACTTTTCAGGCTGAAGACCTAGTAACAAGAGAGGACGTTCTCTGATACGGTGTTTACTTTCAAAACAGTGGCGTATCTGAAAAGGCAATTCTGGTTAATTCCAGTTAATTGATAGCAAATATTAAATTTTAACATTTGTCTGAAAATGGCTTTAGTCTACAGAATAACACAATCTAAGAAACCAGAGGGGACAGGGGACCGAATAACAAAGAAAGAAAACAAAGGTAAAAAAGACAGTGTGTGGGTTGACCTATTCTTACTGAATTCTAGAATAGTGAAACTTCTTGGGAAGAAGACTCAATGTTGTATTATAAAGTACTAGATACATGAAACCTGAGGCGGCCTCGTCTGTTTAGAGTTGATTTTTCCTGTTTAACTCATATGGCTTCCTTCACTCTTCTTTCAAACCATTTGTCCTCTCTGTCCAAAATGTTTCTGTCCTCACAGAGTGTCCTTTATCTTTAAGATGTAGGTGCACAGCAGAATTTGGACCTGAAGAACCGGCTCTTCTGTGTTTAGACCTTTACATAGGGTAAACAAAACAACCTTTCCACAGACGCCCTATACGTCAAACTGCAATGGTAATATCTGACTTATAAATTTGATGTGCATAACAGAATTAGACTCAACTAATTTTACTTTCATTCAATCAGCATTGCTGAATGAAATTAGATGCACATGGTTCAACACAAAATCCCAATAAATAATAGAGAAAAATTGCACTATTTCTAAAAAAGTAGAAAACATGACACCATTTGGAAATAGAAAAATAGACTATGTACAGTATTAAAAACAAGATATATAAATAGACTATATGGATATACGTTTGCCCATATGTACACATACATAAACATTTGCACATGAACAGAGATATCTGTGGACTGAGGGATCCATTTATGTGAAGTGACTTAAATCAGCCTGATGGCAGAAGGATAAAACTGTTTTGCAGTCTGACTGTCCTTCACTGCAAGCTGTGCTACGTTCTGTCTGAAGGCAGGTGGGGGAAATGGACTGTGGCATGGATGTGTTATATCCTTTGTGATTCTAGTTGTCCTCGAGATGCCACATCGTTGGACCACAGATAGCAGTGAGAACCCAACGGTTTTTTCTCCTGCCCTCACCCCTCACTGCAGTGTCTCTCTGTCTGAGACACTTCTGCTTTCGTGCCACAGGGAGATGCTGCTTGTTCCTGTAGAAAGTGGTGAGGACAGATGGGTTGAGATAAGCCTTTTTTAACCTCCGTAGGAAGTGCAGAAGCTGGAGTGCTTTTTTGGACAATGTAGGAGGTGTGCTGGGTCTAGCTCAGGTTGTCACTCACATGCACCCCCAGAAATCTTTTGTCAGTTATGTCAACATCAGTTCTGCCTAGTTATACATCTTTAAACAGTGAATACTTGGACCAGAACATAGTCTTACACTTCAACATTTTTCAAAATCTAAACTCCTTCAGAAGTGCTGTTAAGAAAGATTTTGGTGAGCTTAAAATTACAAAGTAGACACAGAACTTGTGTTTCCAACTATTATTTTGTACTTGCTGCCCAGTCAACCAGCACCAGACAACAGTGGTTTTGAGTCAGACTGGACAGACTCAGTGATTCATCAGGTTTCAGACTGACTGCTTTTAGAAAAGACATCTAACTAAATTAGAGTATCCTGACCACTCCCTCCAGTACTGCCTTATATCACAAATGCACAGACACACAAAAAGCCAGCAGACAGACTACTGTAATTTCCTTATCCCTTTGGGCCTTATTCTGCTCTTTTCTCTGTGTATTTCAGCATGTGTCATCATCATTATCATTATAATTATTATTATGACATGTCTCTCAATAACAGCCTATAATTCCCATTGGATGTTTTTTATCTTATTTTTTTAGCAACACCCTTTTTACGCTTACTCAGACTTCTAAACCACACAGCAGCTCCATCAGCTGAGGAATGTGACCAAAGTGAAAGTTCTCTTACACTGATCAATCATAACAGGTTTGCTTAAAAAAAATGGTTCTCAAACCTTTTATGTAGGATCATGTTGGCAATAAAAATTACACTGTCAAATCAAAAAAGAAAACATGAAAGACTTTAAAAAACAACCACAAAAGCATTAAGTCTGGGCAAAAAAAAAAGCCAGTGACTGTTTAGCAGAAATATTGAGTCTGTCCAGTGGGTGGGCTGGATTTATTATATGTATGTATTAAAAGGTTTATGTATTTTAAATAGATTTTCTATTAGTAGTTATAGCAGAGAAGTAAGAAGTGAGGCACCACTCCATAGTTCTTCAAAAAATGCATGGAGACGCATCTCAAGGATACCCTAGACCTCACCAGCTGATTGCTGCATTTACTCTGGCATTGTGTGCACTTACACCAGAGAGGTGCAATCCAGATATGGCAGAGGTGATTCCCAAAAGAAGTGGGGGACAAGTTTTATGTCCAATATAGTCCAACATCACCAGATTTAGCAGAATGTCCAAGATCTAGTAGTGTTTAGCAAAATTACACAAATCATGATCTGATGTTTATCGTTTCAAAACACTAACAGCATGTTGCCACTGTGGCCAGAATGTCCCCAGCAACCAAGAGGACTTGCTAGTGACCACTGGCAGAGAGGAAGACAGTCAATCTGAAAACCAGATCTTAGGGCATTACTGTTAAAGGGTCTCTTGGTGAAGCTGAAAAGTACCAAAAAGGGCTGCAGCTTCAGCGGTTGCAGAAACAAAACTCTGACATGGAAGGAAGTCAGAGGAGCCTCATTTTCTTCCTTCCCATTGTTATTATACTGAAATTGGAATCACAATGGTTTTAGCCAAAGAGTCCTAAAGGCTTGTGCAGATAGGCTGTGGGATTTTGCTGCATCTCTTCAACCTTAGTCTCTCGGCAACTGGTGCCAGTTATATGGAAAAACATCATGCTTGGGTTCCAGTACCAAAGACTCATCCATCAGTCCTATATGACTCCAGGTCTGTTGCTATGACATCCCACATCATGAAAGTCTTGGAGAGACTCATGTTTGTCCACCTAAAAAGCAAACAAGTATGTTTCAGGACCCACTGCAGTTTGTTTATCACTGTGGGGTTGGAGTGGAAGACGCCATCATACACCTGCTTTGACAAACCCACTGTCATCTAGACAAAGCAGGCAGCACTGTGAGGATCATGTTCTTTGATTTCTCTAGTGCCTTTAACACAATTCAGCCTGTTTTACTGTGTAAAAAACTCTAAAATACACAAGTGGATGCCTCCACAATCACCTGGATTAAGGACTACCTCACAAACCGACCACAGTTTGTGAGACTGAAGAGTTGTATGTCTGACCAGGTGATCAGCAGCACAGGAGCACCACAGGGGACTGTACTCTCACCATTCCTTTTCACTCAGTACAACTCAGACTTTCAGTACAGGTCAGAGTCCCGCAGAAATAATCTGATGACTCTGCAGTTGTTGGGTTGATCAGGGATGAATGAGAGACTGAACTGGTGGACCGCTTTGTGGCCTGGTGTGGGAACAGTCATCTTATCTTGTATGTGAAAGGAAATTATTGTGAATGTATTTAATTTTTTGGGAAAACTTCTTGGACTGACATGTCCTGAAAATCTACACAAACATAGGAGAGGGAAAACACTATTTGTTGCTATAAAGACATAAGAAACCCGAATTATCTCAATAAAAGGAGTTTGAATAGAATGAATTTTATGACAGAATATTATTGTAGTTTGAACACAGTGATTTAAATACAGTAGAATACTCTAAAACTAGAAACTGGCTCATGCTAAGTGCATTGTCACATCTAAACAATGTCCAAGTATTGCTGCAATGGTATCCTGCTGTCTTTAATTAAAAGGACAACTGGGATATGGCCCACTAAGCTTCTGCCGTCAGGGTGACCCTCACACAGATTTGTTTAATATCTAAAGACCTTTCAAGGCCAAGACAGCTTTTTAACTTTTGTTTTCCAAATACAAGGTTATTTACTGAATCATTGGAAATTCTCTCAAATTTAAAGCTCAGCAATCCCCTTCCATTTACTGAGAGTGTGTGGTCGCATAAAGATAATTATCAGTCAAGTGAATGAATAGATCCCTCTTTATGTCTGTATGTGTGAGTCAGGACTACCTTCAACAGATGGTGCTTGATCCTGAGCAGCATACAGCATCTCCTTGAAGGCCTAGAGAGACAACAGGAAGGAAAATTCAGTTTTACAGTTATACTAAACAGTTGTTGTTTTGAAGTTTTAAGGGGTAAAAGGTCATTTTAATTCACATTCAACACATGTGCTATAATCAATTCTATTTTAAGACCCCCTTCATAATGAAAGTCTTTGTGAGGTCTACAGGAGAAGTATTAAAGAAGTGGGCTCATCATTACACATTATATTAGTGTAAGAGAACGGCAAAAGTCATGAGGATGAACAAAACCTCCATCATGGTGGTAAGTATTGAGCTCTCAGGTGAGTGTCAGGGAGAGTGGTGGTGTATCCATGACAGTGGCTCATGCACACTGAAACTTCACCATGTGGTGGCATTGTGTTAGTATGACTTAATCTTGTAAATGTATCGCCACATTCTCATGTGATTCAAAAAGAGTTATGCTAGGGCACGACCTTGACCGTGATGCAGTTGTGGGGAAATGGAAATTTGTGGGAACTTACTGCATAGTGTCCTGTTCGGGTGCAGGTAAACATTTTGGGGATTCAGAAATCAGCAGATAAGTACCCTGAGTGCAGTAGTGTAATGATGGTCTTCAAACTGAAGGTGGTTTTCCATATTTGTTCAACATAGCCACATTCAAGTTCTGAAGGGTTGTGTAGGCCATGGAGAGCACAGACAGTCATTAACCTGCTAATGAAATCTATCTTTTCAGTCCTGCTTAATATCATTTTTCTGAAATAAGTCTTTCTAAATTCAGCTCCATTTCCAAACTCATTCAATCATTTAAAAGGTAAGTGCCTTTTTTACACATTAGTGTTGGTATAAACAAATGATCCTACAAAACATTTGTAATAAATGTTTAAACAACCACAATACACAAAAACTGTTTTCAAAGAAGAATAGATAAAAAGTCTGGTCTATAAATATTATTATGAAAAAAGACTATTTTCATTTCAATTTGTAGTTAGAATCAGAATCAGGTTCATTTGGATCAAATATGTCACAGACAAGGAATTTGGCTCCAATTCACATTTGCTCTTGTACTTATAGACAGACATGTGAAGACAGTCAAAGGTGGTAAAGAGGATTTATAGCAAATTTAGATGTCAAATTTACTTTAAAATCATTTTATCGACTTGTAGCGGTTTTGTACTTATGGTTTCCAAATGAAAAAGAAATAATATTCATAAATCATAGACCTGGTGGGGCTTGAAATAAAGTAGCCATTAGATAATGAACCTGTTTTGTTATTTATTGGCTACTACATTGTCAATTACACTTGTACTGCTAAGAGTAACAATAAACAGCCTTTTACCATTGATGATCCTGACACGTTCGAAGAAATAAAGTTGTGGTAGTTCCAGAAAAAACTCCAGCGATGCCAATAGTAAACAAACAAGGGGGGGATTTCTTCGCAAATTTGTAACGGAGGCATTTCTGGTGTTGGGGGAAGGGCTACAACGCACTACTCAAAAAACGACAAACAGCCGTTGAGCTTCTCATTCGAGGCAAAATCCTATTTACCACCTTTAAATGCACAATCATTAAAAAAAATTATTGTGTGACTGACTTAAAAAACATTTGAAGCTTATTGAAACTCCACGCAGTCTCCAAGCTGCTTGTGAATACACAACATGCTTAATTCTGAAGGTATCTAGTTTTCGACCTGCAGATTTTAAGCTTGCTGCATATTTGCTAATTTATTATACAGTAGGTGCTGAACTCCTTGTTAGTTTACAACAATAAAATCAGTGAAGGATTAAATATGTGACTGAGTGAATTATGAATGATCACAACTACCTCTAAGAAACAGAAGAAGACCAAGAAATGGAAAAAAACAATATGATGAAGAAATAATAATAGCAGTAATATCAATAATATATTTGGACAGCTAGAAAAATATAGCCACGATTGTTGGACATGTGTCTGTGTGATCATTTCAATTTCAAATAATATGTTTTGTAAATTTTTAAGAGGCTGTAGTAATGACAACAAAAAAAACATTACCACATGGTAATCATGACACAACAGTTCCATACCATTTAATCCCTGCATGCTGCAGTGTGTCACTGCTCTGTAGAGATTGTGTAGACATCAGTCAGAGTCCTCAAAAAAGCATTTGAGGAACAATGGAACAGCTGTTTTATTTACTTCAACTCAAGAATCAGATGAAACAGCCTCTGTTTCAGAAAACCAGCAATGGACAGGAAGATACTGTACTCAGTGTGTAGCAGCCAGCCAATCAGATCGGCTATAATGGACAAACTTGCCTCCCTGACAAACAACAGGGCAATGCAAGATCAGACTATAGCTCGGTAAGACTGAAATCAAGTTTCAAGTTTATTTATTTATAAAGCGCCAGTTCATGACAAAGTCATTTCAAGGCACTTCACAGAAAAATCAACCAATTAATAATAAAACATTTTCTATCTAAGGAACCAGCCGATTGGGCTGAATTGTTAGTTCAGCACAATCCCCCATCCTGAGCAGCACGATTGGCGACAGTGGAAAGGAACAGAAATCCCAACTTCATAGGAGGCATCTTCACAACTAAACAAAGCATAACACAACAGGATAGCACAAAGAAACCAGCTGAAATGTACTCTACTGAAAAGTCATATACACTCACCGGCCACTTTATTAGGTACACCATGCTAGTAACGGGTTGGACCCCCTTTTGCCTTCAGAACTGCCTCAATTCTTCGTGGCATAGATTCAACAAGGTGCTGGAAGCATTCCTCAGAGAGTTTGGTCCATATTGACATGATGGCATCACACAGTTGGTGCAGATTTGTCGGCTGCACATCCATGATGCGAATCTCCCGTTCCACCACATCCCAAAGATGCTCTATTGGATTGAGATCTGGTGACTGTGGAGGCCATTTGAGTACAGTGAACTCATTGTCATGTTCAAGAAACCAGTCCGAGATGATTCCAGCTTTATGACATGGCGCATTATCCTGCTGAAAGTAGCCATCAGAAGTTGGGTACATTGTGGTCATAAAGGGATGGACATGGTCAGCAACAATACTCAGGTAGGCTGTGGCGTTGTAACGATGCTCAATTGGTACCAAGGGGCCCAAAGAGTGCCAAGAAAATATTCCCCACACCATTACACCACCACCACCAGCCTGAACCGTTGATACAAGGCAGGATGGATCCATGCTTTCATGTTGTTGACGCCAAATTCTGACCCTACCATCCGAATGTCGCAGCAGAAATCGAGACTCATCAGACCAGGCAACGTTTTTCCAATCTTCTATTGTCCAATTTCGATGAGCTTGTGCAAATTGTAGACTCAGTTTCCTGTTCTTAGCTGAAAGGAGTGGCACCCGGCGTGGTCTTCTGCTGCTGTAGCCCATCTGCCACAAAGTTCGACGTACTGTGCGTTCAGAGATGCTCTTCTGCCTACCTTGGTTGTAACGAGTGGTTATTTGAGTCACTGTTGCCTTTCTATCAGCTCGAACCAGTCTGGCCATTCTCCTCTGACCTCTGGCATCAACAAGGCATTTCCGCCCACAGAACTGCCGCTCACTGGATATTTTTTCTTTTTCGGACCATTCTCTGTAAACCCTAGAGATGGTTGTGCGTGAAAATCCCAGTAGATCAGCAGTTTCTGAAATACTCAGACCAGCCATTCTGGCACCAACAACCATGCCACGTTCAAAGTCACTCAAATCACCTTTCTTCCCCATACTGATGCTCGGTTTGAACTGCAGGAGATTGTCTTGACCATGTGTACATGCCTAAATGCAGTGAGTTGCTGCCATGTGATTGGCTGATTAGAAATTAAGTGTTAACGAGCAGTTGGACAGGTGTACCTAATAAAGTGGCCGGTGAGTGTACATACATTACAAAGACCCCGAAAAATCCAGAAATGAGCAAAACAAACTGTGACATAACACAAGAAACTGATCCAAATGAAAGCAAAACCAAAAAAAAAAAAACACAACACTTGAGGCTCGGCAGTGGTGTATTCAAGGACCAGGAAAATGTCTTAAAACTGATTGAAACATTGATTGAATAGAGAGAAAAAAAAAAAATCCGATTTTTAAATTTCAAATTGGCTACACTGATTAGGGCCATTCACACTGAAAGTTGGCAGACTGCAATCACAAGCTGTACAATAGGTGCACCAAAATAGACCTATTAATAATGAAAAAGTTCAGAGTCAATACAAAACTGTTTCCACTGTAGCCTAAGAAATAATGAAAAGTCAGCCTGCACAAAATATTGTATCATCATTGCAATATCAGCATTGCAAAGGACTGCCTGGACTGCAAAAATTCATGGCTGATAAAATTCAAGCACTATCGATTCAATGGCCAATAATATATTTTGACAGTCTAATTATATTCTTATGGTCTCAAACAGTGGACTATATACCCATGTTAGGCCTGGGTTATAAATTGATTAAACGAATTAATTAGACTTTTTTGTTGCAGGCGATTTAAAAAATAAATAGTTTTTGCATAGTGGCGCTTTTTGACTCTGCCGAGTTTCCATAAAATTAGTTTCACATAGTTTGCTTCGACAGACGTGCAGCAAGGGACCCCATGCTGCAACACTTGCCTAAAGCCTATCGCAGTAAAAGGCAGCAGCACCACAAACTCATTCCAACACCTCAAACAGAGGCATCCATTCTAACATGAAAAACGCTGTTCTCTCTAAGACGAACAAAACCTCAGTGACCAACAAACCTTAGCTAAAATCAGTAACTGTAGCTGAATCCTTTGCACAAGGCACCGCATATAACGGGAAGGAGCACGGTGGAGAACACACCACAGAAGTGGTCGCTTTAGGTTGACTGCCATTTGTACTTGTTGCTTTTCCTAATAAATAGGGGAGAAATCAGAAAAATATTGTAAATCAAATTTAAAAAAATAAAATCTGTGCTTGATCAATGCCGTATTTGATAGAAAAGAATATCCTAATGAATGATAATGATATTGAGATTCAGAGAATTGAACTAAACTGGGGTTAAATCATATTTATCTTATTCCAGTTTGTTCATGAAAATGATGAATCTTCTTTATGCGCCAGAGTCAGCCATGGAGTTCCCCAGGGTTCAGTGTTTGGACCAAATGGGATCACTTGGTAAAATTATTGGACAATATAATAAATATTTCTATTGTTATGCTGTTGACACTGTTATATTTATCAATCAGTTACTTAGATTACAAATGTGTTTTAATGACGGAAGGACCTGATATGCAGCGCCCAGAGAGGCAGGCCAGAAAGCAAAATGGGGCAGAAGCAAAACCCCTGAGGCCACAGGTCATCGAAGCCATCTGAGATCCCAAGCTGCTGGCCAGGCGCCCAAAGGGCCACAACCACAGCCAGGCTCCCATACAGCCCACACCACATCGAGGCAAGCAGCATCTACACAAACGCAACTGGCAGCACCCTCCTAAACACCTGGAGGCAGTGCTTAGCCAGCGTAGCACCAACAGCAGAGGCAGCAGGATCTGAGTGATGTGATGGTGAGTAGCTGTGTATATGACACTGGTGCATTAAAAATGAAAGAAGGTAGTTCAGGCAGGGGAATCCTACTGCTGGCTGACAGCTGCACCCCTGACCCTATATGTCTATAATATATATGACTAGTGTATCTGGAGTTCAGTTGTCTATCTTTTTCCTGGTGTATTTGGGTGTGATTTGTATTGGCCCTAATCTTTAAACAGCACACAAGACAGCTTTCCTTCAGTTCATGTGAAAAGTTCCCAATACTTATGTTGTGCTGGCTAAAGCAAAGATTTAATAGATAACTGCAAAATGACTGGCTTTCCCACACTTCTCAGACCCGTACAGAGTGCACGACTGTGTTTAATGGGCTGGCTCAGCATGTGCTGAGATGCAAGATTTTAAAACAAAGGTCACACAGCTCAACAGGAAAGAGGGCAGCAAGACTTATCCTCGCAGATTACCCTACTTCTTACCTTCTCCACTTCACTCTCTCCTTGTACACTTCTTCAGTGCCCATTCTTTGCTTAAAGCTTTTTTTTACCTCCTCTCACACACCTTTGTCTAAATATAGGCCCACAGATTATTGGCATCACCATACACAAACTGATGCAACTGGTTTTCACAGATTTCCATTTTTAACGGTCTCTGTGAGAAATCTCTTAAAATACCAGGCCTGTTTCTGCTTGTTTTCCCCAATAGCTCAATTATAAGAAATTCCATATTTTTCCTCTTTATAAGTATTTTGTTATGAATTAATTGTAACCCCCACCATCTCTCCTGTCATCTCTTTTTCCTAAATGTTTCTCATACATTGTTTTATCTCCCTCTCAGTCCCTCAATTTTTCCTAATGCCTAATCACAAATAGCAAAAATCCTCAGACTGGCATCAAACTATTAGGTGTAGAAAAGACTTCTAAGATTTCCCTTTGTTTGGAGCTTATCGAGGTATGACGAAATGTCTTGGTTTAGCACCTTTCTGTCCCTACCTATAGTTGCAATACAGTCTAGTTGCAAAGTGATGAAATGCAAGTTGTGAAATTTGAGTGGTTGATTTGGATTCCATGTGTAGTTAAATGTTAATCGCAGTTTGCTTTATTTGTAGACATGACTAAAGTTCACTACTGGTATATGTATTTTGTGAAATTGTGCATGTATGTTTAGTTCAAAAAGCCTGTTAAAGAATCTGTTTTTCATTTAATTGCCTACTGTAGCTAAATTCAGGTAAATGTATCTGACGTTGCATTAACAACAAGTATTATATTTCTATTTGTTTAAAGAAATTTAATTTTACAAATTTATGAATAATGTTCATTATACATCCATCCACAACTGCTTGTTCCTGTTTGGGGTTTCTCTTACAATATTTTTTCAAGTTCCATAATTTCCGGAGCAATGTTAGCAGCAATTTGGATTTTCAGAGTGTGTCTTCTCAAAACTAATTTGATGGCATGAGGTAAATGTCTTGATTAGAAAGACCAGATAAAACTGTTGATTGAAAAAAAACATCAGAAATTAATATTACTGATGTCATTTAAATTGTTATTTGTTAATTCTTATTGTACAGGCTAAATTTCGGAATCTCAAATTTCTACAGAAAACCAGAAAAGCAAAAGTACAATATTACAAGAAACCCAACAAAGCTACACAGAGTTGTAAGAAATGGAAGCATGCTTGTATTAACCCAGGCTGGAATAAAACAAATAAGCTGACTGTTTCTGTGAAAACACTGCATCATGACAGCCCTGAGTTCATCTCTGTTGTCTGACCCAAGCACAGCTGCCTCAGAAAAACATGACAAGCACGTGACAGGACTGGAAAGCATTGCTTTGAAAGCATCACAGGCCGAGGTTCCTCCTTCTTCCCAGGACTAAAGCTAACAGAGCAGTGGGTCAGACTGACAGCTGAGTGAAACAACTTTTATACTGCCTCTGTCCAAACACTGCAGGGGCACAAATGAAATGGACTCCATATGAAACCTTAATAAGATATACAAAAGTGCAAACGCATTAAATATTTCCACAGAATCAAAGATACTAAATGTCTCCGCCCCATGACATGCATTCATAATTTGTTTGTCCACTCCATCCTCGGGTTTCACTTTGCAGGCTAAACAATAATGTAATTTAATCAATACACAGTTATTCTGCTGTTCTGGGCCACGTCAAGCCATTCAGATCAGTTTTGTGATAAGTCATACTGGGTTATTCTGTAAAGAAAAACTGTAAAGAAATGAACGGTCACTGTTATTACTTGTGTGTTTATTCACAGTGACTGAATAAATAAAATAAAACGCCAGTTATGACTGAGCTGTATGACATGGCCAAATCTTTCCAATTTTTTTCATCATTATTTTTGCAACAGTTGCCACTGTGATGTTTTCCAAAGGTTGTAAAAGCCAGACAGCTTCCTGGATTTCCTCGTCCACCACACCCACAGAAATGCATCCTCAGTGTTGGAACATAAATCTAATTAGCAGATATATTGAAGTAATTTCCTTCCTCATAGAAAACTGTTGTAAATCATATTCCATGTGAGTTTCACAAAACACAAAATAAAGTTGTTTTCAATTAGAGTGACTTTCAATCATCCAGACAGCATAATACCATGAAATTTATCCAAAGTGATACAAAATTATTAAAAACACAAAAGTTATAACATACTGAAAATAACAAGCAAAACCAAAATAACACAGAAGATTTCTCAGTTCAAAAACAAATTAACAGTTTAGTAGTTGTGATGAATTTTGAACAAGAAAAAAAATGGTTTTATTTTGAATGTGAAACGACATTTCATATAAACGTTAGCATTCCCTTTGGGCTTCTTCACTTTTTTAAGTGTACTTGCAAGCACTTAAGTTTGAAAAAAAGTTTTAACTATTTAAAAAGGTACAGCATGTAAGAATTAGACCTTGTCGTCAATTCCGAGTCCCGCAGTTCATGCAGAAAAAAAATGTCTGCTCTCAGCCACTCACCCCCTCCCCTTCCTACTTTTTCTGCAGGCTTGCCAGTTCCAATGTTGATCCTCATTTAGTTTTTCTTGTATCTGTTCAATTTTTGGGAATGTCTGAAGGCCTATTTGCTCAGCTGAGTTTTCCTAAGTGCGTTTGAACGCCCCATCACGTGCAGCTCGGCTGAATGAGATGGGGCTTTTAGCTGCTGGTCATTGTGGAATTACAACTGCTTGTGTTGAAGACTTGGCAGCCTTGCAGACTCACATGTGATTCGTTATGGAACCAGGAAGTCTGGACGTGTAAATAATGATTATGGTCCGGGCTAGCTTTTTTAAAATGACAGAAACTAGAGACCACCCAGCTGACTGAGATCCAGAAGTGTTACAATGTGACTTTATTTTCAACATCGGTGGGACATTAAACTGTTGTGTGAGTATTTCACTGTAAAATTCACTGGAATGTTTTATTGTACCTTTAACTATTAACTATATTTTTAATTTCAGGTAAGAAACTTAGATTTGACAAATGTATGGATGAATCCTGTAGAAAGTAGTCTTAATACAAAACAGCCCAAACTGGAACTTTAAAGTCTCTTTTTCAGATTTTTGTGAAGTTGCAAGTTTAACCTGGCAACAAATGCAATGGCTTCTGAAAGGAAAGTACTGGAGTCTGACTGAGCAGAACCAATATCCAATGTTGACCTCTGCAGAACAGTGTGAACAACAAAACAAGATGATGCTGAACAGGTAGATGAATGATCGCAGCGTTTCCACTGCAATACTTTATGTAACACTGCATGATGTAACTAAACTGTGTATTTATGTACAAACATATTGACCTGCAATGTAACAACTGATCCTGTATTGATATGGTCATTGCTCAATTCCTATGACTGAACTCTCAAAGAACATCAAACAGAGGTGGACTTTATCCTTAAGTAAAAATCCACAAAATGCCTTAGGCCCCATAGAACACATATTGAACATACAACAGGAATGTGTTTTTTTCTTTCATGATATCCTTTGTGCGTCTTGCAAGTTAAACACAACTTTCCATATTTATAAATACTCATAAAAAATGTCCTATTTAAAAAATATGTTGGACTTTCCCATTTTAAGTATGTTTTGGCTAGTAAATAAGCAAATTCAGTCACACACTCATAAACAGGGTCACAACCATAAAACAACAGAAGTAAGCAAAACTTTATTTATACATCCCGTTTTAAGATAAAAATCTCAAAGTGATTTACAATGAAACACAACACATCACACAAAAACAATAAAGACTAGGTAAAACAAGTTTAAAAAGATGTTTTTACTGCTTTTTGAAAGAGATTGCTGAGTCAACAGACCTCAGACTGAGAGGAAGTGAGTTCCAGAGGGAAGGAGCCACTGCTGCAAACGCTACTTTTGTTTTTAACTGTGTTTTTTTAACAGCCAGCAGACACACTGATCACTTGATCTGAGGGACCTGCTGGGAATGTAGGGCTGCAAAGAGTCCATTATTGACTGGTGATTGTTCATTAAGAGTAAGATAAGTAAGATTAGTTAAACCCGAAGTTTAAAATGAACTGTGATGACTGGGGAGTCAGTGCAGCTGGTAAAGTAACAGGGTGATGTGTGAAAACTTGGATGATTTTGTTAAAATCAAAGTGGCATATGAGTGATGAAACACATTCATTCCCAGGTTGTAAAAACATGGGAGTAAGATGACGAAGAGAAGTTGAAAACTAACTTTGGTTTCAACTCAGACAGTCCACAAACATACAATATTGAACCTACATCCAGACAGAATGTCCGTCGTTGTGAAACAGTTGGTCTAAGACAAGAACCAGAGGCAGTTGCACATACTGGACTGCGTGAACCTCTGTAGGGTCGTACCAGTACTGACACTAACCCGAGTCAAACCTACTGAAAAGCAGTCAAGAAAAATCAAAGGTGAAAAATTGTCTGTGGACCCTCCTGAAAAACCATTCATGTTTTTGAGTCTTTTCGTGTTCTTCATTTACATTAAATTACGTTAAAGGAGAACGCCCGTTTTTTGCAATTGGGGCCTTATTTATTCTGTGAGATGTGTTTTACTCGTCATCAGTGGTACTTTTTTGCAATTCGGATTCGTCTTGGAGATTTTTGATTCACACGGCAAACACCTAAACGCCAATAAACGAGAGTCAGTTGGGCCTGCGTTCGCCGACCCTAAATCGGTTTAAAATCAGTTCAAATCCGTTATTTTTTTAATCTGGCCATTTAGATACTCTATTGTTTATTCCGTTCCAGTGCCATCTTGAATCCTGCGCTCATAGAAATGATATTTTTTACAGTGACGGGAGAGTGATGTCATCTCTCCGCGCGCCCATTCTATTGGTGCAGTGGCTTAGCTTCCTAAAAAATATAATTTCTATGAGCGCAGGATTCAAAATGGCACTGGAACGGAAAAAACAATAGAGTATCCTAATGGCCAGATTAAAAAAATAACGGATTTGAACTGATTTTAAACCGATTTAGGGTCAGCGAACGCAGGTCCAACTGACTCTCGTTTATTGGCGTTTAGGTGTTTGTCGTGTGAATCAAAAATCTCCGAGACGAATCCGAATCACAAAAAAGTACCACTGATGACGAGTAAAACACATCTCACAGAATAAATAAGGCCCCAATTGCAAAAAACGGGCGTTCTCCTTTAAGTTGTGGCAGGAAATATGTTTAACTTTTATTTAAGCAATAAACTTTGAAGGTTTGTTACATTCTTGTTTAAATATAATATTTGCATTTTTACCTCCAATAAACACTTTTTAGACTTAATTCTAAGTACAGGGAAAATTATCATTTTAAGGTGATTACATAATGAAAACTTTTAGCTGAGTGAAGCCGGGATCGAACTACCAACCCTCAGATTGAAAGGTTACCACTCTTCCCTCTTAGCCACAGCTGACCAGGATTAAATACTGTATCTCATGTTTACTTATTTTTCATATCGTGTCAGTCCTGTGTTCAGGTTGGAAAATGTATCTGCTTTGTTATGAGTTTGCAGAGATTTAGCTCAGCATCCATCTGCCTGTTTCAACACCAGCAACAGGACTGACAGCAGCCTCAGCTGTTTGACAGAGGGGTCAATGGGCGCAAAGATACATCTCATTCAATACTGCTGCCTCCGCTGGTTATCTTGTCCCATAAAAACAGTCCAGTCAGTTAGAGATTGTCCTGTTTACAAACTGGTTCAATAAAGCTGCGGAGGAACGCAGGGTAACAAGCAATCCGTCCAGTTAGCTAGCTTAACACCGATGATGTGCTGTTGTTTTGAAGACCAGCACGTCGACTGAAGCACTTCCTCTTTCCTTTTGTTTCAAGATATTAATGTGGCAGATCGAACAGACATGTCACATGTTCAAAAATTAAATACCCAACACGAACCAGGACACATTTATTTTTGGTTGTTACAATTAGCTTAGTGTGCTAGCGAGAAGCTAAAAAAAATGAAGTTGACCTACCTCATATTGAATGTACTGTTTTCTCCACTCCGGTGTGATGTGAGCTGAAAGGTGTTCTGTAAATTTCATCTTGAAAGCTTGGAGCTTCCAGCTCCGCTACTTTTACTTTAAACAGAAGCCAAATGTTTCTGCTGTGAAGCAGGAGCCTCCGCTGTGCTGATCCAAGCTCTCATCCGAAGATTACAGTACGATGCCCTTTTGTCTTGACGTTATCTGAATACCGGCCCACATTTTGTTATTTATTTAACTAACTCAAGATGTGCTCGTAGAGTCACATCTTAAATAAAGAACAATGCGTTCATTTGGCTTTAATAGTGAATTCTATAACGCTATCACAGTGTTTATTCTCTAACAAACAAGCTCACTTGCAAGGCATAAGTGAGGCTTTGCCTTCAACCTCCACCGCCTTCTACTCTCTCACCGCACTGTTTGTCATACTCTCTCTGCCCCATGCCTCATGTTGCCTTCACGTGCACTGGAAATTTTTTAAATCACCTGAGTCTTTGTGGGTGATCAGTAGGACATTTTCAGTTTTCACCTGACGGGCGGATGTAAACGTAATGTTGATGAGGCAGAAAGATTACTGAACTATTCGGACTGACACGCTATACTTTTTTAATTCAATTTGTTTAAAATGTTCACTAGTATGATTTTACAATGTCTCGGGAAATAAATTGTATTTAAAAATTAAATAGACTATTATTAGACTGTTAACAACAACAATAGCATACGTCTGTTGTTGTTGTCTAGAGGAAATATGTTTTAAAAATATTTCTATTGTTGCAATTTCTCGTTTTTGTATTTTTAACCTGAACTTATCTTGATATTTTCAGAAGCTACGTGAACGCTTCGAAGGTGACGTTGCCCGACAGCTCTGGGGTAAAGTGACGTAAATGTAGATTTTGTTTTCTTTTTTTTCGTTTGGGAAAGTTTTGACTGCATGTCCTCTGTGAATTTGGGCCTTACTGGATCAAACACTAAAAAAACGTTGTTTGTAGCAACATTATTTTAAGTTGGAAAGTTCTAAGTTATTGAGCATTTGAAGATATTTAATATTTTTATAAAATTGTTTCATTTAAATTCATTATTGTGTAAAACCCATTAAGATTAGCATCCTATCAAAGAAGGAGGAATAGTTCCCTCTAGAGTCTGAACAAAATATTCCACTGACTGCTCGCTCATATTTTCTAGGTTAAGGTTGTAGTTAGTATGTGGGTGGTGAAACACATGCACCCCCAGGTAGTGAAAACATGGCATCGAGCAGGAAGCAAGATGATGAAGAGTAGTTTGAAATCAGCTTTGATTTAAACTTAGACTGTGTACAAATACACAATTTTGAGCCACTCATAAGGTTGTACTGTATTTTCTAGAATAGCGCTACACATGGTGGCTGCTTGTTTTAGCAGCTCTTTGATTTTACTAGCAGTTTTGATTGATTGATTGATTGATTGATTGATTGATTGGTTGATTGGTTGATTGATTGATTGATTGTCACACCTCAACTGTCTCACTGTCTGCCTCTGTCATGGATGTTTTTTCTGGTACTTTTCCATCATCTCCAACATCAGAGGAAGCTGGTGTCTCCATTGTCTCCACCTCCTGCCTGTCTGTATCTAGCAGTCAGGTGAAGAAGCAGCTGGAGAGACTGAACAGGAACAAGGTAGCTGGTCCAGACAGTGTAAGCCCCAGAGTCCTAAAGGCTTGTGCAGATCAGTTATGTGGGATTCTTCAACGTATCTTCAACCTCAGTCACACCCAGGAGAAGGTACCAGTTCTATGGAAAACATCCTGCCTAGTTCCAGTACCAAAGACATCTCATCCATTGTCCCCTAACCACTACAGGCCTGTTGCCCTAACATCTCACATCACGAAAGTCTTGTAGAGACTCATATTGGTCCACATAAAAAGGCAAACAAGCACGTTACAAGACCCACTGCAGTTTGTTTATCACTGTGGGGTTGGAGTGGAAGACGCCATCATACACTGTCATGACCGTTTTTTGTGATTCTAGAACCCTCATACAAGCACAACTCCAGGACCAGAAACAGAGTTTTAAAAGGTTTAATGATCACAGTGAACACAACAGTCAGGTACTGAGCCCCTGTGTTGCAGGCAGGACCGGAACCGGGCCTCACTGGAGGAGCAGGCTGAATCTAGGCGTGGAGAAGACAGGTTAGTGGACTGGATTGCAGCAGGGAGGAACAAGCATGAATGAGAGGAGTGCTTACGGAGAGGAGGCTGATGATGGTGGTTCCAAGGAGGAGGAGTGGTTGGAGGCTGAGGCTGGGGTGAGAATCCTGTAGTGGGTGTGTAGGTGCTGGAGGGTGGACAGACCGACTCAGGCTCTGAATGGTGTTCCAGCAGGTGCGACTCCAGGGGAGAGAGAGACGGGCTGAGAGCAGGTCCTGGAACCAGACTTGGTGTGGAAACCGTGGATAGGACTGCTCCCAGGGAGAAGAGGTGAGGACCTACGGGAAGGCGTCAGGTCGAGGTGGAGAGCCTGGAAAGCACAGGTAAAAGATCAAGCGTTATAAAGCTCAAAAAGGATTGCAATTAGTTTAGTTGCAGAAGCCACTCTACCACAAAGGAAGTAGAACTATCTGGCGCCCGTCTCATGTTGATCCTCCCCATAAATCTCAACTCAGGTGATGAGGAGATGAGCCACACCTGCGCTCCAGAGGCTGATCCACCTGTGAGGAGGTAAGAGAGAAACACCCACACACACAGCCACACCCACAGGCAGCTCAGCCACACAACATACACCTGCTTCAACAAACCCCCTGTCATCGGGACAAAGCAGGCAGCACTGTGAGGATCATGTTTTTTTTATTTCTCCAGTGCCTTTAACACAATTCAATCTGCGCTATTGTGTCAAAAACTCCAGAAGACACAGGTGGATGCCTCCACAATCACCTGGATTAAGGACTACTTCACAAACATACCACAGTTTGTGAGACTGAAGAGTTGTATGTCTGACCAGGTGATCAGCAGCATAGGAACACCACAGGGGACTGTACTCTCACCATTTCTTTTCACTCTGTACACCTCAGACTTTCAGTCCAGGTCAGAGTGGTGCAGAAATACTCAGAGATCAGAGATGGACTCGAGACCAAGTACAAAGACCTGATGGACCACTTGCCTGGTGTGGGAACAATCATCTCATCTTGAATGTGAACAAGACAAAAGAGATGCTTGTGGATTTAGGAGGAGCAGCAACATGTCAAAACCCATTTTCATTATGGGGTGAAGAAGTAGAGGTGGTGGAGTATAAATACCTGGTGTTCACTTGGACACCAGACTGAACTGGAGACACAAATGTGATGCTGTTTTTAATAAGTGACAAAGCAGATTGTAGTTTTTGAGGAAGCTCGGGTCCTTCAATGTTTAACGGAAGATGTTCAAGATCTGTTCTGAAGATCTGCTGTGAAGAGTCTGATCACACCTGCAGTCACCTGTTGGGGGAGCAGCATAAGAGGTGAAGTAAAGAGGTGGAAAAAACTGGGTGGCTCTGTTCTTGGGACTGAATTCAATACAGATTAAGTCAGGCAGTCAGTCATTTTCTATTCCCGCTTTTCCTGTTCACAGTCGCAGGGAGCTGGTGCCTCTCTCCAGCAGTTATTGGGCGAGGGGCAGAGTGTCCTGGACAGATCCAGTCCTTCACAGGGCCCATATTTTTTCATTAAATGTAACTCTGCAGCGAGGGAGTAGATGTGTTCTTGGCATTGGTGGGGACCTATGAATCAACTATCCAACCCTGTCCTGTTTCTCTTCTTTTATCGCTGGATATTGGTGGGGACATGTCCCTTCCGTCCATGCTACTTCTACGCCCTTGCTCTGCAGAGTCTTTATAGCATACTGGCTTCAATTCAGTGAAAAACTGATCCTACAGTCAAAAGAAATAACCCTGGAGTGAAGAGCAAGTGAGCTGTCAGAGAGTAAAACATTTAAACTGACACAAAATGTCCTCCACCTTATATGCTTACTGCTATTATAGCAGTTTTAATTAATATTATTCTGCTGGCTTTTAAACAGGCTATTTGGAACAGTATCTATTTTACAAACTAATATGGATGGACATTTGCTAAGTAAAAACATTTGATAGCTCTATTATATCATATGTCATATTATTTGAACAGGTTTTCTTGTCGCTTGTTAAATGCAGCTAGGCTTGTTAAGAAAAGCTAATGCAGAGGATTGAAGGGAAAATGTCTCTTTTTGACTGACATTTTGTTTGCAGGGTAGAAAAAGTTTCCTCTGGTCTACAATGTCCTTTGCATTTACTTTTGCAGAATTTTTATGCCTGTTAAGAGCACCCACAGTAAATCTTTTAATACATGAAGATTACATTTTCAGTATATCTTTTGACTTGTCATGCTGTTAAACTGAAAAATTGATTCCCAATTTTTAGGAGTATGGGTAGGAGACAGGCAGCCAAAGAAGGCTCAATGTAAAATGAGCTATATCCACTAAATTTCCTAAATTATTTAAAATAATTTTACATGGAAAGCATGAATATTTGTGTCACATTGTTTTATAAAACAAGACATGTATGTTTTAGTTTCAGCTGGGGTTTTAGAGTCATGATGCACTCTTTATCCACAGTGCAGCTCAACAACACACCTGATTCCAGATTAGCATAATCTGGACAAACATTCTTAAAAAGTCATTGTGTCTGTTGCAATACTTAAATGCAGTTAAATAAGCAAATAAACTATTTAAATTATTTGGCAAAAATTGAAAAATAGTGAGGGGTAATTTAGGGGTAATTTAATCAAATTGACACCCACTTACTCACATAAAAGCTTCAGTGTTTTTTATAGTGAAGCAAGAAATGACAACTTCAAACATTCCAAGCTGTATTTTATTAAGGAGTTAAGAACGATTATAATAGTTAGTATCAGTATGTTACAACACAAATGTCCAGGTAAAACACATGAAAATCAGCTGAAGAACCTACAAAACATGGATGAAGAAGAAGTCTCAGAGTAACAACATGAAACAAACCAAACCCAGATCCTTATTCCTCATCAGACTGTCACTCTGAAGCAGGAAGCTGCTCTCTTGGCATTCACCGCGTGCCTTAATTGACCGATTTTAAATCAAGGTCCACTGTGAACACTGAGAGAAGAAGCCAGGTGTTCCACAGAGTGGGGGGTTGTCCACCTCTAAGGTAGGTCGCATAATTCCAGTCGTCCGCCAAACGTCTCCGACGCACAGCAGTAAAACGCACGAGCACATGATGATGGTTCTATTCCTTTTTCTTTTGGGTGGCAGATCAAGGACAGATGCTGTTAAGCAGGCAGCCATTACAGAGTGTGTGTGCAGAACAGCAACCATCTGACGGAGACTCAGAATGTAAACAAGATGAACAATTAAAATATGCTTTTACAAATAAATATAACAAACAAAGACAGTGTGTGTTTGAGTGGGGGCTTTTTTCCTTTACACTTACAGTATTATTTTCTTTTTCAAAGAGACCTTTTTTTAAACTGAAAATCTTATCTATTATGGAAATCAGCCGGTAGCCCGTTAAATTGGTAAAATAACATGTTGTTTGTGTAAACAACACTGCGTTCTGGCTATAATATTCTGTCGATCAAACAATCATTAAAATCATTTATTAATGTGTCAGTAAATGTAATAACTATCAACACGCTCACAAACACACAATAATAATCATTTATTTCCTTTATGAAGCTTTCACCAAGAGATCTGGTTACAGTCCAGGACACACGTTCGATCCCGCAAAGCCTGAACGCTTCGGCCAAACACAAAATATGCGCTTACAAAGCAAAAGGCAGCTGAGCATGAACATATTTACATTTTGACATGATTAAGATATGTGATGTTTATCTAGTTAATTAGCGAACAAAGATTAACTCGTATCAAATGCTGAAAAGAACAAGAATGAATCACATAAATATAAAGAGCATGAAATGCTGCAGATGTCCATTTCTATGTCGCATAATCACCTCGAGGATCCATCCCGAATCTTTCCCATCATCCCTCAGGTCCAGTCCTTTTCTATCAAACGCTTTGATGCAGGACAAATAAATAAACAAATCTTTCACAATATTTAAAGGAAAATTAGATAATGTGCGGCGTTTTTTTTCCCTTCAGTCTCCAATTCAATCTTCATGGATAATAAAACCCACCACGGGTTGGTTTTAATGTTCTGGATGGTAGTTGTTTGGACTCCTCCTCCCGGACGGTGGATTACAGGCGCAGAAGGCGGGTGACGTCACCATGACCCTCCATCACCACCACCACCCTCTTTCCTTCTTTCTGTGACCTTGAGACCGGTTGGGCCTTCCTGCTGACATTTGGGTCTACAGAATGCTGAGATAACCTGCATCCACGAGAGGAATTACTCTGATTTGATACAACATGTTTATTATTGTCATTTAGTGGTAAATCCTGGTTATGCATGAAGGACAAACAATAAAATATGTAGAGCAATGTGATTCTATAGCTCCATCAATCATCTGTGATCTGATATCACTGTCATGGTGTCGTGCACCCAAACGCAGGACATGGAGCGAAGGAGAAACAACACGTGATGCCAGAGAACGGAAAGAAACTAAAATCACATTTTCTCAGCAACTTCAACCGAAGCGGGAGCTGAGACAGAATGTCTCCGCAGCAGGTGCAAATGTTGGCCCCCCCAGGTCTCTGGGCAACTTTTTTTTTGCAATGACAATGACAAAAATCCATCTATTTATTTTCTATCCTCACTTACACTGGAGCTGCTGTGTTGCACCTGCATCCAATCTACATCAGTTTGAAGGATATCAACCCCACAGGATGTCACACCATTTTTAAGCCTCTTCACAGGCTCCCTGTTGTGTATTTAAGATCTTGGTGCTGACCTCTGGAGTCTTACATGACCAGGTTCTGAATTACATCGTTGGCCTAGTTATGGTGCATTCACACCGGCCACTTTGTCAACGTCAAGCAACGCTGATAACGCTCCAAATTGGACGTTTGAAGTTCAAGCTCAACGCCTGCCAGTCAGAGCGCATAGGCTTTAAAGCTCGTAAAGCCTGACCGAAAAAGAGCGCAAAGGCGGGGCTTCCTTTGTTATAGGATGTTCAGAGCTATGGCAGATCATATTGAGACAGTGGCTTGGATTTATTTACTTCATAGATCTAACCAACGTTGATGTCGGGTGCATCAGCGCCGTTTGTGGATACACCCCATTCTTCAGATGCGTTCTGAGTTTGGTGAGTTTAACCATTTGCTCCAGGAGCTACGTTTGGATGAGGTTAATTTATCTTCCATTTTGGCTGATCCCGCTTCTTTCTGGCTACGTGCTGTGACGTCTTACGTCACTACGATGAGACGCTCTGATTGGTTGACATGCCGCTTCAAGAGCGTTATGAATGTCAAAAGTTCAGCTAGCTGAACTTTGAGCTTTTCTAGCTTTTCAAGCTTTTCAAGCGTCAACGCCTGAAACGCTAGAAAAGCTTGAAAAGTTGCCGCTCATAATGCTCACAAAGCGCCGCAGAGCCGTTGACGTCTGTCTGACACCTGTTCACCATAGACTTTACATATAAACTTGCCACTTATGAAGTTGATGGTTGGGCCGGTGTGAACGCACCATTAAGCTCAACTTGAAGCTTGATGGTCGCCTGGGCACAACCTGCTGATGGTTCTAGAAATGTGTTTTAAAGGTCCTGTATCCTGCTATTTTACAGCTTTTAACATCTGGGATAGACACATACGTATATGTGATAAAATCTTACCTTTGGTGTTATATAGTCTTCATTTGTCCAGAAATATAACTTATATTCTCCAGTTATTCTCTAACCAGGAAGTAAAACACTCGGTTTACCTAAAATCCCATCCCTCCCTCAGGCTCCTCATTTCCCTCACAAGTGCTGCCCCTTAAGCTGCCTGAATAAAATAGTGAATAAATTCCTGTAACTCTCGCAGCCAAATGCACGTTTTCACCGAGACATTTTTAGAAAGTAAAATAAACGTTAGCGTATGAGGTGCCGTATAGGACAAAATGTATGTTTCACTCTCACTCACACCGCTAAAAGTATGCATACACCACTAACAATATTTTCTTGCATACTCAAAATTTATAAAATCACACATACTGTACATGCACCTGAAATTTCCCTCACACATGCCAAAAAAGCTGCACTAGTCTGTTTGAGAGCTTATACTAGTGTGAATGAGAGGCTCATACTAGTGTGAATGAGAGGCTCATACTAGTGTGAATGAGAGGCTCGTATTAGTGTGAATGAGAGCTTATACTAGTGTGTGTGAGAGCTTATACTAGTGTGAATGAGAGGCTCGTATTAGTGTGAATGAGAGCTTATACTAGTGTGAATGAGAGGCTCATACTAGTGTGAATGAGAGGCTCATACTAGTGTGAATGAGAGGCTCATACTAGTGTGTGTGAGAGCTTATACTAGTGTGAATGAGAGGCTCATACTAGTGTGTGTGAGAGCTTATACTAGTGTGAATGAGAGGCTCGTATTAGTGTGAATGAGAGCTTATACTAGCGTGAATGAGAGGCTCATACTAGTGTGTGTGAGAGCTTATACTAGTGTGAATGAGAGGCTCATACTAGTGTGAATGAGAGCTTATACTAGTGTGAATGAGAGGCTCATACTAGTGTGAATGAGAGCTTATACTAGTGTGAATGAGAGCTTATACTAGTGTGAATGAGAGCTTATACTAGTGTGAATGAGAGGCTCATACTAGTGTGAATGAGAGCTTATACTAGTGTGAATGAGAGCTTATACTAGTGTGAATGAGAGCTTATACTAGTGTGAATGAGAGGCTCATACTAGTGTGAATGAGAGGCTCATACTAGTGTGAATGAGAGGCTCATACTAGTGTGAATGAGAGGCTCATACTAGTGTGAATGAGAGGCTCATACTAGTGTGAATGAGAGCTTATACTAGTGTGAATGAGAGCTTATACTAGTGTGAATGAGAGGCTCATACTAGTGTGTGAGAGGCTCATACTAGTGTGAATGAGAGGCTCATAATAGTGTGAATGAGAGCTTATACTAGTGTGAATGAGAGCTTATACTAGTGTGAATGAGAGCTTATACTAGTGTGAATGAGAGGCACATACTAGTGTGAAAGAGAGGCTCATACTAGTGTGAATGAGAGGCTCATACTAGTGTGAATGAGAGCTTATACTAGTGTGAATGAGAGCTTATACTAGTGTGAATGAGAGGCTCATACTAGTGGGAATGAGAGCTTATACTAGTGTGAATGAGAGCTTATACTAGTGTGAATGAGAGCTTATACTAGTGTGAATGAGAGGCTCATACTAGTGTGTGAGAGCTTATACTAGCGTGAATGAGAGGCTCATACTAGTATGAATGAGAGCTTATACTAGTGTGAATGAGAGGCTCATACTAGTGTGAATGAGAGCTTATACTAGTGTGAATGAGAGCTTATACTAGTGTGAATGAGAGCTTATACTAGTGTGAATGAGAGGCTCATACTAGTGTGAATGAGAGGCTTATACTAGTGTGAATGAGAGGCTCATACTAGTGTGTGTGAGAGCTTATACTAGTGTGAATGAGAGGCTCATACTAGTGTGTGAGAGCTTATACTAGTGTGAATGAGAGCTTATACTAGTGTGAATGAGAGGCTCATACTAGTGTATGAGAGCTTATACTAGTGTGAATGAGAGGCTTATACGAGTGTGAATGAGAGCTTATACTAGTGTGAATGAGAGGCTCATACTAGTGTGAATGAGAGCTTATACTAGTGTGAATGAGAGCTTATACTAGTGTGAATGAGAGCTTATACTAGTGTGAATGAGAGGCTCATACTAGTGTGTGTGAGAGCTTATACTAGTGTGAATGAGAGGCTCGTATTAGTGTGAATGAGAGCTTATACTAGCGTGAATGAGAGGCTCATACTAGTGTGTGTGAGAGCTTATACTAGTGTGAATGAGAGGCTCGTATTAGTGTGAATGAGAGCTTATACTAGCGTGAATGAGAGGCTCATACTAGTGTGTGTGAGAGCTTATACTAGCGTGAATGAGAGGCTCATACTAGTGTGAATGAGAGGCTCATACTAGTGTGAATGTGAGGCTCATACTAGTGTGAATGTGAGGCTCATACTAGTGTGAATGAGAGGCTCATACTAGTGTGAATGAGAGCTTATACTAGTGTGAATGAGAGCTTATAC
The DNA here is from genome assembly GCA_006937955.1 of Pachypanchax playfairii. Taxonomy (NCBI): domain Eukaryota; kingdom Metazoa; phylum Chordata; class Actinopteri; order Cyprinodontiformes; family Aplocheilidae; genus Pachypanchax; species Pachypanchax playfairii. The sequence goes on from SSNP01000266.1 coordinate 312,488, forward strand.
TAGTGTGAATGAGAGGCTCATACTAGTGTGTGAGAGCTTATACTAGTGTGAATGAGAGGCTCATACTAGTGTGTGAGAGCTTATACTAGCGTGAATGAGAGGCTCATACTAGTGTGAATGAGAGCTTATACTAGTGTGAATGAGAGCTTATACTAGTGTGAATGAGAGCTTATACTAGTGTGAATGAGAGGCTCATACTAGTGTGAATGAGAGCTTATACTAGTGTGAATGAGAGCTTATACTAGTGTGAATGAGAGCTTATACTAGTGTGAATGAGAGCTTATACTAGTGTGAATGAGAGGCTCATACTAGTGTGTGAGAGCTTATACTAGCGTGAATGAGAGGCTCATACTAGTGTGAATGAGAGCTTATACTAGTGTGAATGAGAGCTTATACTAGTGTGAATGAGAGCTTATACTAGTGTGAATGAGAGGCTCATACTAGTGTGAATGAGAGCTTATACTAGTGTGAATGAGAGCTTATACTAGTGTGAATGAGAGCTTATACTAGTGTGAATGAGAGCTTATACTAGTGTGAATGAGAGGCTCATACTAGTGTGTGAGAGCTTATACTAGCGTGAATGAGAGGCTCATACTAGTGTGAATGAGAGCTTATACTAGTGTGAATGAGAGCTTATACTAGTGTGAATGAGAGCTTATACTAGTGTGAATGAGAGGCTCATACTAGTGTATGAGAGCTTATACTAGTGTGAATGAGAGGGTCATACTAGTGTGAATGAGAGCTTATACTAGTGTGAATGAGAGGCTCATACTAGTGTGTGAGAGCTTATACTAGTGTGAATGAGAGCTTATACTAGTGTGAATGAGAGGCTCGTACTAGTGTGTGTGAGAGGTAATTTTATACAGTATAAGCTCTCATTCATACTAGTATGAGCCTCTCGTTCACAGTATGAGCCTCTCATTCACACTAGTATAAGCTCTCACACAGACTAGTGCAGCTTTTTTGGCATGTGTGAGGGAAATTTCACATGCATGTATGTGTGATTTTATAAATTTTGAGTAAACAAAAAATATAGTGTTAGTGGTGTATGCATACTTTTAGAGTGAAACATACATTTTGTCTTATACGGCACATCATAGTAGTGTCTTGCTTCAGACTCTCGCAGCTCGGGGTGTATGTGTTTAATCTGCAGAGGCAGCATGGACACACCGAGCAGGTCCTGGTGTAACATTGTTACATCACTGTGTTACAGTCAGTCGTTTTCCTGGAGAGTGGCGCATCTGCTCAGAGTGCAGGATGCAGGAGGATTACTGAGAAATGCGGGAATTAAGCCAAAAACCACTCTTGGGATGTGTGCGTGGGTTTGGTTGGGGGGGGGGGGGGTTAAATAAAGGAATTGCATCACAACATGGTTAAAAGGTGCAAAATGTGATTTTACTTGATGTAGGACCTTTATAACTTGAGGCGACAGGACCCCGCCTTTGGAATGAACTTCCTTTAGACCAATGCTTTCTGGACATATTTGGTTCTGCAAACTTTGCAGTCCAATCCGACCCAGTGTTGTTTGGTTGTTTTAATTCTATGTATTTGATTGCATGTTCTTTAATTTTTTTTTATTACAGTGAAGAGCTTTGGGAGTACTGTCTGTGAAAAGCATCATACAAATAAAGTTTATTTACTTGATGCTGGGCGGTTGAGTCTCCTTGTTGCTTGTCTTGGTCAGTGTTTAAAAGTTTTTTTCATTGTGTGAAAACTGTCTTTGGGAACTTACCTGAGATCCTCTCCATTGTAGAAATATCTGTATGAGACCAGCAGTTCACACCTGTGAAGACTTCTCAGACTTTCCTTCTACTTGTGATGAATAGGAGTCAAAGCTTTGAGGCTTCAGTTTAATTAGGAACAGTGACATCTGGTGGCCAAATTAAACTAAAGCAACCACTCAAAAACACTGAGTCTATGTATTTCAATCCCATGTCAGTACTCAGTTCCGAAAACACTGTGTGGTTGTTTGAATCTGTTGATTCCAGAAGAAACAAGAGTAAATTATAGAATATGAAAGGTTAAATGTTGGTTCATGTTTGTTTAGTTTAAAACTGTCTCATTTAAAACTGAGCTAAAAGTATTGGTTTAGTTCCTTCTGCATAAAACAATAAATTTGTCTTGGGTGAAGTTGTGCAGAGAATAAAATAAATGTAAGAAAACAATAAAAGTAGGAAACCAGCAGTATTTGTTATTATTACTTTGCTCAGTTTTAAGTTATGAACAAACAACAAGATCAGATCTGTAAACTTGTAGGGTCCACCAGGAATGTTTTTTCATAAAAAAAAAAAAAAAATACGATGAAAAATGTCCTTTACAGACTTTTATTCTGAAATACAGACATGGACAAAATTTTTGACAAAGAAAAATCCTCAACTGCCCTAGAAATAACTTGAAATGGATCAAATTAATACTAAATAGAAAATAGTGAAATTCATCAAATTAAAATCAGACATTGTTTTTGAATTATAGGTTCAATATCACAAATTGTGATCAATAGAAAGATTATGGCAAAAAAAACCTAATGAAATTCAAACACTTTATTAATCTCTTCTACGGTCTGTTGTCCAGGTGAACACTGAAGTATTTATACAAAGGCACATGAAAAAAAAAAACTCAGAAAATGGTGCCAAAACCCGTCAGTAACCCCGATGCCTGGCGCTCCTCTTGACTCTAAGACCTGATTAGTTTCTTATTTTCTAAAGGGTAAAATGCAGTAAAAACATGGTAGTCGTATTGACTTTGTGTGTGACTTTTCAAAATCTGAAAGAACAAACAAACAAACAAACAAAAAAAATATAAACAACTCTCCCACACCTTAAACTCTGTTATTACTCTCTCATGTTACTGGACTTAAACATGCTCAGTTAATACTTGTACAATGAGTTTGTCACAACCTTCCAATTTATTTTTAAAGATTTTGAAAAGAAAAAAATATTTTGATGATTTTTATTCAATATATATATATATATATATATATATATATATATATATATATATATATATAAAATAATAATTTGCACATTTTTGAGACACACTGATTTATTTTTTCTGCAGACAACATTGGAGCACCACCCACTGACTGAGGCCCCACCCTCTGAGGCTCTCATTGGTTTATGTGTCTATGTGGACACCTGCAATTGGCTGATTTGATGTTTTTTCTGCTTTTAGTTTGATTATTTAAATGTTGCCATAATAAATGTTGTGATGTCTCTGTTGTAGATCACCGGAAAGAACAAGTTGGTCAGTTAACTAATAGAGTCACATGCGAAGATTCCTCTTTAACATACAAGTGTTGCAGGAGTCTTTATATTTCCATAGCATCTTGGAAGTAGGTGAAGTTGTATCAGAAGCCTCCACTTTTGTGTAAATGACATTTACAAATCTTTGAAAATGTTAATTGTTCATTAATGGTAATTAATGACTCTTGTTATGAACTGGTGCAATGTAAATAGAACTGGATTTAACTGAATGCAATTTGGGCATATTTGTGTATGTGTTCTTGTTTTTCTACCCTACTGAGGACCAGTTTTGAGATTTTTACTATCCTTCTGGGGACTGAGGGTTCTTGTGAGGACTGAAGCCCGGTCCTGATATGGGGGACATCCCTTTTTAGGGTTAGGGGTCAGCTTTAGAGGTATGGTGTGAATAGAGTTTTAGTTAGTCTTAGGGTTAGTTATAGATCAGTAATGGTAAAGGTTAGGAAAAGGGTTTGGATTAGGCATAAATCCAATTACTAAAAAGAATGGAAGTCAATGGACGGTCCCCACAAGGATAGCAAAACAAACCTGTGTGTGTGTGTGTGTGTGTGTGTGTGTGTGTGTGTGTGTGTGTGTGTGTGTGTGTGTGTGTGTGTGTGCACGTGTGTGTATTTGTCTGTTTTTGAACAGCTGTGACATTATGCAGGAAAAAATGCCCAAAAACACAAAGATATACAAACCACTGCCAAAAAATTATCACATCAGTAATGAATGGACAACCAGAGCCACTGGGGAAATACCAGCTGTTCCAAATAGATGAGGTAGACACTGTTTCACTAAGTAGAACAGATGAAGTCATCCACGACACCCACCTGAAAAAAAAGTTCCATGAAACTGTATCAAACTTTTGAAGCTACTAATGAACATAGACTTAATGTAGCTTTTACTTAATGAATTATTTCAGTTCCTTGTAAATGAAGAACCTGCCTAACGTGTTTACCTGTGTGTTCTGTCCAACACTGAGATTCTTGAGCTGGTAGACGGTCACCTGCCCACAAGTGTCCCCCACCACCACAACATCTGTGTGTGACGCAAACAATAGGGATGACATCTTCACACCAGGAGCAGCAGGCTGCGTGATGACTGGATTTAGACTGAAAGAGACAAGTGCATCTGACATCACAACAATGAAACAGAAATCGAGACAAATATTAAGCACATTTCTCTCATCAGTTTGACTTACAAGCTTGAACTTATGTCCCAAATCTCGAGCTGTCCCTCATTAACAGAGCCAAATACACTGACCCACTTCGGAGACCATTTGATGTCGCGCACAGCCCCTTGAGTGGAGGTGAAGCCTAACACAGGCTTCAGACAACCCTGCATCCACAGCTGGATGGTCCAGTCAGAGGAACAGCTGAGGAACATATCAGGACGGAGTGGACACCATGTGACGCAGCTCACAGGACACTAAAAGAAGAGAAATTTTCAACATCACTAAGTTGTAATTATTGAATGAGACAGACCCATAGTTTACTGTCAAGATCTTCAACAAACTTTCACATAAAAATATGCAGAAGAGACTAAGACAAATGTTAATAGTATTAATTTTAATTATTGCTTTGTTTTAGTTTGTTAAATATTGAACAAAAAGAGTCAGTCGACTTTATTAATCTTAATAGGCAGTTTGTAGGCAACTATGTCATGAATCCAGGTCCTTCTTTTATTTATGGTAATATTAATTTGTTCAATTACTTTTGAGCCCCTAAAATGAAGAGACGTTGCATAAAAATAGTTGTAATTCCTAAAATAAGTAAATAAAGACACACTGACTTTGTTTTAACTCACTGCTTTTCTGGTCTAAGAAATAGTGACGTATCAGTCTGAGATATTAAAGAGGCCTTTTCACACAAATTTCATGACTTTGTGGTTATTTCTCAAGTATTAACTTGTAATATGAAACATTTTATATCTACAAAACATTAGGAAACACTGATTAACAGACCTTTCAATCTATCTGCATCAAGATTTGTCAGGCTTTGGGCAGCAACTCATTAATATTCATTATTTAAATTTGCTGGACTCAGATTGGCTATAACTAGCCTATGAGAGCAAGGTATATTGTTTCCTGCCCCGCTGTGCATGGCAACAGCAGGCGTTCTGTCTTCCTGTTTGTTACATCTTATGCTAACAGCTTTTAGCCAGCAGCATGCTAGGTGTGGTTTCAACTGCGGGAGCTGCTGAATACTAACAAACAAAGGAGCTGTGATGAAACAGATACAGGCCGTTCGGATTCGAGAGAACTCAGGTTTTATCACCACCTGCGTAGTTTGAGAGTTAAAAACTGAAAGAAGTTGTTGACCTGTTTTCACACCCACTATGAAGGTAAGAGCATCTGTGGAGCTAAAATATTCTACAGAAACCTCAGAAAAACTGTTTTTAAATGGAAGGGCCTCTTTAAAGAAAATGAAGTAACTGAAGTAAGAAACATATTGAAGCATGTCAAAAGGTCACACTCCAGTTAGCAGTGAAAAAAAAAGAGTAAATCTTAGGAGTATAGCTTTAACAAGGTTAAACTTACAAAGTGTTTTTTGTAAGTGTCTAAAAACTGCTGACTGTTAGAGCAAGAACACTTGTGGATGAGACCTTCCCATGTACCAGTCAAATAGATGCTTGAGTCCTGCAGAATAAATGTCACATAGGACAGAAGGTTAAAATCAGGTTGACAGCAGAGAACGTTTACACAAGTATACAACTGGCTCAGTAAAAACTATTTAACGAGTGACAGAATTGCTGTTGAATCTTACTGTTGGGTGAAAGTCAAAGCACAGACCAGGAGTCAGTGCAGACAGAACACTTCCTGTCTTCTTTGTCCCATCTTTCCTCGTAGTATCGATCCTCCTGAGCTTCATTAAGTCTATGACAATAATATTATGGATTTGAAGGTGAAATTTCATTGTATTTTTATTTCATTCTAATTTCATTAGATTTAATGATATAGTACTATGGTAAGGTTCACTAATCTCCTCAGTGTTAAACTAATAAACTTTTGTTTCAAATAACAAAACTACTCTGTGGATTTTGGTCTCTTTTCTTCCTCTTCCTCTCCTTCTTCTCCCCTGATCTGGTTGTTTATGTGTAACATTTGTTTGCCTCCACAATGACACTGACACTGACTGTGCAGAACTGCTCAGCTCGAGAATCTGCAGAACTTGAAGCCTGTGGATCCGATTTTGGCTCAAACATATACAGCTGTGCAGGTTGTCTTGTTAATGACTCTTCTCCAGAGTCATTGTGTTTTCTCAATCTGAAAAAGACAAACTCTCTGAAATGACAGAGTCTTGATCTGATTTTACATTTTCTGCCATGGTTTGTAATTACTTTGTTCCCTTTTTTCCATAATTTCTGTTACTGCACATATGCATAGGTCCCTCTGCTATTTCTCAAAATTGTGCAGCGAGACCTGGTTAATTTGCATATTTGAGGCTTTTTTACTGGAAGTCTGCACAACCAGATTTATATTGAAAATTATCCACTGGGCACAAAAGCAATACTTAAGTAGTAAAATTTGACTTCAAAATCACATGTCAGCAACATTTTAAAATGTGCAGCCGTGTAGCATCGAACATTGCATCATAACTCAGACTAGTAATAGAAGAACACTATTTGAACGCATTAAATCCTGCAAAAAAATCAACCCAGTGCTTAATTTGCCACAAGAATTCATACCAGAGCTCTCAATAGCTACGTTTACATGGGCACATTTAATCGGAATAAACGCCCAATCGGAACAAAAATTCGTCATGTAAACATGTCAATCAGAATGTTTTGATCCGATGCAGCCTGATCAGAATGAAATTTCCTTCTGATCGAGAGGGGTGGTTTTGTCCAATCTTCATTCGGATAGATGTGCATGTATACACCCATTCGGAACAACTTCAGCGTGACGTCTTTCCGCTTTCGCAGACCCAAGTAGAAAACATGGCGGGAGGTAAACAGAAGTGGTCTGCTGGTGCAGTCATCCTGTCATCCTGCTCTCCTCTCCTGTGGTGGAGGAGCAGTAGCAATATGTATTCATCCTCTAGCTTGGTTAATGCGACCATTAAAAACCCAAACATAAAGGTAATCACCCGCAGAGGGTTCATATTGGGGATAACGTGAGTCAGCTCGAGCACACGATGGGGCGGGAACGACGCACAGAAAGGATTGAGTTTGTTTATTTTTTTTCTTCCCCCGGAAAGACAACTCGCTGTGCGCATGCTCAACTCATTTAATCTGATTGAGTGCTTGGTGCATGTGTACTCATGGCATGATCAGATCATTTCAGTTAGTGTCCATGTGAACAGGGATTTGGGAATTCCGATCAACCAAGATTTTAATCAGATTGGGGAAATTTGTCGCATGTAAACGTAGCTAATGAGAAGACCTGCTAACAGAGGCAGCTCCTTACATTCAACAGTAACACAAAACTCAGATCCTGACAAGTAAACCATATATTTACAGCTAAAACAATAGATTACTTACTGTTTTTTACTGTAGGTTGTATGTCCCTAACCAGTAAATGCTGCACTCCCTATCAGCCCCCCAAACTAATATTATTCAGTTGTATCCTGTCAGAGTTTTCGGAGTTTCTTAATGCAACACCGGATTGAACACTCAGAGTACAACTATACAGTAATATATAATAATCATATATAATATGCTATGTTCAAGTAGTGTTTGTAATGCAAAAACACCAGCCTGTACAATATAGTGAATACAATGCAGTGAGTCAGTGAACAAGTGAAGTTTTCAAAGACAGGAACATAATTTCAGCTTCACAGCAAAAGCTGCAGGACCACTGCACTTGTAGTGTGCACCTATGTTAAACAACTTTGTGACTGTTTCACAAATAATAATGTAAAAGTTAGGAGTACATGTTGTCTGTACATAAAGAGCTGAAATGTCATGATTTGATTTTGTGATCTGTGTTCTTGCAAAAGTTGTAATTCATGCCGTGCCAGCTTGCCATAGCTGCTAATCGTGCTCATTTAGGACATGTATAAAAGCTTTCCTCAGTGCTGATGATCCAGCATTACCAAACCTTGTTCTCTGAGTGTTTTGGCCCAAGCCTCACCTCTCAACCTATACTGCTCACCTGGTCAGGCTCATTAGCAACACGCCACTCCTGGCTCCTGCGTTATATAACCTGCTCCTCTTGTGCTACATAATTAGCCCTATATCCCAGCAATGCCTCTGCTAGACTCCTCGACTCACTTTTGTTATCATTAAAATATTTAATCATAATGTTTTGGCCACAGAAACACCAGTTAAGACCAGAGAGTCAAGTTCCTGCCTGCAAAACAATTTTCACTTGCTGTGTACAAGACACATTTTAAACTTACTGCTTTTAAATTCACAAGCAATTCAAACCTGTTACCAAGTACAGTACCTGTACAATCAAGGCCACCATCGACAATAAACCACTTCCTTATTATCCCGTCTGCACCCACAGAGAAAAGAGTCTCTAACTTCTCTCCTGTGAAGCTCATCTCTTGCTGGATCCATTTGAGCTGCCACACTGGACCTATGTGTCTGTTGGGACATTTACTGCAAAGACAAGACAAAAACAAGCGCAACATTATTAGTGGCACTAACGTCATCTTTATTCTAAGATGGAGGACTTCCTCTGTTCACAAAAAACCAGCTCACCGGCTGCTCATGACACATGATTCAAAATCTGCACTCTGCAGATTGTAGATAGCTATGCTGCCGTCACACAGTCCCACAGCCAGCTGACTGGGATTTTTAACTGAGAAATCCAAAGTAGTCACAGCACTATCACAGTGAATGATACGTTCAGGCCACTGTAGGAGGAGAAGAAGCAGAAAAACAGAGACATCAAACACTAAAAAAATAATATTTCAAGGTTGAAGACAGTCCAATAACTTTAAAGTCATACCGTAGAATTTTTAAGAGACCAGCAGCATACAAGACCTTCTTTCTGGCTTCTGGAGTCAAGCTCACCATATCCAACAGCCAGAAGGTCCTAAAAGAATTCAAAAAATTAAAAGTAGGTGTAATTCAGGAGCGATAAAACATGACCTAAAAAATGTTTAATGTAAAAGCACATCATGCTTATGAACTTTGTGTAGGTTTTGGCTCTGTTTTTCCAGTTTTTTTAGCACTTCTTCACAACAAAAGTAATTTCAAAGTACCAACAAAAATGAAAGTTAAATTCACATCAATGTCTAATTTATATGAAAACAGGTTCAGAATCAACACCAAATATACACAGTCTTTTCAGTTCAACTGTAACACAATCACATTTAATTTTTTATAAAACCACAATTGTGAAAGAGTTGTCTGTGTTCAACAGTATATTGCTCAAAATCTTCCCTTTAATACAATACCCCAACCTGAACATGTATAGGCTGACTGTGGAAAGGATTGACTCGATTGAGTTGAACTGCAGTGATAAAGATCGCTGCATCTCTTTGGGTATGGAAGGAAAACCAAAGATCCAGCGCATGATAACAGGAGGGTGATGTCAGCCAACTATGTTAGCACATAGTGGATGATGATAGCTAGGAATCTTTCAGAGGTAAGTGTATCAGCAGGGGAGAATCGAACAAGGAATGTGGGAACAAGGGGTGGATTGTTGAGATGGGGCAGTGCTTAAATGCTTGGAGAGGTGAACTGTAAAGAGTGAATAACTGGGGCGGCCATAGCTTAAAGGGGAAGAAGATTGTCTCCTGATTGTCTTGGTTCAATCCCAGGTCCCATCAGGCCACCTGCCAGAGCATCCTTGGGCAAGATACTGAACCCCTAAAGTTTCCCCCCCAGGCCTCGCACAAAATATCTGCCCTCTGCTTCTCACAGATGGGTCAAATGCAGAGAAATATTGTCCCCAAGATGGATCAATAAAAGTATCAATTATTACTGTTAGCTCCAAGCTTAGGTCCAAGGTTAAACAGAGCCAATCCAATACAGACAATCCATATTATCAAAGTCAGAATTCAGTCATTGGTCACAATCTCGAGTTTTCAATGACAAACTACATGGGAATTACAAATACAGGAAGAGCAGGCTGGTCATCTTTTCTCAGGTTTCTGTGTTTCCTCATCTCAGCTGACATCTGGACAGACAACATCACAGCTATCATCAAGATGGCTCAGCAGTGGCTACACTTTCTGAGAGTCCTCAAGAAGAACAACCTGAATCCTGAACTGCTGCTGAGCTTCTACCGGTCATCCATCGAGAGCATCCTGACATACTGCACCACAGTATGGTACGGCAGCTGCAGTGCTGCAGACAGGGTAATAAAGACAGCGGATTATCGGTTGTCCTCTCCCCTCCCTGATGAACATTTACACCTCTCGCTGCCTCAGCAGAGCCAACAACATCATCAAAGACCACTCACATCCTGGTTCTGACCTGTTTGACCTCCTGCCCTCTGGCAGGCGCTACAGGTGCATCAAGACCAGAACCAATAGACTCAAAGCCATAACCATCCTGAACTCCTACCTGCAAGGCTCATCGATGTAAACACTGCTTACAAAAAAAAACTTGATATGTGCAATTCTTTCCTACATGTGAAACAAATGTACAATATTGCATTATATATATATGACAACCTACATACTGTGAAATACATATTCATATTTTTATACTTGTACCACACTCCATGTTTACATTGTACATACTCTTATATTTCCTCTCTATACAAATTTATCTTTTATTTTATACATTTCAATTTTGATTATCTTTTTACTATATTTTTTACTCTTTATATTTTTTACATACTTTTTGCACTGACTTGGGAATGGCTTTAATCTCGTTGTACCTTGTATAATGACAATAAAGGCATTCTATTCAGGTACATTATCAGGACATCAGAAACTGGTATAGTTATGTTTATGTGATAAGCTGAACCTAAATCTACAGATAAAAACAGGTATCAGGTAAACAATGTTTATTGAGGAGGAGGGGTTAACAGCTAGTTGTGGGACAAACTGGTTAACGTTGACAGGGAGGTTTAGTTACAGCTCCTGTTGAAGGGCCGAGACAGGTAGGTTAGTCGCATAATCAGTCAGGTGGTCATTCACCTGAGATCAAAAACTGACAAGAATGTTCCAAAATCAACTATCACAATCCAATGTCCATTGCTCATTCACAGACCAATGAGTGATTTCATTTGTCTCTGGATCTCATTTAGAAAAATACATTAATGAAGGAATGTATACAGCATTTTATCAACCAAAACACAAGCTCACAAATGCTTTTCAATGTCCATGTAAGATGCAAACAAAGAGCTGTGTTCCTGTTTCATCACTTCAAGTCTCAAAATTGAGTCTCGCCTGAAGCTCATAAAAACATTTACACTTTTTGGAGCTCAAACCATGTTGTGATTCTATTTCCTTATTAAAAAAAGAAAGAAACCCAGAATGGTTTTTGGCTTAATCCATGCATTTCTCAGTAATGCTCCTGTACTATGAGCAGCTGCTCCACTCTCTTCTGGTAAACAACTAACTGTAACATAGTGACCCTGACCCCACCCCTAACCCTGCAGTACAGAATGTGAACATTCACCACACTGATGCTCAGAACTGTGTTGAAGATATGGCAGTACCACTTCCTGAAACAGTGTGGGAAAAGATGGGTTTTCATCATCTTGTCTGCTGTATCTCCTCCCATGAAGTTGCTGTACAGGTCCACAAACACATAAGCTTCTTGACCTCATGTAAACTGGTAGGATTCTCCTTAGTTTGGATCATTTTTGAACACACTCATTTCCATGGATCGATTACAGGACCATCACACTTCATTTCATGCAGCCAGCAGGTTGTTGTTCCTCATGAACTCTGGGTCGTCTCCCTTCTTCAGTGGTTTGTGTTGCAATCAGTGTCCAGAAGCCTTCGGTTAGGAAGACAGACAGGAAATCAGCAGGTTCTGCACTGCCTATATCAGGGGTGCCTTACTCCAGACCTGGAGAGCCACTATCCTGCATATTTTAGATGTTTTCCAGCTTCAACATACCTGATTCAACTCTGCAACATCTCACCGAGTCTTGCAGAAGCCTGTTAATGACCCCTTCATCTGCAGCAGGTGTTGAAGCAAGCGAACATCTAAAACATGCAGGATAGTGGCTCTCCAGGCCTGGAGTTGGACACCCCTGCTGTAGGTTCTCAAAAAGAAGGATCTAGGCCAGGGGTGTCCAACTCCAGGCCTGAAGGGCCAATATCCAGCATGTTTTAGATGTTCTTCTGCTTCAACACACCTGATGCAGATGAACAGGTCGTTAACAAGCTTCTGCTGGACTTGCTGAGATGTTGCAGATTGGAACCAGGTGTGTTGAAGCAGGAAAACATCTAAACATGTAGGATAGTGGCCCTTGAGGCCTGGAGTTGGACACCCCTGACCTACAGGTGCTTCAGAGCTCCAGGTCCAGGCCTCATGCTCCTCTTCAGCATGTTAAACTTGCCAGCCTTCATTTTCTGCATCATCCAATGTACCTCTTATCCTTCTTCCTTGTTATTTGATGTACCTTCAAAAGCTATGGAGCTCGATCCAGAAGAAAACCACCATTACCATTAAAAAATAATTTTCATGAATTACTACTGAACTAATAATGATATGAATGTCAACTCAGTTGCTAAAAGTGTTTTGATGGTCAAGGAATCTGATAATGTAGATACAACAATACTGTTATTTTGGTGTGAATCAATACAGGCAGAATTGAGATGCTTGCTGGAGGTTTTGGGCTCTACAAACACCTTTTTAGTTGTTTATGTAGTTGATGTGTTGATGTTTCTATTACCGGATTCTTCTTGTTCCAGACCATACTGCTGATGCAACGTCCTCTGGTGAATTCACAGCTGTAAACCCAGAGACACCTCAAGGCTGGAAATGAGGGAAGCTCTCCATCACTGTTGCTCTGCTCCGTCATCTCCATTTTCAACAATGTGTCTGGGTCTGACACAATTAACAAATTTATGTAAATGTTTATTTTCAAATGGTTAAAATTTCTCTATAAGCTTCCAATAAAATTGCCGCTACAGCTAAAAAAAAGACTTTTCAGTGATAGTGGTTGCAATTACCTTTCAGTAGTGGCAACTGTCTGTAGGCAGCTAGCTCGGGGTGAAAATTGTTGCGCAGGATGCTCCTCTCCATTATAAGTAAAGAGTATTGAAATTCCTCAGACATTGTGATGAGCTGCAATTCTGACTGAGTGTTTAAGATCTCTCCAAACATTTCTACTTCTTTCAGTGAGGTAGAAATACTGACTACAGAAAAACATGGATGAAAAAAAATGACAAATAAGATGCTATAAACAGTTTAAATATTTTAAAGGACAGGGCAGAGGAAATAAAGGTTTCATTTAATAACAGCACCAAAATCAATGCTGTATCTACCAAACTAAAGCAGGCCATGCCTTCTAAATTAAAATGTTATTGTTACCTGTACTGACTGAGTTAATCAATGACACACTCCTCTCTGCACTCCTGCTGGAGTCCATAGAAACTTCAACAGAGTCAGTCTGTATAGCTTCAGGATTATCCACTAGTTTTTTCTGCTGATATTCGACAAACATGTCCAGTGTGGATAGAGATGTCGCTGTTAACGTGAAAATAAATAAAATATTATCTTCTGAAAATCTGCAACCATTCTGTACTGAATATGTGACTTTCTATATGGCACTTAATTATTAAAGTATTATTAAAATATTTGTTTAAAGGTGCAATATGTAAGAATTAGACCTTGTGGTGAAATCGGAGTACTGCAGTTCATGTATAGATAAACCAAACCGTCCACTCTAAGCCACTCACCCCCTCCCGTGTATGACGAGTCATACACAGTAAATTAATAAGTAGATAAATGTACTTCACTTGAATATCAAGTTGTTAGTTTTTGAAAAAAGTAGCTTGAGATATTTTTGGAGCCTGCTTTTTTCCATCCATCCATCCATCCATCCATCCATCCATCCGTCCGTCCGTCCGTCCATCCATCCATCCATCCATCCATCCATCCATCCATCCATCCATCCATCCATCCATCCATCCGTCCTCTAAACCTGCTTCTTCCTGTTCAGGGTTGCAGGGAGCTGGTGTCTATCTCCAGCAATCTTTGGGTGAGAGGTGGGGGACACCCTGGACAGGTCACCAGTCCATTGCAGGGCCACACATAGACATACAACCAGTTACACACACACACACACACACACACACACACACACACACACACACACACACGTGTGTTTTGGTATCCTTATGGGGACCGTCCATTGACTTCCATTGATTTTAGTAACTAGATTTATACCTAACCCAAACCCTTTTACTAACCTTAACCATTACTGATCTATAACTAACCCTAAGACTAACTAAAACTCTATTCACACCATACCTATAAACCTAACCCCTAACCCTAAAAAGGGGATTCCCCCCCATGGGGACCAGGCTTCAGTCCCCACAAGAACCCTCGGACCCCAGAAAGATAGTAAAAGTCAGGAAATGGGTCCCCAGGAGGTCAGAAATACAAACACACACATTCACACACACACACACACACACACCTAGGGACAATTTAGAGTCATCAATCAACCTCTTGCATGTTTTTGGTCTGTGGGAGGAAACCAGAGTCCCCGGAGAAAATCCATGCATACACAGGGAGAACATGCAAACTCCATGCAGAAGGATTCGAACCCAGGACCTTCTCTACAGCTCTACCAACTGCGCCACCGTGCAGCCTTCAGCTATTTTCTTTCTAATTTACTGCTAGCATTGTTAGTTCCACGTTAGTCTCTAGCCCTCCTGTTGAAGACTTGGCAACCTTGCAGGTTCACGTGATTCATTCTAGAACCAGGAAGTTTGGACGTGTAAATAATGATTCCGGTCTGGACCAGCATTTTTAAAATGACAGAAACTAGTGACCACCCAACTGGCTGAGATCGAGATCTGTTACAATGTGACTTTATTTTCAACATCAGTGGGACATTAGACTGTTGTGTGAGTATTTCACTGTAAAATTCTTACATACTGGACCTTTAATCAGTATATATTTGTCACATTAACCACATCACAATCACAAAAAGAAAATAACTTTTGTTAAAAATGTTTCTGAGCAATACATTTTATACCTCCAAACTTTAGCCTGTGAAAGAATTCAAATTTATCTCCAATACTCACTTCCACTGCTCAGTCGTCTCCTCAGTTCAGTTTAATAATATGTTCTTAAATCCCAAGGGGAAATCAGATGTTGTAGTAACTCATTTTGTAAGTTTCTCCAGAGAGTCATCATAAAGGTTCTAGCTGTGGGCATGAAGGTTCTGATCTGAAGAAGCCTCTGACTGAGTTACTGTGTTGTGAAAAGGATGCTCGGAGTTCTTCATGATGTTTTGATATTTTTTAAACTCAACTCAATTTTCATACACATTATATTTCTGTAGCATCTGAGTTATGATTCATATCTGATCTGTTTTCATTCACCATGTTGTTCCCTGTTTCAGCATCTTAATCATGATCCCACTCACCTGATTTCCCTCATCCTGCTCACCTGTCTCCTCCCCTATTTAACCTGTCCATAGTCTGTCTCTCATCACCCAGTTTTGTGTGTCTCTGCCTATTTGACCACACCTGTTTCAGTTGAGCTGACAGAAAAGAAAACTAATCACAGTGTTAAAACTGCAAACTGGTATGTCTGTAATTCAGACATACCATCATTTGCACAAGGACCCGTGCAAGACGGACAACTTGAGTCTAACCTGCATCCACCGTGATAACACCATCTCTCTGGATCTGTTTGTTTTTAGTTGTTCTATTCAGTGTCTGCACAGACTGATCCACATAGTTATCAGTGCCAGTTCTGTTCGTGCAAACCTCGGCATACCATTCATTTCTCTTTCTGTGGAAAAAACATAGAAGAGGTCAACTTGTACAACAAAAGGCATATTATTATAAATATCCCTATAGACTTGAAAAAAACAGAAAAATCTTCATTCACATGATGGCTTCAGCATCATTAGCATTTGGTAATGCACATGTAGGAGGTATGTCCAGCAAAGAAAGGCTGTCAGACTCAGTGATAAAGACATCTACAATCTCTGTTGGCACATCTGTAACTTTTTTCTTGAGGGTGATTTCTATCCCCTTCTCATCTGGAAAAGAACAAAGAACATGAAAATTACCTGAGTAGGTTTGTAAGTTGTGAACTTGAACTAACAGAAAAGTAAAAATTATATTTGATAAATAACTTTTCTGCAGCCGTGTCTCAGATGGCCATTGCTAGAACCGGTGTTCTGTTGAAATATGCTACCTGTTAAGATGTGCTACACACATGTGTCGTTCTACAGTCTTGACTTCAATAAACAGATTTATTGTTTATTTTTGTTTCTATATTTTTCCATAAATACATTTTACCTATCAAATAAATTCTCCCAGGACAGGAACACTAAATATGATGTTATTTTTACATTCTTTGCATCGTCAGAGCGACAGGCAAATGTTTGGACACACCCAGAGGAGACGGACGCAACAATGGTCGATAAGGACCCAGAGGGCTTTTATATAGAAAATATCAGGGAAGGATCATAAAAATATGTTTAAATAACTAACAGGACACACTCACCATAAACAAGAATACTGTATAAACTTCCAATAACATTTCATTATGAAACAAGTTGTCGATTCGTACTATGGCAACATTTTTCATCAGGGCAGCATAAATCATCAGAACACCGTCATGGATGCAACCTGAATTACTGAAGTTATTCAGTGTATTGTAAAGTATGAAGTTGAACATGAAGCTGAACATGTTTTTCGGTGAGTATCCACTTAGACAAGTTCCATAGCTTAAAGTTATTTTGTACTATTTGAAACAAAAAAGTTTAAAAATAAAGTTGCACAATATTCTTAGTTATTTATCTATGAAAAGCTCAAGAAAAGTAAAACAGTCAAACCTGGTAAGAAGAAAAACGCGTCGTGCTTGGAAAATATTTCCTCCATCTCCTCGTTTAAAGACTCTATGGTAGACTGGCTGGATATTCTGCTGCTACCAAATACTGACCTAAAACATATATTAAAAATATTTTCACTAATTATTTGTCAAATTCAACAATTTTAGACACTATTCAGGCTCTTCTAGTTTTGATCATTCACATACAGTATATTGTTGCCCTGTGAACTCTGAGACACTTTTCGGTCCTTGTATCTAGGTGAGGAAACCAATATTGTGCTTAACATTAAAAAACATCGAGAATTTAGATTTTCAGTCAGATTTAATTATCAAACATACAGAGAAATATTATACACCCAGATCTGGTACTAGTCACTCTGAATTTGGGCAGTTGTGATTCCATTTCTGAGTTTGGAGGTTTTGCACAGTATCTTAGTTGTTTCTAGGATTGTGCTGTTCTGGTCTCTGACTCTGTTCCTAGAATCTGTTGAACCCACCCTGACCAGTTTGGGGTCACAGCACAGAGTGCTGTATATATTTTTCTATATTCTTTATTTATCTAATAGCTTTGCCAGTGGTTCTCAGTTTATTTGTCTGTTAACAGGGTAAATTAAAATGTCAGGAATGGATAATCATACAATTTTCAGGATTTAGCATTTCACAAGGACCATCGATCTATGGACTAATTGATCATCTTGCTGATAATGTTATACAGCTTTAATGCAGACTTCATTAGACCATGTTGCTCCTTACAATGAAGATAATCTGTTAGAGGAGGCTTGTTACTTGTGCCCCTTTTCCCCCGACAAATTGGCACGGCACGCTTGAGGGCGGTACAGTATAGCGCGGATCAACTTGCTTGAGGCGGTGGAAACATAAAGCGGACGTAAGTGGGGATAGGGGCGTGCCCATCTGGCTATGAAAAGTGGCGCGCAAAAGTCTTTGTCCGCGGCGTCACAGAGCATGAAACAACAACAACAATGGCGGATATACGTGTGTTTTTGTACTTTGCACTCTGTCTGTGGTTCATTTTGGTTGGTTTGATTTTTGGTTCTTGTGGAGGAAGTCGCCATTGTCCAAAGTCAGTTGTATTTTAAAATAAAATATTTGTATGGTTGCTGGGAGTTTGTTTTAAAGCCTTTTGCGGGAGCGCTTCTATATCACACCACATGAACACCACACACAGCCGGGCCAATCAGGGGCTACCACTACGTAGGTAGTCGTGTCACTGGTAGCAGTTTACTGGACCAATCAGTAGACAGGTGGGCGTGTGGGCCCGCTTTGGGCCGCTTCGGACCACCGAGGAGGTGGTCTGAAAAAAGAGGCTGGGTTGGCGCAGAATGACGTGGTTAAGACCCGAGAAAGGCAGTGGAAAAGGGTCCGCAGGGGGCTAAAGTGAATCGAGCCGCACCGTGTTCTGTCGGTGGAAAAGCGGCATTGGTTTCATCCAAAACTGAGTGTCACTCCTACTAAAACAGGAACAATCCAGGTTTCTGTTTAATACTGTAGCCAGACTAAAAGACCTAACTTCTGTTGAACCGTGTATCCCTGTAACCCTCATTCAGGGCCGGTTCTGGGCATAGGCAGACTAGGCAATTGCCTAGGGCGCCCTCTGCTGGAGGGGGCACCAAATTCTCTTTTTTTTTGTTTTTTTTTTGGGAAAAACTGTTGGATACACCATTCATCTCATGTAAAGAGCAAAATAAGTAATAATTAAACATCTATATCTATCTATCATCTCTACTGTTCATTTTAGTATAGATAAATATTTTTTGCAGTGTAATCTAGTTATTGAGTTAGGTTGTTTCTGTTCTGGGCAGTAAGGGGTGCCAAAATCCTTTTTCGCCTAGGGCACCATGCAGCTCAGGGCCGGTCCTGCCCTCAGTAGTGACAACTTCGTGAAGTTCTTTACTAAGATTCTCAATTAGAGAAAAAATCTATAATGTCCTTCCAACTGTTGTCTCTGGTTCGTTGTCCAGTGAAGCAGCTTTAGAATCTGGATCATATTTAGACAGTTTCTGTCCAGCGGATCTTAATGAGTTAACACAAATAATGACCTGATCTAAACCATCAACATGTATGTTAAATTCTGTCCCAACCAGACTCTATAGAGGTTTTTCTGTTAGTCAGTACATGCATATTAGATCAGCAGTCAGTGACTGTGACTGAAGACATTTTTTTACCACTATGTTACTGTAATGTGAAGAGGATGATGAGGGATTTCTATGATGTATTTTTTAAATTTTAGAAGCTTCCTCTCTACTCAAAACACCTCAGATCAGTTCCCAGAACAGAACAAGCCTTCTTTATCAGTTTATTCAGCGTCTTTATGTCACCTGTTCTGATACTTGTCCCCCAACAGGT
This sequence comes from Pachypanchax playfairii, assembly GCA_006937955.1. Classification (NCBI taxonomy): domain Eukaryota; kingdom Metazoa; phylum Chordata; class Actinopteri; order Cyprinodontiformes; family Aplocheilidae; genus Pachypanchax; species Pachypanchax playfairii. Next base: position 331,981 of record SSNP01000266.1, read on the forward strand.
ACATCTATCCATGTAAGGATGCACACTTTTAGACCATGTCTGTAAAGCTCCAGCTGGAAGAAAGGACTGTAAAGTGGTACCTGGAGAAAGGCATAATGAAGCTTCCAGTGGCTGATATCTGGTCTGATGTTGAGCCAAGAGAGACTTCATCCACCAAGAACCTGTTGGTTTTTGACTGCACTGCTCCTTGATCCATCTGGTACAGTGGCTGAGGAGTGACATCGTTGCCTTCTTCATCAAACACCTGCATACAGATAAACATTCAGCCTCTTGTACTTTATTAAACTTTTAAAAATGCTTCAATCTATTGGTTTAAAAATACAAAATTTACAATCTTTGATAAAATAAGAACACAATTAAAACACTGTCGATCAGTCTGACAGTCATTAATTTGTCCCTTCATTTATTTGCCAGAACATTATTTTCTTTACATTAATTAACTCAATTTAGTTCAGTTTTATTCATATAGCTTCAGTTCATAACAACACCAATTTAAAGGTACAGTACATGAACACCAAGTCCAATTCAACAAGTTCAAGCTATCAAGCTTCCAGATTCAAAGTGAGTTATATGTAAACATGATGAATTGTAATACGTAATCAGATTTTGTAAATTATGAAATTTCAACTAGTAATGGGTTTTCTTTCTAAAGAAACTAGTAGATTGTGTTCAGTCGTCATTTAAACACAACCTACATCCTGAGTAGGATGAACTAGAGACAGTGGAAAGGCAGAACTCCATATATGTATGTATGTATGTATGTATACAATATATATATACTGTATGTAGCTCAGTTCTTCTTCAGGGAGCCATTGTATAAAGTTCTAGCTGTGGACAGGAAGGATCTCCTGTAGCCGTCTTTGCTGCAGCGGACCTGAAGAAGCCTTTGACTGAAGACACTCTGTTGTAGCTCAACCAAGGAGGGATTGTTTTCATCAGAGTCTGTCTGACTGTCTGTTAGCAGGATAACTTAAAAACTTCTGGATGGATTTTGATTAAATTTTCAGGAAAGGTCAGAAATGACCCAAGGACGAAACAATTAGAATTTGAGGGTGATCTGGATTACCGTCTGGATTCAGGAATTTTTTTAAGGATTCGGACATAGTACTTTCTACAATAATCACTCTCGAGATAGATCATTTTATTTAAGTGTCATACACAAACAAGTGCCCAGCCCAACAGGCTTATATGACACTATTAACAGTAAGAAGTGGCCGTACATTTACAGAAAACAATATTTTAGACAACAGACTTATAAAAGATCTTCAACATCTTGCTGCAAACATTGAATGATCTAAGCTTCCTGAGGAAGTCCAGTCTGTTCTGTCCCTTCCTAAAAATAACATCACAGTTGTGTCTCCAGTTCAGTCTGTTGTCCAGGTGAACACCAGGTATTTATACTCCTCCACCACCTCCACTTCTTCTCCCATGATGGAAATGAGTTTTGGTATGTTGCTGCTCCTTACAGAGACTTACAAATCAAATGCAATACGAGGACCACTGGGAAGGATGAAAACTGGAGATGTAGATGTATGAATGCACGAGTGGCTGACAGGGGGGGGGGGGGGGGGGGGGGGGGGGGGGGGGGGGTGACAAGAATCTAAAAAACCCTACACTCACAAGAGACAAATCAGGTGAAAATAGAAGACACATGGAAACAAATGACAGAATCCTGACCAATCACTAAATCAAACTAGCCACAAGATACACAAGAGACAGGAAACAATTAACACTTTCAAAATAAAACTGTAGGAAATACAGGGAACAGAGTGCATGAAAAAGCTTTTGAAAATAAAATCAGGACTTACCAGTATTCAAAAATAGGTCTGATAGCAAGTCATTAACTAACAGTCAGCCACATCTCAGTTTTATTTTTATTTTGTTTTTGTAATAATATTTATTTTATTCAGATTGTTGTGATTTATGTTTTTGAGCAGATCCTTTGTGAACATGTATGTCACTATGTGGGAGTGTAACAGCAGCTGTAAATGTGTACGGTGTTGGTAATAAATGCTTTCAAATAGAATACAACATGTTTTAGTACAACTGTGCCTTCCTTACGTCTCAAGTCAAAATATCTGCCATGAAACACTTCAAAACATGCAACATCAGAGTTCCACTCACCTCTCCAGATCTGCCTCAGTACCTCCAGGCAGAGGTGTCAAAAGTAGGAGTTGAAAGTAAAAATCCAGTCCAGCAGCTGTTCCAACCATCACTAAACCAGCTGAATTCAATTAGCACAGCTCCTTTACCAGGTAGATGAGCTAGTTGGTGAAAACACCTGTTCTGGATATACAGGCAGATCCAAAAACATGGCAGGATTTTTACTTTCGACTCCTACTTTTGACACCTCTGCCTCCAGGATTAATATAATCCCCTAATCTGCTGTTAAATAAATCTTCATTTTCACTTTCAGTTTTTGGGTTTGACCTTGAGTGACATAACTGTCCTGGATTACATTTGAATGTAACTGTATATATGCTAGACATGTTTGAGTTGTTATTATGTAGACTACACTTTTGTTGTAAAATTCTGCTTTATAAACCAAATACTTAATTTGTATAAACTAAACAAATCTCATTATTTTTCTTTAATGTGTTCAGTTAAATACTTTAAAATCAGTGATCACTGATGTACACTAGCCTACTGTGTTACAAAAAGTGCAAGAGAAATAAGACAAAAAGCTTTAAAGTTGGAATGTTTCCCAAAGTATGTTTGATCAAGAAACAGAAAAAGGTAAAAAAAAAGTAGTAAAGATTTCACAAATTACAAACTTTATTCTTTATTTGGATTAATATAGTCCATGTTAGAGTAATTAACTTGATCTAAAAGAGCCATGATGCTAAAAAACAAAACAATTTCATTCTTCTTTGACTTTCTCAAACAACCTAAACGGCTTTACAAATCCCAAACTGTGTTAAGTATCTGTGTCCTGTAAAATATTCTATTTTGTTAAGTTTTTAGATTTTGAAGTGCAGCAGATCAAATGTTGTTCAAATGTTAAAAAACTATAAAACAGCCTTTTATTCAGGTGCCACTCACACCATCAGTTTAATCCCAGAATGTGATCTCAGTTACCTGAACAGACTGTCTTGGAATCTGAAAGGTGTTCTTGTCCAAAACTTTGTTTCCCCCGCACAAACTCCGTCTCCTCGACGAGTCGGTGCGTTTCGAGCTGCAGACACCCGCACAAAAATAAACCGCGCAGAACAATTCATATATTTATACGAGCGCTCAAGCACGTCGCTCACGTGCTACTTACGGTCTCAGCAGGAGAATTCTGCTCCTCTTTTTATCCTCTTTTGTATCTGATGTAGACATTTTCTGTGGCTTGTTGTCGTTCCCTTAGTCCGGGGTGTTGTCAAGGCAACGCGACGCCACGCGGTCCTCCTGCGTCCTAAAAGCTTCATTGGATGTTATTATGGGCAGAATCCCGTGAAGCAGTAGGACTCGATAATATAATATAATATAATATAATATAATATAATATAATATAATATAATATAATATAATATAATATAATATAATATAATATAATTATTAAAAGGAAAGAAAGAGATTTAAACCAACACTAAGTAACTTTTCAACCTTCATGAAATAGTTTCATAACTTCTGTGATTATATGGCGACTTACAACAAGTTGAATGACACCTCTGTCATGGCTTGAGGGGGTCTGTATCACTTTCACTGGCACTAAACAACTTTGAGGAGGATGGTGGGAACCCTGCCACACAAAAAACTACAAATGGATAGGCTGCTTTTCGGCATACGTCACTTCCCCTTTCCCCATTCGTCATAAACACGGAACTCGATGCGACCTGTTACGCACAACTGCAGCTAACATGGCAGAAGCCCCGAAAAAACGTACAGTTTTGTCTGAGGAGACAAAAAAAAGAAAAAGGGAGAGTAACCGGATAAAAGGACAGTCAAGAATCAACATAGGCCAGGCTTTCACTCGCCGGCGTGAGCTCAAAGTCGAGGAGGGATTTCTGACTGATGCTGCCGTGGCTCTGTTCCTGCTGGACTAGTAAGTATCTTTCTATTTTCAAATCAAAATGCTAATGCCAGTTTTCGGAAATTTGCATGGAAGTAATAACTGGCCACCAGGTTGACAGTTCATTCACTCAGCCACTGGAAACCGAAATGTAATGTAGTTCAATCCAACTGCTGGCGGACGGGGTATCTGGATTTTACGACGCTACGCGCTGGTGCTCATGGGAAATGCAGGCTTCGTTCACGTAAAATAATACCGCTTTTGTCCAGTGGCGCCGCCAAAATAAACCTAAACTGAAAGTTCCTAAGTACTGCTTTAAATAGATAATGTGAAACAATCTGATGAGTTTCAGTCAGGATTTAGATCATGTCCTCAGACTGTGGACTTGTGTCTATCACAATGGTAAAATATTTGTTACTTTAGAAATGCTAGCGTTAGGTAAAATCTTAGACATTTTGGAATGATTTTTTATTATTCATCCTATCACAAATTTTATTGTGATATTGCTTACCCTCAGGGCCAGTTCTGGGCATAGGCAGACTAGGGCGCCCTCTGCTGGAGGGGGTGCCAAATTCTCCTTTTTTCTTTTTTTTTTTGGACAAATTGTTGGACACGCCATTCATCTCATGTAAAGAGCAAAATAATTAAATATATATATATATATATATATATATATATCATATCTACTGTTAATTTTTGTATAAATAAATATTTTTTGCAATGTAGTCTAGTTATTGATTTACGTTGTTTCTGTTATGGGCAGTAGGGGGCGCCAAAATCATTTTTCACCTAAGGCACAATGCAGCTCAGGGCCGGTCCTGCTTTCTTTTTTTTTATACATTTTTACAGTACCGCTTCTGAAACTAGAAGAAAGACAAGTAAAAACAAATTTTACCAAAATCTGTAAAACACATGCTCTGATAATGTCATCTGGAGTCTGCAGATTGTGCACGGATTGCTGCTTTAAAGCCCGTGTAAAGTAACAACAAATGTGTGTTCTGAGTTTGTCACTGCACAGGAATATTAGTTATTAGTCATCCAGCCAAATTTGAATGATTAAAAACACTGCGAAGCATATGAAATTTGGTTACAAAATAATGAAAAAAGGATCAGTTTTCTCTGCTCTGAGACGCTGGGGGCGTGTCCGCTGCAGGCGCTGAAACCTGTCTGTCTCATCCTCTAGCAGCACCTCCTTCTCTTCCCCTCATCACTGCATTTCCTCCGTTTCTGAGTTCCGGATGGTTCGTTAAGTTTGAGGTTCTACCCACATGTAAAACTGCGCATCGCTGCTTTTTGAGGAGTTGAAATGTTTCCACACAACCGCAATGCTTCAGACTTGTTGATCAGTGAAGGAGCGGAATGTGCTGCTACGCCATTCTGAGCTTTGTTTAGCATATGAAGGCAGCAGGTGGCAGAAGTAGCTCCTACCTATCATGCTGGTTTAGTTACTGTCTACTGTGTGGCTCCTCTGCACAAAATCGACCCAAAGCTTTTTTAGACGGTCATCCCTCGGATGAAGGAGCGGGAAAACCACTGAAGCTACCGCACTGTACGGTTTTATATGACGAGAGCAGCAGGGGGCGGGGTTATCCTGAAGGGCAGCCGCGTGTCGTCACGCCCATAAAGACCCGCCCATAAAATCCTGAAACAGAAAATCTTGAAACGCAATTTGAAGGCTAGCTCCACAATTCAGTTTTTAATTGTTGGGAGGTTTTTCACATGTTTAGAACATTTATTATGTTTATAATGTGGTTAGAAGAAAATAGCAGAATTCCCTTTACACGGTCTTTAAGAACAGATGCATCCAAACAATGAAGCAGAACCAAAATACAAGTTAAAATAATTAACTTCTTCCATGATAAATCAGATTTTTCAATTTAAAGATCACATACATTTTCTCCACAATAATTCTATTTAACAAGATCAAGGCAAAAATCATGAATACCTGAATCAACCTTTTAATTCAGTGATCTAGACTTCATTAAAACATCTGAATTCACGCTGAAGAAAGAGAACAACAACAGGAATTTTCTGAATCCAGATGAGAAACAAGACTTGTTCTTTATGAAGAGTACCTCTGTCTCTCTCTCCAGCATATCTGCCTGCATTTGTTTTTCTTTCCTTTCAAAAGTGTCACACTGCCCTAGAGATGTCATGAAAATGTGAAGTAATCAGAAAAATATACACACTAACTGGGGCTGCAGCTGCTGCTATAAATATTGTGTTAAGCATGTATATCATTACTCGTGTGTTTTACTTAAATAATATTAACATTGTTAGTCAATGCTGTGTCTCTGTTCTTGTTTTTTCTCTGTGTTGAAGTAGATTCATAGTGTTTACTCTCGCCTCCCTTCTTCCCATCTACTTTCCACTATCTGTTCTTCTCCTTCCTTTTCATTTCTTTCTTCTTTTTACCCCACATCCCTTATTACTTACAGTTGTAAGAAAGACCACAAGCAGAAATGTAGTCTGAGAATAAAGCACTTTGTTAGGAAAATATGGAACTTGTGGAAACTGCGGTTCATAATTATCCATCAAAGTGAGAAATCTGGTTAAATAAAGTTTATTATGCACTGTAAAGTGAAATTTAGAGTGTCACAAGAGTACAACTATTCACAGTGAGACTCTGATTTATCAGCATCTGTGTGGATATTTTATAGAGTGTAACAAGCTAGATAAGTCACACACATCAAAGAATCATGAAAAGAAACATTTTGTGCTGAACAAATAAGTGAAACTCAGTTAATCCAGTGACTTAACTGCAGAACTGCAGTCCATCTTACCAGCGGTCACATATTTGTGGAGTTGTTTATCAAAGCAGTTAGCAGCACACTGTAATAATTTGAACACAATGTTTTGCATGAAGCTAAAACAAGCAATGATTAAATGAAGCGTTGCTGTTTATGAGAAGTAAAATCTTACAATGAAGTGATGCTAAAAGTGGAGAAATTTGATCTCTCCATTTGCAAATTGAGTTCTGCCACATAAACCCTAAAGGAAACTGTGCATTTGTTTTAGGCACTACAAGACATGCACTCTGGGTTATGAGAGTGCTATGGTCATTGATTTGAGAAGACATATTAATCTGTCACTTGTCTTAGCTTAACCCTATAATCCTAGATTTTTAAAATGTATCATATAACAGCCACATACTTTTGCAACCATGTGCAAAAACTTTATATTTTTAAGTGTTAAAAACAGGCAAATTAGAAATCGGTTAATTGTCCTTTTTTTTACATCTGACATCATAAATGTGTACATTTATACATGCATATTCAAATATTATTTAATTTTTAAATTAGATGTTAGCATCTTCACCAAAATGTAACTAATTTTAAATGAGCATTTAAAACGTTTTACATAATTATGTCATTTATTTAATTACATATAGGTATGTTGATAACTAGCAACAATTTCTTTGTGAAAAAATCCCAAACACTTTAATAAAAGCTTAGTTAGATATTAAACAAATACATTAGAAAAAAAAGGAACATTTTAGGTGCTGATTCTTTTTTAAATTTCTCATCCTCTTGTGTATTTTACTGCCAGAGAAGCCAATGTGAGAAAGAGAACAGCAGTTTTCCCCAGAAGAATCCAGTACCAAGTCTGACCCTGCAGTCCTGAACACAAAAGAATTGGAAAAGGCTGTTAATGACATCAAACCTGATGGAAACAAAGATGCAGGCTCATATAGGCAAACAATACTATATACTGACAGTAATGGTAAATAGACAAGAATTTAAGATTAATAAAAGATTTGACCACACTCTACACTCATGTGGCCATTAGATACAGTCTCCACGGGTTCAAATATAAAAGAGCTCTGCTCAGAGTTTACTGGTTGACGACCAGTTTGGAAACATTCCTAGTTAGAGTCCAAAGAGTAAAATGTAAAAATTCAAACAGCACAGCTAGAAAATATGACCAAGATGGAACCTGCTCCAATAAATTAATCCCTTTTTCTACATTTGAAGCTTTGGTTGCTTCATAGTCATATTTTTTATTTATAAAAAGAAGTCACAAGTGTCTTCATATACATATCCCTTTAACTTTGTTTTGTACCAAAGCAACTACTCCAAATGTGATGATTTAACTTACTTTAGTATACTTCTGAAATAAAGATAAGCAAATGTTGTCATGTCCAGTGCTCTGTGTCTGTGTTATGGTGTTTTTTTCTGTGTCGGGTGAGTTCTCTTCTCAGAGCACCATCTTCTCTGGAGAATGGGAGCAGGCTGATTGATCACAGCTGGCGGAGATCAGGAATGATGAGGAGTGAGAGCTGTATTTAAGCTGCAGGCAGACTGTCAGTCGACGCCTGGTTGTTGACTTAGATGGTAACACACCACAAGCCACTTCCCGAGTTTCTAGTGATCATTTATGATAAAAGCATTTTCGAGTTATCTGTGTATTTGTTCCGAGTAACCTGTCCTCTCTCCAGGATACACCCAGAGCTCTCGCTCCTCTGTCCTCCTGAGAACCTCCTTCCGAGTTCCCGTGTTCTTGAGACTCTCTGTGCTCCCCGTGGATTATCTTTTTACCTCCTGTGGATTTATCTCTGTGTCTCCTGTGGATTATCTCCGTGCTCACCAGAGCCCACCAGCACCTTTGTGATCTCTTGTGTTCCTTCCTGTGACTTCCCCTGGACCTCATCTCCGCCATCAGCCTGCCTGCTCTCCAGCTCGCTCACCCGACACACACCTCCAGGATTCCATCTCCCTGCACAGACACACCACTGGACCTGCCTTCCCCTCGTGTTCATCATCCTCAGCTCTCTCTACTATACCTTCCCGAGAACCATCCCTGTTGTACATTTCACATTCACTTTGTAATTAAACCTTTCACCAGAGGTGTCAAAAGTAGAAGTAGAAAGTAAAAAAAAAGCACAAATCATGCAGAAATCCTGCCATGTTTTTGGATCTGCCTGTAAATCTAGAACAGGTGTTTTCACCAACTAGCTCATCTACCTGGTAAAGCTATTGTGCTAATTGAATTCAGCTGGTTTATTGATAGTTGGAATAGCTCCTGGACTGGATTTCTACTTTCTACTTCTACTTCTGACACCTCTGCCTTTCACTTTTGCACCTGAGCTTGTCTGTGTATGAGTCCTGCAATTGGGTCAGTAACGCTCTTCGTGAGATCGTGACAAATGTGTACTATTTTTACAGTAAAACGTAAAAGTTTCGGAAGAAACTTTAAAAAAGGGGCCTACCAATAAATGTGTGAATAAAAAACCATTAGCCAATTATAAAGCTGCCTTTTCTGTATTTTATGTACACATGAGGGTACGGTCCTACTGACCAACTCGATCACTTCAATGAATCACGTCTTACTGTTCGTTCTGTGGGTGCACCATGTGTGTTTGATGGCAAATGGTGTTGCCATGGCAATTAGGAAGAAGATATTTGTGAGAAGCATATCCTTTTATCCATGGTTTGATAGCTTTTAACATTTGGTTTCAATGAAGGGCATGGTATTTTGCAATGGTAAACCATTACTTAATGCACCAAACCAATCCTTTTTATGTACCATATGTGCACACAGGGTCCACAGTGTCTTCTGTGGGCTCACTGGGTGCATTTGATAACAAATGGTGTTTCCATAGTGACATGGTAGAAGACAATTAAAAGTTAATGTGTTCAATATGACCATCAATATGACCAATGTCTAGTAATCAGATGAAAGTTTGAATGACTTCTGTAGGTCAAAGTATGTTGACCATTTTGAGTTACCATTGCCATGGTAACTCAAAAAGTAAAAAAAAAAAAACATGATAGTGCACATCTGGTGACCGACCTAATCAGTTTGATGTATACTATGTGTAATAACATCTGGTGGAATATGCTGTGGGTTTGGTTTTTTTGCCAATTAAAGAAATATTGATTTGATTTAATGTGTCTTTAGTGAATCAGGCTACTCCATTCAAGGTACCCCAGTCTCCAGTAGCTGTTCCCTAATAATGCAACCTCGATGAGCTGGAGCATTGTCATCAAGAAGAAATTATGCCTGCGTTCTTCATGCAAAGGCACAATGACAGGATTGTTTTGGGCTTGTCATCAAACCATTCACAAAGTGTAGGACAGTTCTGTACTGACTATACACACCTGCCAACGCTTTAACACCACTATCAACAAAGGTTCGTCTGGTGGCAGCAGTGGCTAATGCATAGTGCTGTGACACTCTGTGCTCAGTGGCCACTTTCGTCTGAGTAGATCCTGTTTGAAGTCTTGTAATGGCGAGGTACTTTTGATCAATTATTTGGTGTTGTCTTGGTCTCTTGATGTCAAAATGTGGAAAGCAGGATGAGGCTGTTTAAATACCAATTCTGATTGAACCAAGACATGTATCAGGGGCGGCCGTGGCTAAGGCAGAATAGCAGGTCTTCTGGCAACGGTTCGAATCCCTGCTCCACCCGAAGAAATAAAGATCGCCTGGCCGTTGTGTTCTTGGGCAAGACACTTAACCCACTTTGCCTGTTTGGTGGTGGTCGGACGGTCCAGCGGCGCTGGTGTTTGGCAGCCTTGCCTCTGTCAGTGTGTGTCCCAGGACAGCTGTGGCTACAACATGTATGTAGTTCTTCACCACCAAAGGTGTGAATGTGTGTGTAAATGACAGACTGTCGTGTGAAGCGCTTTGGGGGTCGTAGGACCTGACTAAAGTGCTATACAAGTACACGCCATTTACCATTAGTTGATTTATAGATCAAACACATGTTTTCATTAAGCTCCTTGCTAGAGAGCAACACGTTATATAAAAAGTAGGGCCGGGACTTTAACGCGTTAATTAAGATTAATTATTTACACAAAAATAACGCGTTAATTTTTTTTAACGCATTTTAATCGCACTTATTTAAGCACCGCAGAACATCTCTCATGAGTTTCAGCGGACCAATTATACTGGAGCACCTACCAGCGTTCATTATTTAGGACAACAACAAACCACAGTGAACATGAATGAAGAAGCGACCGCTTTGATTGGCCCCGTGGATGGGAAGTTTTGTTATAAAAAATGACTGGATGGAAGCGTGGATAAGAGCATGTGTGCAAGCTATGCAGCAAGGAATTTGCACATCACCGCAGCACATCGGGCCTGAAGTATCACCTCAATGTTAAACATATAGCAGCTAGCGTGGACGTTAGCCCGACTCCGAGTACAAGTGTAGACATTTTCTACACTTAATGCACTGGTCTGTTGGACTTGGTTGAACAAAAATAAACAATATTTTGTTGCTGAAGCTTATGTGTATTCAGTCATGATTCAATGGTATACTAAAAATCCGTTTGAAAAAAATTCTCACTGTTCTCTGGTCAAATATTTATATGCGATTAAAATGCAATTAATTTTGATTAATTAATTACAAAGCCTCTAATTAATTAGATTAAAATTTTTAATCGAGTCCCGGCCCTAATAAAAAGTACTTCAACACTGAGCTGTTGGACATCTGCTTTCAACAGTTTAGAGAAGGCAACATGAAGTTCACATGTAAAGGTTACAGGACATTTTAGGTTCATCCTGAAATTTCACTCAAATGCAGAAAATCAGTAGTCAGTAGTGCAAATAAGTAAAATAAATATTTAAAAGTGAGATATGGAACTTGGAACACAATAACACAGCACAAAGCCTTAAGCCATCTGAGTGTCAGGCTCGTTTACCCCCCCGCGTGCGCGCGCTCCGATGCTGAGGTAGGCCAATATTCCTCACCAAACCCCCTCTGATCCCCGATTCGAGCAGGACAATAAAATATCATGAGTTCAGCTCACTAATCATGCTCTCCAGCCCCGCTGATCATACACTGACTCTGATAAAAGCAGCTCCTACCTGTTTGTAGCTCAGTCATCGATTCAGTCCGTGGCAAAGAGTTCACAGTTGCACCGCGGCTCCAAAACTTCCTGCAGCCCCTCTTAAGATCTTCTGTCCTCCTCACACACCATCCAGAATGCCCCACTTATCCAATAAACTAAAAAAAACAATAAAATCCTCTGTGGTGTGTCTTCCAGTCAAAAAAGTGGCCCAAAGCTCCTCCACTTCAGCAACATGTAGCTCCGCCGTGTTAGCTAGCTGTTAATAAAAACGTTTCCACACAGAACTTGCTTGTCACATGGGAAACCCCAGAGGAAACCCCCTATGGAATGCAAATAAGGTATATAATTACCACATGTCCCCGGTGCTTCCAGCTGCTTGACCTGCAGACTCCACAGTACCAGCTTCACTGTGCTGGAGTATTTACGGTATTAGGCAACCCAAAATGGTGCCCCCTGCTCTGCCAGCTATTGGCTGGTAGATGTAAACAAAATGCCAACGTTGTGCCCATCAAAATTAATGTTTTAAATATTTTACTTCGAATTTAATTTTAAAGGAAATGCTGTATTTTCATTCTACAACCCTCTAAACACCCCGTGGAGGCATTATTTAGTTAAAAATATTGATTTTATGAAAATATTCCATATACCACCTTTAATGCAAGTTGTAGCACATCACCAATTTATAAATATCTACATTGCTCTATCAAGTGTCAGATTTATGTGACGCTGGAACTCAAATGGTCAGGTAAGATTGACAGACAGTGATCTTCTTAAACAATTGATTTAACAGTGAACTGACAACTCACTGGTGGCAGCAAAGACCGTTAGCTCTGGCTAGGAGAAACGCAGACTGTCCTCCAAAGCAAAACGGTCGTATGTCCAGTCATCAAATTACGACGAAGGGTGACGTATTTAAAGCGACCTCTGGCGGTGGTTATGCTGACTGCCGACCTAACCTTAACCCTAACCCTTTGTTAGCTCATTAAGGGCGGAAAGCAAGTTTTCTGTTGTTCTGTAAAAGTATCTGTTCCCATTTTACCGAAAGGGGGCGCTGAGGCTCCATGGGGTCGTATTCGAGTGCATGGACAAACGTCAACTATGGGCATATGAGTTGGAGGACATGTTGGAGAAAAGGGTTAGTTGGCGTTTTCAGAAGATCCAGGTCAAACACAGGAGAACACAGGCAGACAGGTACAAAGATAAGATCCAAAACTCAAGTCCAGCAGACAAAACAATGGTCACTCATGGGAGGCCAAAGGTCTTACACAGGTGATGTCCAGGCAGGGGCTGAGGCAAAAGGTGGTGTCAGGAAGTACAAGCAGGTTCCTGAGTCCAGGAAATCCAATCGCCAGTAAATCCAACAGTAGCTACGTTTACATGGGCACATTTAATCAGAATAAACGCCCAATCGGATAAAAAAGACGTCATGTAAACATGTCAATCAGAATGTGTCAGGTTCAGTTACCAGGTAGGGGGGGGTTGAGCTGAACTCCAAAGCGACCCAACTCCACGACACACACACGAGAACCAGGGATCAGTAAAAGTGAGTTTATTGTACTATATGCACAAGACAACAATGCAGAGAATATGAAATGTGCACGATGAAAAACACAGGACTGGAACGGCAGTGGGGTGGAGACTCGATCCTGGAGGAGAGGCTCGTTATTGACATATGAAAACAGCCCGCTGCAGTGTGTGGGGATAGTGCTTGGATACTCACAGTGACGCGGTGACTGAAGCTGCGTGTGGTGAGATCCAAGGGACACTGCAGCGGGGGTGGTGCTCCAGGAGTCGAGGCAGTGCGGTGAGGTCCGGGACGCGGTGCTGTCGATGCCTGCGTGGGTCCAGCAGGGGAGGCAGCAGCGCGCTCACCGGAGAGGTGTGGATCCAGAGGTGACCAGGAACAGA
>SSNP01000266.1:345889-432512 GCA_006937955.1 Pachypanchax playfairii
AGGAGCCAGAGGGAGAGAGCCGGTCGCGTAATACCGCAACGGAGCTCTTAACGTCCGTGCCAAGCCAGCGCTCACGAAAGGCGGGTAACTGACCCCGCAGAGGCACTGGCACCGGAGGATGCTCCAGGGCACGGGTCCGAGAACGGGGGGAGGGAGAGCGGGTCGGAAACCTCACGACCGCTAAAACCCCGTAGGAGGTGAGTCCTCTTTCCGGCGGGTTTGGGACCGCGCTGAGGCACTCACGAGCTGGAGGAGCGCTCCAGCGTATGAACTGCAAACGAAGGAAGGGAGAAGGCAGGTTAGCAGCAACTATTAACACGTCTGTCATGAATTATCCTGGCCACTCTGTACCACGATCAGGTTGTGGAAGAGTACGAACTGGCGCCTGTCTGTGGTTCTTCCTCTGTTTAAATACCCAGCTCTCCTGAGCTGGGTAACGATCCACACCTGCAACCACTGATGACTGCCACGCCCTGGAACTGACAATTAGTGTACAGAACATGCACCACTCACCAGCTGCATAAATCCCCTCAGTCACCAGTAAACACAACCACAGTGAAACACAGCCATCACCCAACATAAATCCCCAAACACAAAACCCCAGACCCTGACAGGACCCCCCCCCCTTAAGGGGCGGCACCCGACGTCCCAAAACAAAACCCCAGTACGGGTGGGAGGTGGGAGGTAAGGCAGGGGGGACAAACCTAAGGTCAGGGTCAAATAAACAAAAAAACCAGGCTTAACATAAAAAGTCCAAAACCTGGGACCCAAAAGCGCCCTAGGCGCAGAGAGTCAGGAGGCGGCCTAGGCCCTGATGAGTGGCTCCTCGACTCAAGTCTAGCGGTCGGCCTGAGGACCGCTCTAAGAGGCGTCCAGAGTCTGGGGGACGGCCTGGAGGCCGCTCTGAGAGGTGCCCAGAGTCTGGAGGGCGGCCAGGATGCTGCTCTAAGAGACGCCCAGAGTCTGGAGGGCGGCCAGGATGCCGCTCTGAGAGGCGCCGAAGGTCCGGAGGGCGGCCAGGATGCCGCGATAAGAAACGCCGACAGTCTAGGGGAAGGCCTGGAGGCAGAGAGGAGAGATGTCCAGACTCTGGAGGACGACCTGGGTGCCGCGACGCCTTGAGGCGCAGCGCGCCTATGGTGCGGCCTGGACGCCGCGAAGCCTTGAGGCGCATTGCGCCTGAGGTGCGGCTTGGGCGCCGCTGAGCGTTGAGGCGCAGCGCGCCTGAGGTGCGGCTTGGACGCCGCGGAGCGTTGGGGCGCAGCGCGCCAGGAGGACGGCCTTGGAGCCGCGAGGCGAAGAGGCGCAGCGCGCCTGGAGGGCGGCCTTGGAGCCGCGAGGCGATGAGGCGCAGCGCGCCTGGAGGGCGGCCTTGGTGCCGCGAAACGAAGAGGCGCAGCGCGCCTGGAGAGCGGCCTTGGTGCCGCGAGGCGAAGAGGCGCAGCGCGCCTGGCGGGCGGCCTTGGTGCCGCGAGGCGAAGAGGCGCAGCGCGCCTTGAGTGCGGCCTGAGAGCCGCGAGGCGAAGAGGCGCAGCGCGCCTGGCGGGCGGCCTTGGTGCCGCGAGGCGAAGAGGCGCCGCGCGCCTTGAGTGCGGCCTGAGAGCCGCGGAGTGAAGAGGCGCCTGACGTCTGGAGCGCGACTTGAGAGCCGCGGAACGAGGAGGCGCCTGGCATCTGGAGTGCGGCCACTGCTGCCAGCAGAGAGACGGCCGCTGATGCCGAATGGAGGTCTGGGTGGTCTTGGAGGTCTAGGAACTGGATCTGCTGCCATCGGGGAACCGTCGCGGATGGCGACGTCCCCGGACCCCGGCGTTGGAGGAACGTCGCGGACGGCGACTTCCTCGGACCCAGTCTGAAGCGTTGGAGGACTGTCGCGGACGGCGACGTCCTCGAACCCTGACGGAGGCGTTGGAGGACCGTCGCGGACGGCGACGTCCCCGGACCCCGGCGTTGGAGGAACGTCGCGGACGGCGACGTCCTCGGACCCTGACGGAGGCGTTGGAGGACCGTCGCGGACGGCGACGTCCCCGGACCCCGGCGTTGGAGGAACGTCGCGGACGGCGACTTCCTCGGACCCAGTCTGAAGCGTTGGAGGACCGTCGCGGACGGCGACGTCCTCGAACCCTGACGGAGGCGTTGGAGGACCGTCGCGGACGGCGACGTCCTCGGACCCCGGCGTTGGAGGAACGTCGCGGACGGCGACGTCCTCGAACCCTGACGGAGGCGTTGGAGGACCGTCGCGGACGGCGACGTCCTCGAACCCTGGCGGAGGCGTTGGAGGACCGTCGCGGACGGCGACGTCCTCGGACCCTGGCGTTGGAGGAGCGTCGCGGACGGCGACGGCCTCGGACCCTGGCGTTCGAGGACCGTCGCGGACGGCGACGTCCTCAGACCCGGGAGGAAGCGCTGGAGGGCCGTCGCAGACAGCGACGCCCTCGGCCCCTGGCGTTGGAGGCGCGCTGCGGACTGCAACGCCCTCGAACCCAGGAGAAGGCGGACAGCGATCGACGGGTCCCTCAGGCGGACAGCGGTCGGCGGGACCCTCAGGCGGACAGCGGTCGGCGGGTCCCTCAGGCGGACAGCGGTCGGCGGGACCCTCAGGCGGACAGCGGTCGGCGGGACCCTCAGGCGGACAGCGGTCGGCGGGACCCTCAGGCGGACAGCGGTCGGCGGGACCCTCCGGCGGACAGCGGTCGGCAGGTCCCTCGGGCGGACAGCGGTCGGCAGGTCCCTCGGGCACCCTCGGGCGAACAGGAGGCGTCGAGACCCTTGGGCGAACAGGAGGCGTCGAGACCCTCGGGCGAACAGGAGGCGTCGAACCCCTCGGGTGAACAGGAGGCGTCGGGACCCTCGGGCGAACAGGAGGCGTCCGGACCCTCGGGCGAACAGGAGGCGTCGGGACCCTCGTGAGACCTGGAGGCGTCGGGACCCTCGTGAGACCTGGAGGCGTCGGGACCCTCGTGAGACCTGGAGGCGTCGGGACCCTCGTGAGACCTGGAGGCGTCGGGACCCTCGTGCGAACCTGAGGCGTCGGGACCCTCGCGAGAACTGGAACCTGGACCTTCGCGAGAACTGGAACCTGGACCCTCGCGAGAACTGGAACCTGGACCTTCGCGAGAACTGGAACCTGAACCCTCGCGAGAACTGGAACCTGGACCTTCGCGAGAACTGGAACCTGGACCCTCGCGAGAACTGGAACCGGGACCCTCTGGAACTCTGGAACCGGGACCCTCTGGAACTCTGGAACCGGGACCCTCTGGAACTCTGGAACCGGGACCCTCTGGAACTCTGGAACCGGGACCCTCTGGAACTCTGGAACCGGGACCCTCTGGAACTCTGGAACCGGGACCCTCTGGAACTCTGGAACCCATGTTCAGCCAGGAGCGGGTCCGGGCAGCAGAGGATTGGAGAGCGGACAAAGCATCTCTGACACCGGGTGGAACGGTGGGTGCTGGGGGGCTGGCAGCAGCGGATGAAGAACAGGCATGAGCCTTAACCTGTTTGTAGCAGATGCAGCTTCCCCGGGCTATGGCAATGTGAACGGCCAGGTCCGAGACCTGGGGAAGCTGCCGAAACTGTGGGTGCTGTGAAAAAATGTCCTGTGCCAGTCCAAGAGAGAAATGAATGTACTTTAAGTCTGTGGACTTAAAAGCTGCTGCCAGCACCCGGTCCAGTCTCTCCATGGGGACCTGGATCTCGGGGTTAGGTGTGGTCTGGAGCTGGGTCAGGGAGTTCATTTTGGCCAGTTCGTTCTGTCAGGTTCAGTTACCAGGTAGGGGGGGGTTGAGCTGAACTCCAAAGCGACCCAACTCCAAGACACACACACGAGAACCAGGGATCAGTGAAAGTGAGTTTATTATATTACAGGCACAAGACAACAGTACAGTGAACCTGAAATGTGCACGATGAATAAACACAGGACTGGACTGCAGTGGGGTGGAGACTCGATCCTGGAGGAGACGTTAGTTAGTCACACATGAACAGCCCGCTGCAGTGTGCGGGGATAGTGCTCAGGTACTCACGGTGACGCGGTGACTGAAGCTGCGTATGGTGAGATCCACGGGACACTGCAGCGGGGGTGGTGCTCCAGGAGTCGAGGCAGTGCGGTGAGGTCCGGGACGCGGTGCTGTCGATGCCTGCGTGGGTCCAGCAGGGGAGGCAGCAGCGCGCTCACCGGAGAGGTGTGGATCCAGAGGTGACCAGGAACAGACAGGAGCCAGAGGGAGAGAGCCGGTCGCGTAATACCGCAACGGAGCTCTTAACGTCCG
Organism: Pachypanchax playfairii; assembly: GCA_006937955.1. Classification (NCBI taxonomy): domain Eukaryota; kingdom Metazoa; phylum Chordata; class Actinopteri; order Cyprinodontiformes; family Aplocheilidae; genus Pachypanchax; species Pachypanchax playfairii. Next base: position 350,158 of record SSNP01000266.1, read on the forward strand.
TGCCAAGCCAGCGCTCACGAAAGGCGGGTAACTGACCCCGCAGAGGCACTGGCACCGGAGGATGCTCCAGGGCACGGGTCCGAGAACGGGGGGAGGGAGAGCGGGTCGGAAACCTCACGACCGCTAAAACCCCGTAGGAGGTGAGTCCTCTTTCCGGCGGGTTTGGGACCGCGCTGAGGCACTCACGAGCTGGAGGAGCGCTCCAGCGTATGAACTGCAAACGAAGGAAGGGAGAAGGCAGGTTAGCAGCAACTATTAACACGTCTGTCATGAATTATCCTGGCCACTCTGTACCACGATCAGGTTGTGGAAGAGTACGAACTGGCGCCTGTCTGTGGTTCTTCCTCTGTTTAAATACCCAGCTCTCCTGAGCTGGGTAACGATCCACACCTGCAACCACTGATGACTGCCACGCCCTGGAACTGACAATTAGTGTACAGAACATGCACCACTCACCAGCTGCATAAATCCCCTCAGTCACCAGTAAACACAACCACAGTGAAACACAGCCATCACCCAACATAAATCCCCAAACACAAAACCCCAGACCCTGACAGAATGTTTTGATCCGATGCAGCCTGATCAGAATGAAATTTACTTCCGATCGAGAGGGGTGGTTTTGTCTTCATTAGGATAGACGTGCATGTACACACCCATTCAGAAAGGGTGAAAAAAAGCCCACTGCGCATGCGTACAACTTCAGCGTGACGTCTTTCCGCTTTCGCAGACCCAAGTAGAAAACATAGCGGGAAGTAAACAGAAGTGGTCTGCTGGTGCAGTCATCCTGTCATCCTGCTCTCCTCTCCTGTGGTGGAGGAGCAGTAGTAATATGTATTCAGCCTCTAGCTTGGTTAATGCGACCAGTAAAAACCCAAACAAGTTAATCACCTGCAGAAGGTCCATATTGGGGATAACGTGAGTCAGATCGAGCACACGATGGGGCGGGAAAGACGTGCAGAAAGGACGGAGTTTGTTTACTTTTTTTTCTTCCCCCGGAAAGACAACTCGCTGTGCGCATGCTCAACTCATTTAACCTGATTGAGTGCTTGGTGCATGTGTACTCATGGCATGATCAGATCATTTCAGTTAGTGTCCATGTAAACAGGGATTTGGGAATTCAGATCGACCAAGATTTTAATCAGATTGGGGAAATTTGGCGCATGTAAACGTAGCTTGTGTCAGACAAAAGCCAGGGTTAGGATTTTAGGAGGAGCAGCAATATGCCAAAATCAATTTCCATCATGAGAGAAGAAGTGGAGGTGGTGGAGGAATGAAATGTTTGTCTGTGTGTGGCCCTGTGATGGACTGGCGACCTGTCCAGGGTGTCCCCCACCTCTCGCCCAGTGACTGCTGGAGATAGGCACCAGCTCACCGTGACCCTGAACAGGAAGAAGCAGGTTCAGAAAATGGATGGATGGATGGATGGATGGATGGATGGATTATAAAGTCTGTTTGAATTTAAATTGATAGTCTACAAACTCCAGATTTTGTAGGAACTGAGGGATTTGTACAAACCCAACATTCATAAGCCTAATGTGAAACTAAGAAGAACAACATGAATGAACCACAAGCATACAGGAAGACACAAAATAAACAAAGCAATAAATAAAATACCTGACTAGAAATAAAGAACACTGAGCTACAAAAAAAAAGCAAATCGAAACACAAAAACCTCTAAAATAAAATCACAGGAAAACCTTGCAGAAAACGTTTTAAAAAGACACTTTGACATTTGCTTTGTTTGGAAATCAAATGTACAGTCCATATTCTATAAAGTTTACACTGCTGGGGTTTATTTTTTAATTTTTATTTTATTGGCACAAATCTTATTCCATAAAAAACAATTAGACCCTTGATCCTTTAACTTAAGATAGTTAGGGTCAAGGAATCAGAAACAAAAAGAAGTAGTCTGGTTACCTGCTGCTCTGCTGGGCTGACCTGTGTTGAAATTCTTTTCATTGCTGGTAATCATCACTGTAGACGGTATCTGTATCATGGTATCTGGAGCAAGGGTGGTCAAACAGAAAAACACATTTTATAATAATCTGTTTGATTTAAACAATATTTTGATAATAATTTAACATTTTTGATTAAAACAAGCAAGTCATTTGCAATTGCTTTGAGATTTATAGACATTGATAAAATTGCTGATACTCTTACATAAAAAGAAAACCAAACAATTAGCTCTGAAGTAACATGAAACTAACTAAAGAAGTCATAAAACACAATTAGGCTGTATTCACACCTGATATTCCGGTGGACTCGATTGGATTGGGGACCAAAGTTGCAACGTTGTTGCTGTTTTTAATTGGTGCGGTTTAGATTCACACTGCACCTTATTAAACAGACTAAATAAGCTCAGGTGCATCTTTTCACCCCCGCCTGTAGTGGTGCTGTAGAGTTTCTGCAAGACTTTTTTATTTTTGTTACTGCATTTCCTGGTGCTGCCGCGGGAGAGTCAAACATAAACAAACTTGGAGAAGCAGCAGATTTTGGTGGTTTTGGGATTGATCTTTTGTGATTGGTGAATGTACCAGATTAATATTCTGGAGCAATGAGCTCAGGATGAGCAGATAACGAGACAGAGGACTACACGAGGCTGTTGAGACGGCTGCACAATATAGTTCACTTCCTGCTTTTGGTGTGGTCTTGGTCCGGTTGCATTCACACATGCAAACGAGTTAGTTTCAATCCAACCGAGACCTACGTTTTTAGGCGGACTAGAGTTCGATTGTGTGGTCCGAATCAGAGTTTGGTTGCCCGTTCACACCTCCCCAAACGAACCAGACTTTCTGTGCAAATGAACTAGAGTTCGATTCAAGCGGACTAAACAGGGCTGGTGTAAATGCACCCTCAGTGATTGTTTTTAAGTTGTCTCAGCAAAAGGATTTTTAAAAATGAACTAATGACACTCGTCTGAACAAAAATGATGGTAAACCTAGAATACATTTAAATTAATTTCACCATAGAAACATGTTAAACCAATGTGTGTCTGGTAATCGACATCACATCACAGGATGAACATTGTGGAGGTTCCTCAGCCATCTCTCTGTGTTAGTATTTCTTTAAATGTTTGGGTTTTTCACGTTGACATTTTCATTTAATTTTGCAATATTTTGGGATGTTTGTTAATATGGGCACACATCTAAAACATTTTTTTGCTGAATGGGAAAGAAGCTCCAGGAAGTGGAGGAAGATGCTGGAGAGGCTCAAAGATCACTACAACTTAAATTCTCATGTAACAGTTTTTGTTATGATGTACTATTTTAGACATTTTTGTTGTAGTTATAATTTGCTGACTTAATTAGCTCCTTATGTTTATTCATTGTTTGTCTTAATCTTTTTCCCCTCTCCCCTCCATGTTTAGTGGAGGCTAGATTTGTGTATAAATTCCCCTGGGGAAACACATACATCTGGAACTGCTCCATTTAAAACCGTCAATTTCAGTCCAAAAATTATCGGACCAATCATTGTGCTTTGGGGCGGGTGTTCAGGTATGATTGGCAGCAAGTGCCCAAGCAGGCAAAACAAAACAAACATAGCTGCGCCGGTGAATCTGTTTTAGGACTAGAGACGATTTCTTCATTGAAAAATGAGCAAAGGTAGGAACTTTGTGCATTTCTTGATAGTAAAGATGTGTTTTGCTTTTCTTAGTGGTTATTTCTTAAGTATTAACCAGTAATGTGAAACATTTTATATCTAAAAAACATCAGGAAACACTTATTAACAGACCTTTCAATCTGTCTGCATTAAAATTTGGGTGGTTCCGGCTCCGTCTGTCAGGCTGCTTTGGCTGCTTCGTCAGCAGCTCGTCCATATTCATTATTCAAATTTTATGGACTCAGATTGGCTAACAAACTAGCCTATGAATCAGACGTAGTCTCTTCCTGTTTGATACGTCTTATGCTAACAGCTTTTAGCCAGCAGTATGCTAGGCGTGGTTTCAACTGCGGGAGCTGATGAATACTAACAAACAAAGGAGTTGTGACGAAACCGTTCGAACTCGCGAGAACTCAGCTTTTATCACCACCTGCGTAGTCTGGTCGATAAAAACTGAAAGAGAAGTTGTTGACCTGTTTTCACACCCACTATGAAGGTAAGAACACCTAAAGCTAAAATAGAGCTAAAATATTCAACAGAAACCTCAGAAAAATCGTTATTAATGGAAGGGCCTCTTTAAGGCAAAATTATCGGGGTGAGAAAAGTGGGATTCAATCTTTATTATCAAATAAGCAGCTACCACCACAAGACATCCTTATGTTAAAAAAATATTTATAAACAAAATATATACATATATAATAATAATTTGACCTCAACTGGAAAGTTTAATTGAGACAGTAGTCTTATGGTGCGTTCACACCGGCCCAACCATCAACTTCATAAGCGACAAGTTTATATGTAAAGTCTATGGTGGACGGGCGTCAGACAGACGTCAACGGCTCTGCGGCGCTTTGTGAGCATTATGAGCGGCAACTTTTAAAGCTTTTCTAGTGGTTCAGGCGTTGACGCTTGAAAAGCTAGAAAAGCTCAAAGTTCAGCTAGCTGAACTTTTGACGTCCATAACGCTCTTGAAGCGGCATGTCAACCAATCAGAGCGTCTCATCATAGTGACGTAAGACGTCACAGCACGTAGCCGGAAAGAAGCGGGATCAGCCAAAATGGAAGATGAATTAACCTCATCCAAACGTAGCTCCTGGAGCAAATGGTTAAACTCACCAAACTCAGAACGCATCTGAAGAATGGGGAGTATGCACAAATGGTGCTGATGCACCCGACATCAATGTTGGCTAGATCTATGAAGTAAAAAAATCCAAGCCACTGTCTCAATATGATCTGCCATAGCTCCGAACATCCTATAACAAAGGAAGCCCTGCCTTCGCGCTCTTTTTCGGTCAGGCTTTACGAGCTTTAACGCCTATGCGCTCTGACTGGCAGGCGTTATGAGCTTCAACTTCAAACGTCCAATTTGGAGCGTTATCAGCGTTGCTTGACGTTGACAAAGTGGCTGGTGTGAATGCACCATTAGTGTTTGAATAGAGTTTCTATTTTCACAACAGCAGTCTCATGTACTTGTATTGCTCTAGTGAACAGGAAAAAAAATAGGAAATGCTGGTAGAAAGGCTCAACTTTGTTGAACAAAGAAGCGGGTTAGTTCTACTCAAAGTCCAGTTAACTTAAAAACACACCAACCTTTAATCCAAATCGAGACTGGAGGACTAAGTGTATCCGGTGGTTGCGTCATGCAGGAGTAATTACCAGTGTGTGCCTGTGTAGCAAAGTTGATGTTCAGGTCCAGGGTCACATTGGGTTGTGAGGAGTTCATACTGATGAGGTATTTACCATCCTAGACAAATAAAGACAAAAAACATTATAAATATTACTATTACTCGACTGAGGTCTGGTTAACCTTTCTAGCAGTAACTTAACAACAAACGTGGATATTTTGTAAGTTCATATGCTGAACGTTCTGGTAAAATTTAAGATGGTGCTTTAGACAACAGCTTCAGTCACTTGCTAGTTCTATTTCTGTTTTATGTATCTGTGGCATCTTGTGTCAACTACTTTTTTACAGGAGAGGAACTCTTAAAGAGGCCATTTCATACAAATTTCAGGACTTTGTGGTTATTTCTTAAGTATTAAGTATTGTATCTAAAAAACGTCAGGAAACACTTATTAACAGACCCTTCAATCTGTCTGCGTTAAAATTTGGGTGGTTCCGGCTCCATCCGTCAGGCTTTGGGCAGCAGCTTGCTCATATTCATTATTCGAATTTGCTGGACTCTGATTGGCTAACAAACTAGCCTATGAGAGCAAGGTATACTGTTTCCTGCCCCGCTGCGCACGGCAACAGCAGACATTCTCTCTTCCTGTTTGCTATGTCTTATGCTAACAGCTTTTAGCCAGCAGCATGCTAGGCGTGGTTTCAACTGCGGGAGCTGCCGAATACTAACGAACAAAGGAGTTGTGACGAAACAGATACAGGCCATTTGAACTTGGGAGAACTCGAGTGTTATCGCCACCTGCGTAGTTTGAGAGATTAAAACTGAAAGGGAAGTTTTTGACCTGTTTTCACACCCACTATGAAGGCAAGAACACTTGCGGAGCTAAAATATTCAACAGAAACCTCAGAAAAACTGTTTTTAATGGAAGGACCTCTTTAAGAAAACCATCCGTCACAACTAACCGTCTTTTGATAGATTACTTTTGGTTGGAAAAAGGTTAAAAGGCCGTGACAGTTCATCTTCTTCCTACCTACATTCAGAGGCTTAAATGTGTCAATACCATGTAGCCAAAACTGCGAGAGGATGGAGAACTGAAGCAAAGGAAGAACTACCAGCTTCTTAACCTGGATTCATACTAATGCAGCTCCTACGTGTCAGAGACCGCCATGATACGACATCGTATGGGCTCTCCAACTGCATCGGATGGTCGGTTGGTGTCACGCTCTATTTTCTAACTTTCCGACGGCCGCGTCTGATGACGCATGTCTGTGATTGGTCAGCCAAACAACCCAACATCATTTCCGGCATGACGTAGCTTCCCTTTTGTAAACAGCGTGAGTGTTGACGGTCTTGAAGACAAATTTGTCCGCATCAAAAGAGGTCTGAAGGGCAGCAGTGGTGATGCCGGTGGTCGAAAAGTCCCTGCTTTTTATTTGTTCCTCTCATGGTTGGAACCACACATAAAGCACCAGGAGACCTCTAAGTAAGGAACGCGCCTCCTGCTGTCCTGGAGGAGAATTTCTTTGCAACAGGGTCAGGGTAGTAGGAACAGAAACTGACTCCGTCCGTGTGCCGCCGTGTGGGAGCACATTTGTCTTTGCATAAGCATGAATCCAGCTTTAGTCTAAACTGATTGGATTGCTGCTGCATCAAACCCAAATAAATTTACTGACGCTATGACCAGTTTCACCAACTTTTGTGAAAATTTGTGTGCAAATCAAAACCAAAAGTAACAAAACACAGGAACGGAAGATGAAAACAAAAAGAAAACGTGTCAGTAAATAAAGAATCAGATCAAAAATCTGTTTTTTCTGAGTCTTTTTCTCTTCATGATGTGAAAACATTGTATCAGGAGGAGAGTCAATGTGAAGAGGACAAGTTTTGAAGCGCACAGCTGTATCTATTTGAGTCTATCCAGTCTAAGACTATCCATGGTGGAAACATACAACCTACATGTTGAAAGGTTTCAGCCATGAACCAAAACCAGGGCCTTTTTGCTGGAAGGCAACAATGCTAACAACCTGTGACACTGTGGCCGGCTGTGAAAACCTTAAAAAAAGTTAGGTCTACCTCACTCCCATAGTTCCTCCAGAGCTGTGCTTTGTGGCTGGCATTCAAACATATAAACTTGCAACTCAAGGTGAAACTTTGTCCAGCTGGAAGCACCAAATCTTCAGAAGAAATATGCACAAGAACTTGACAGCAAACACCTGCATAAAAAAAAAAAAATCTTAAAAATTAGGACACACTGTTATTTAATGAGCATTATCCTGCAACATATCCTCTATAGGCAGGGGTGCACATAAGTGGTCCGCAGGTCCGCACACACTGTCAAAATATAAAATGCGCACCAGATGAAAAGTTGCAACACGCGTTTGCGTACTTAACATTGGTTTGGCTGAGCTGCGTGAATTTTTAGGTTAATCAGAGGCGGTTCATTGTCAAATAAATGAAGAATCCCGTTGACTTCTTTTGTTTGACTGATATGTTTCTCAGCCAGAGCGCCAAAGTTCCAGCTGATCAGCTGATGCTGCGTCTCTCTCGGTCTCTGTGTATCAGTTTGCCAGTGTGACGGATTTTCAGTCAGTCAGATCAGTGCAGCTGACTGCAGGATTCTGCATCGCGTCAAAACTGAAAAAAATCACTGAATAAGACAAATAGACCATCGTGGCACAGACGTGTAGAACTACCTTTTTGTGCTATAAAATACAGAAAACCACCTGTTTTAATCAACAGTATCAGCGTATTTGTCTGTGATCCGCGCCATTTTGAATGCGCGCAAAGCACTATGGGATATGCAGTCAATGCCCCATAACTGTCCAGTGTATCTTTTTATCTGACTGCATCACATTACAAACATCCTCATCATTTCAAAACAAAAAACAGTTACAGTAAATGACAGAAGCTCCAACAGCTGACTAATAAATTTCAACACCAAACTGTTAAATGTAGATTAAATTTAACAATCAAACCTGTAAACAATCCAACCTGAACTCTGAAGGTTTTTTTTTACCAGTATTTTTATATTTTACTGGTTTCTCTTGATTTTTTCAACAATTAAAGGATTTTTATTGAAACAAATATAGAGCCAGGTAAAGTAAACAGACTGAATTTGAAGCTTGATGAAACCAAAAACAAAGCAGAGGAGCTCGGAAGAGACACAGCGAGACACATTTAAAAATGTGAGGACCAAGCAACAACCCTAGGTTCTCTTCTGAGAACCAGGCCAAAAATATTATGTGCACCCCTGTCTATAGGCATACCTTGTTTGCATTAATGCTCTAATTTCTAAAAACAAACAAAGACAATGAACATTGTTCTGGCATAAAATGTGCAGCTTTGTATGTTAAACTTTAATGAACTTTACATGTTTGTTATACTTAATAAAAATTGTTAAAACTCTCACCATAGGATGGGATCAAACTCAGCAGGCTTATCACTAACACCAACATGTTTGTAGATTCTCCTTGAAATTGTCTCTTGACCGTCACTGCTAACAGCTTAAGGTCTCTACTTTCCAGAACGCTTTGGTTTGACTCTCAGGAACTCAGAAACAAACACGGAGACCCAAACTGCTGACATCAGATCTAAACAGGATATACACTTGTGCATTTTAAGCTGATAAAGGCTACGATAAACAAGAGCAGAAAAGGCTACTACTGATAAAAACCCTGTCTCTATCATCAAGCTGCATTCGGTATGACCCAAAAAAATCCCCCACAGGGACAGCACGGTAAAATGTTGATGAAGAATGCTGCAATAAATGTGACAAGATAAAAGCATCAATGTCTTTCTATTAACTCTGTCTCTGTCTAATGTGATACATGAATCACTGATTCAGGTCATAAGCTGGTTGCTTATTACTTTGTACTTCATATGTGCCAACAATATCTAAACGTTTTATTAACAATTTCTAAAGTAAATTTAAAAATGTGGTAATAGGCCAAACAAAAAAAAATGCTTGTGTGTGTGTAAATGTTTTTGTCTGTTTTGCGTTTACTGCTTGTGAAATAAGTGATGACAGTTAGATGAACTCTCAAAAAGGAAAAACCCCCAGAAATTTCAGAGGCACTTTTTTCAGTTTCATTGCTTGCGCTTTCATCCGATAACAAAAATATAGCTCATGCATCAAGTTTTCATCACAGTCTCTGGTGGTAACTGTGACCCCAAAATAACCAGATTTACAGGTTGCTTTACTGATTCAATGACATGCTGTTGGAACTGAACAAGTGCTAATGCTAAATTAAAAGCTGTTTAGAAGACTTGGAATAATATCTGCAGAAAAACACCTGCCCTACAGACAGAATACAGACAGGAAGTTCATGCTGTTGTATTTGGGTAAACTGCCATCAAATTGCGTTCATTCTGTTTGAGATTCATCTTTTAACAGGAGATATAATTAACAGTCATATAAGATAACTAAACAAAGTCAATTAATTAACTGTTTGAATGCTAACCAGGTTACCTTGTGTTAGAGCACCTACCTTCCAGTATAACATGGTTAAAAAACCTGCATTTTTGATGGTATGAGCTTGTATTTGTGCCAATGGGATGGACAGCTTACACATCTGGAAAGGCTCCATAAATGTTGAAAAGTACATAGATACGTGCATATTTCAGCAAGACAATACTAAACCACACAGCATTCATCACAGCAACATGGTTTCACAGAAAAAAGTCAATATGCTGAACTGACCTGCCTGCAGTCCAGATCTTTCACCAACATCTGGAGCGTCATAAAACTAAAAATCCAGCTGAAAAAAAGGCTAAACAGCACCATTAAGCAGCTAGAACCCTGCATCAGACAAGAACAGAATAACATTATTTTTCTAAAACTCCAGCAGATGGTCTCTTCTTATCCCAGATGTTTACAGACAGATGTTGAAAGAGGAGAGAATACTACACAATTGTCCAAGATGAGAGTGGAGGTCTGCAAAGAAGGGTCCTGAGAGGTGAGGTCTGCAGGCTGCCAGACCCCTCTCCAATTGTCAACACCTCGTTCCAACTTTGAGATGTGTTGCTGCAATTAAATTCCTAATGAGTTAATATTCACTTTGAAATGATGAAATATATCAATTTCAACATCTGTCATGTTGTTTGTCTTAGTAATAAAATGGGTCTATGAAATTTGAAAATCATTGCATTCCTTTTGTATTTACATTAACCACTCTCCAATCTTTTTCGGAACTAGAGTTGTACATATGTGACACATTGTGTTTTTCATTTATAAAGTAGGTTTAAATTACCTTTGCTTAATTTTTTAAGTTTTAATCAGTTAATTTACAATGACTATTTAGTGCTTACAATTTTTAGAAATATGCCAATATGTTACGACACCTAAATATAGCCCCAAAATACATTTTAAGAGATGCATTTACTAATTTAAACAAACAGAGGTAAAACCAATGAGGGTAAAACACTTTTCGTAAATCAGGATTTTCGTGTCTATTTCTACGCACGATCTATACGAAACGCACAATTTCATACTGGTATTCTTCAAAGCTTTTTACGTTCGCTCTTTCCGTTCATTTCAATGTTAATGAAATCTTCTACGCCAAATGCGTTAAGGTTACTGACGGGAGTTTTCAGTTGGCTAGCTAAATATGCACAGTAAAAGAAATGTGCAGAATAACGAGACGAGGGAAATTATATCGATTTATCCAAGTTTAGAGAAATTGCGACACAAAGGCAATCGGTAAAGGTACGCAAGCTCAACTCAAAACTGTGTTAATTTTGGGGGAAAATTGCAATGCTTATGACAGTGGAGCAGAAAATCTTCGATAGCATTGGCTAGTTAGCTGGCAGGCTAAGAAGTTAGCTTCTATGAAGCTATTTCTGACCACGACCAAATGTTATGTTGTTGTTGATTTTGTTACCTTACGGTAACAGTGATTATTATTCACCACGGTCTGTTGATTCTATCAATGTTTTCTACGCCAGTTCCTTGTTTAAGTTTTTGTTACAGTGACTTTAAATGTGTTGACACTGAGCTAACACTGCTTTGCAGAGCTTAAGAACTGACACAACTATGGCCCGAAACTTTATTTTCCCTGCTTTTATTAGCTTTACATACTGTTGTAGCTATAGATTTAGCAGATAATCCACTCGGTTTGATTGCTTTTGTCAAATCTCTCATCATTATTATTATCTCTCTCTCATTATTATTATCATATATTGTTGCCATTGATGCTCTACTGTACAAAAGTTTTAGGCAGTGGAAAAAACATCTAAATTAAATTAATATTTGGAACGGCATAAATTCTTCACATGCAGCCAGTTTATGAAGGAACACAGCCACTACTTGGAAACATCTCAAAATCTTCTGTGTTCTTCCGTCTCTTCATGTTCTCCTCAGTATAATCCATGATGTTGAGTTCAGGTCTGCATGTAGGATAAATCTACATGATTGTTTCACTCTACAGCTTTTCAGTTAACAAACAACATCCTGATAAAGCAGAACTACAGCAAGATTTACATGTTTATCTCATCAGAACAGCTGGAGCCCAGAAAATACCTGAGTTTCTTTATCCATCACTGTAACTGATGTTCACAACTCATATTGACATGATACACATTTTTAATTTGATAAAAATAAACAATTACATTTATAATTGTGAAATCATTCTTATTATGCAACTTTTTGCCATGCTTGCCTAAAACCTTTGCACAGTGCTGTAAATAAATGATAGAGTCATTGTCCCAACTTCATTTATAACAGACTAAAAAAGAAACAGGAAGTTCAAAGCAAACAAACCCACACAATTAACAAAGGAAAAAATGTGAGAAATGCTGCTCTGAATCTCAAGTTAAAAGTCAGGCAGAGCCTTAAGAAATCTTTCAACAGGTGCTGACATGATTATTAACTGACACATAAATGTACTGGTAATCAGCAGATTGAAAAAAACCTTTATATATGTTTATAGGTGTTAAATTATATCCCACACTGTGGCCCTTTTCAGATCTGGCACTATTCTAAGTCTTGCCTGCTTAAAGCACCAGTTTTTTAGAATTGGCAGTGCAGTGTATCACATGTTAGTTACACGCAAATAAACATGTAGCGTAGTCTACAGTTGATGAATGGAGCCAAGCTAGACTGACAAATGTAATACATACTACTGGTCTGAATAATTTTTTAAAGATTAATTCCAAAAAATGATGTATGTCTACCTAAATATTGATTCTGACAAATTATTATGGTTGTTATTATCAATTATGAGGACTATTTGTGGCCTCCTTACATGATAATCTCATAAATCAAAGTTGTAGTTTTAACAAGACTTTTTTTAAAGGACTTAATATGTGAATAAAAACAGGGTTGAGAGTAATTGCATTACTAGTAATTTATTTGTAATTAATGAAAATTAATATTTTATGTTGTGTTTGTTGGGGCTACAATGAAAGTCATGATGGTAAATTTTTTTGGTCAAAGTCTAAATTGCAATGATTGATTTGATAAAACGCGACCATATAAAACAAGAGTTTAACATTCAGAACGGGCAAAAATGTGTGTCAACTGGAAGGGATGTCAAAAGTCAGAATATGCTTAAAGAATAGGATAGAATAGAATGGAATAATCATTTAATTGTCCCACAAGGGGAAATTTGGTTGTAACAGCAGCAAAACAACCCCCTCAAACATATATACAAACAGAACAGGACACAGAACCGAACCACACACAATGTTTACAAAAGAATTTAAAAAAGTAGAATTTGACAAAATCATTTTAATGTTTGGTTTTGTTGATTATATTATTTTTGTGAATTGACATTATTTGTCCTTTAATTGCACAGACCTTGTGGTTGTACCTTATAAATAAAGGATTTTAAATATATAAAATTGATCAGGGTTAGTGGTGATTGATGTTTAATCTATAAAATTTCCCATGTCAAAACTGTTGAGTCTGTTTTTTAGCTTGCTCTGTAATTCAAGACAGGTCATGGTCCTCAGCAGGCTGAGTAAAAACAGGGATCTGCAAGTTCTGCTTTATCAAAGGATCAAATCTCCTTTAAAAATTGCCAGTTCTGCTTTTAAAATACAAAATTCTGCTTTAATTTGATGGTAACAGTATAACTTATACTATGATAAAGGTTGACTTTCTTATATGTTTTTAATCAAGCTGTATTGAATACTAAAAAAAGAAACAACATTTTGCGTTTGTTTCATTAAAAACTCTTTAATTGAAGAACAAAATCAAGGGAAAAGAGGGATTTAATTTTCTAGTAACATACCCACACCCCACCTGACTTTAACAGAATTTTGAGTTTGTAAAAGTTTCCATTTACATGAGACAATAGGATGATCTTTGCAAGGGGGGAAGGGGTTGAATTTTGGTTCAACTCTTTGTAATGTGTCCAAGTTACTGACTCTACTGACACACTGATTTTGGATTTGGTTTCCACTCCTGTTTATAGGATTGTGGCTTACCTCCCTCAATTTGTTTATGCAACAATTCAATGAAACTGCAGTTGAAAATGTTTACTTTCCAGTACTTGTAGCCCAGTGCTAAACTGGTTTAAGAATGAATGTTTCAAATCTATTAATTAAGCCCAACATTTATTACATTTATGCTCTTGATGATTGTAACTTTTTTGACTAGCAAGCATGTAGATATGGATCCATCTTTGATCGTCTTCTTTGCAATAACAACACACACATGATTACCCCTATAATATAATTTATCATGTTTGATACATGAGTTTCTGAGACTTGTAGCTCATCAACATGACCAATACTTGACTTAAAAAGCTGTATTATGTGATCTGACACATGTATTCTGCCCCATGGTGGATTATCAGGTCACTACAGGCAGCTCAACTTTAGTTTTGATCGTTTCTAACAGTGAATGATCCACTTGTCTTTTTCAGAAAAATTATTTCTAATGGTTTGAGAAGTTACAGTAACAATAACATCAAAAATCTAAGGCTGTATTTACACCTGATAGTCCGGTGGACTCGGTTCGATTGGGGACCAAAATTGCAACATTATTGCTGTTTTTAGTTGGTGTGGTTTGGATTCACACTGCCTTTTATAAAATGGACCAAATAAGTTTAGAAGCATGTTTACATCCCCACCTGTGGCACTATTTTTTTTTATTGTTGTTACTGCACTTCCTGGTGTTGTGAGTCTCTTTTTACAGTGAACGTAAACAAACATGGAGTGGCAGCAGATTCTGGTGGTTTTGGGATTGATCTTTTGCACTGATTATGTTTTCTAAAATTTATATTACATGACATTATAGACATGTCAGAAAATGCTAAACACAGAATGTGAAAGGAGGGAATAAAGGAAGGACTAACAGGACTGAAAAAGGAAATTTGAGTTTCCATGATGATGGCTAATGTTAGATAAGGACTTGAGAAACTGAAGACAATATAGTCTTTCCCTTTTTGTTTTGGTGACAAACTATCTTTGGACTGAGGTGACTGTAGATACACTTTTCTATTGGTTCTTTGCCAAATTGTGTGTTATATAAAAAAAAAACAACACTTTCATTTTTTGAGTTCGGATCACTTTATGCTGTATAAAAATGTATTTATTTACAGTTTAGAATGTTCACATACATTTTCAATCAAAAAAGCAAAAAATTGACATAAATGAAATAACATTAGAACCATCAGTATGGCAATATTCATTACCTAAAAATATTAATATTTTCTTTCTCTTTTTTTGTTTACCCAGGTTCCACTGTGCACAGCATTTTCCTCACTAAGGACCAAATGCCTTATTTGACAGTAAAGAGAACCAAGTGGCTGTATGATAGAGTGGGAGCTCTTGTGGGACATTGGACACCAGAAGTCCAAACAGATGCTTTACATTTTACTTTCTCAGACCTATGACCAAAAACAAAATACATGCAAAATAAATAGCAGATAGGTTTTGTTTTACTGAAGCATCAAAGGAGAACAGCTAAACTTCATTTTTGTGTTTTGTCTGTTATGGTTGATTTACTCTAAGACTAAAGCAACTCTAGCTTCTTTTCATATTGCAGGTTAGCATTTAGTTTGTTACGTATAGTTTTAAATCAAGCTGCTATCTTTATCTTCCATGACTGGCCCCTTCAAGGGGGCAGAGAGTCTTTCCAGAATTCTATCCATATCATCTTTTCATTTTTTCCAGTTTTCACTCACTCTAAAATCTAAAATTCATTAGCTAATGCATTGCCTTACTGTTGCCTTTATCTTTTCTTCTTTTGTGATAACCTTTTCATAATTCATATTCTCTTCTGTCTTCTGGATTAATCTCCCTTCTGTCTCATGTTTGTCTAAGTTGTCACAATTCAATCCTTGCTTTTTTCAAAGTCAAAGTGTATCCCAGTGTAGATCTTTGTAACACTGCTAGCTGCTAGGCAGTGGTTTTGGTGGTTGATTTTGTTGCATGGAATTGGTTTAACCGTGGAGAGGCCAGGGTACCACAAGCTGATGGACTTTGACAAGCGAGGAGTTGGTGGAGGAGGTGGTGGAGGAAAAGTGGAGGTAGAGGATGGGAAGAGGATGTCTGGAAAGGCTGGGAGCCGATCAGGATACAGTGGCCGGGGAGCTGGCTCTAGTTCTGGAGTTCTTATGGTTGGACCAAACTTTCGTGTAGGAAAGAAGATTGGCTGTGGGAACTTTGGAGAGCTACGACTTGGAAAGAACTTGTACACCAATGAATATGTGGCCATCAAACTGGTAAAAACCTTGTTTTTTTTATAGAATTCACAGTAAAATTATTTTGTGTAACTAAGTTCAGTTCAGCCATGTTTGTTTGACATTGTTTTTTCTATATAAACTGAATTAAATTTGTATCACTTTTTCCAAATTTGCAAGTAGAAACCTATAATGACAACTGCAATCCATTCTTTACAAAAAACTTTGGAACCTTTGTCCACTGTTTTGTCATCTTTGTCACCTTTTTGCTGCATATTAACAGATTTGCTTCCTCTTTAGTGAATTAAATTGATTTTGGCAATATTAGAAGTGCGAAAAGGATTTATTTTATTTGACTATAATTGTATATATAATTGGTAAAGTATAAACAATTTGTTAGGTTTTTTGCTGTTTGGTTATAGTGAAGCATCCATAGATGCAGCAAAAAACATCTGGATCATATTTATAGCTTCTCGTTTTATCTGGAAAGTTACCTGATCAACCAGGCCCTCACGTCTTTGACAGATTACTTTACAAAGACGTGAGGGCCTGGAGCTGAACCGCTGTCTCTCAATTTCAAAGGCCGGCTTAGCCAGTTGAGAGAGAACCAATCACAGAAACCCGGAAGGGACGCACCATATGTGACGCTAAAGCGGATACACACGAGGCGGAACAAAAACAAAAGGTTTAGCGAGCAGAGCCGTAATGGTAGCTACAGAGCCATGGTTAATGGAGGAGAAAAGACGATTATTAATGACAGTTGTCGCTTTTGTGTCAAAAACTTGCGAATACGAGGTGTCATTGCACACTCGGTTCAGGTATTTGACCACCCCAAGCAAACACTGTGCAAACACAAATGGTAAATGGTAAATGTCCTGTATTTGTATAGCGCTTTTCTAGTCATTCAGACCACTCAAAGCGCTTTCACACTACAAGGTTTTGCATTCACCCATTCACACAACCCGATATGTAAACCGGGGGGAGAGGGTAGGGGCTAACACTCACACAACCCGATACGCAGATCGGGGGGCAACATGGGGTTCAGTGTCTTGCCCAAGGACACTTCGACATGTGGCGGTGGAAGCCGGGATCGATCCACCAACCTTCAAATTGGAGGACGACCGCTCTAACCACTGAGCCACAGCCGCCCCAGAAGTAAACACTTCATCCACAGCCGAGTCCGCCATGTTGAATGTTGTGCTCTGGGTGGAAAACGCTAGTTCTGTGTTTTCAGGATGACGCACAAGAAAGGTGATATGTAATTGGTCCGCCATAAAATTTGACGCGAAAATGATCGGGTGCGGCTCTGGTGTCAGACCCTTCTGCATTTGAACATAATGCAGGAGGATCTGATTGGTCAGGCTATCTGAAAAGTGCTTCACATTCAGAAACAAAAATAAATACTGCAACAAACTTAGCCAGGTGGGTTGACCTGGATCAGAACTTGATCAACGGCAGACTGCTGCACTCTAGCAATAAAACAAAATCTGACGTGAAGACTGATTGCTAATTGCAAAAAAAAAAAGTACGGTAAAATGGATTTTATTTTGGAAATCAACACCATAAATTAGTGAAAAGCAAGTTTTAGATTTCAATCAGCAAACATGATGCAGGGCAGTATTATAAGAGTCAAATTTACCTGTCAACCACATTAACAAACATTTGTAGTTTTCCAAAGGGCTCTTCATCTAAACATGACCACATGGCAGTAATATCACATGCAATCACATGTAAACATCACATCTAAAACAACTACATAGCCAAATTTTACTAGCCAGAACTTTTCAAACATGTTTTAAAAGTTTCTGTTCTGGGAGAACTTCTAACTTGAAATTCGTTCCATAGTCTAGGAGCAGCCTCTGAAAAATCCTGTTCTCCTCCAGATCCAGACTGAAAATGTTCAGTCTGGATCTGGAATCTGCGAGGAGCTGTTGATCACTAGAACTTAGTGGCTGCGATGAGTTTTGCTGATCGCTGTTGTTTGTCGCCTCCCGTGTGTCTAGCCCCTTAGAGGCATAATTGGCATGTATGGAGTTAGAAGTTATTTAAGATATTGGGGAATCGACCTATTTAAGCCCTAAAATCAAACAATAAAACTTGAAAATTATCTCTTAAACTGTGTAAGCCACCAGTGTAAAGAATTAGTTAAATCTTATCAGTTTAACTTCTGTTTACAAATAACTGTCCCATTTAATGCTCTTATAGGAACCTATCAAGTCACGAGCACCGCAGCTGCATCTAGAATATCGCTTTTACAAACAGCTGGGGAGTTCAGGTAAGGACCAGTTTTATGTTCCTGTTTGTCTTTTTCAAGTTCCATTTTTAATGACTTGCATAATGTGCTGCACAAAGACACTAAGGCCAAGTATAGCATTACATTAAAACCCAAACAGCCATAACAAGTTAAAAAGCTACCTAAACAGGTTCCCCTTTGCTACTTAAACATCCCTGATCCATCAAGTTTCGACAAGGTTCTTTTGCTTCTTGTTATCCAGAGGGTGTACCTCAGGTGTTTTACTTTGGACCATGTGGTAAATACAATGCCATGGTTCTGGAGCTGCTTGGACCCAGCTTAGAAGATCTATTTGACCTCTGTGACAGAACATTCTCGCTAAAGACTGTACTTATGATAGCCATACAACTGGTAAGACAAACATTTTTTATATTAATGTACCAAAATCAGAAACATGTTGTGTATTCCAGGTTCAGCAAAAGGAAATAACTGTTGTCTCTCCCAGATCACTCGTATGGAGTTTGTTCACACTAAGAGCCTCATTTATCGTGACGTGAAGCCAGAAAATTTCCTGGTGGGCCGACCTGGTTCTAAACGGCAGCACACGATTCACATAATAGACTTTGGTCTGGCAAAAGAATACATTGACCCAGAGACCAAGAAACACATCCCATACAGAGAACACAAGAGTCTGACTGGAACTGCCAGATATATGAGCATCAACACACACTTGGGGAAAGGTGAGAGGTGTTACCTTTTTTTTATCAGTGCTTCTCAATGGTTTTCTGTTAAGCTCATCACACGCATCCCCACCACCACCACATCCTCCAGGGGGCACACACTACTGTTTGATAAGCACTGCCAAGCACAGCTAACTTTCCAACTGGAAGTTGGCTATATTGGATCGATGATCCTTCCTTGGATCATTATTTTACGCATCATACTTTAATGGTCTCCTAAGGATTTTGATTTACTGGCTTCAGACTTTGCTCTGAAGACATGGTTTTCTAAAAACTTACTAAGGGTGCATTCACACTAGCCCTGTTTAGTCCGCTTGAATCGAACTCTAGATCGTTTGCCCAGAAAGTCTAGTTCATTTGTAGAGGTGGGAACGGGCAATCGAATTCTGATTCAGCCCAAACAACCAAACTCAAGTTCGCCTAAAAACGTAGGTCTCGGTTCGAACAGTCCGCCTCCTTATATTGTTTCCTTCTCTTTGATTTCTTGCTTGTATGTTCTCTCAATGTAAGTCGCTTTGGATAAAAGCGTCTGCTAAATGACAGTAGTAGTAGTAGTAGTAGTAGTAGTAGATTGAAACAAACTCTGGTGTGGTTTGATTGCATGTGTGAATGCAGCTAGACTGGATCCGCACCAAAAGCAGGAAGTGGACGATATTGTGTAGCCGTCTCAGCCGCCTCGTGTAGTCCTCTGTCTCGTTATCTGCTCACCATGAACCCATCGCTGCAGAATATTGATCTGGTACATTCACCAAACACAAGATATCAATCTCAAAACTACCAGAATCTGCTGCTACTCCATGTGTGTTTATGTTTTACTATAAAATGAGTTTCGCCTGTGCACCAGAAACTACAGTAACAAAAGAAGAAAAAGAAGTGCAGTAACATCACAACACCACCACAGTCGGGGATCTAAACTAAGCTTTAGTCCGTTTAATAAGGTGCAGTGTGAATCCAAACCGCACCAGCTAAAATCAGCAACAATGTTGCAATTTTGGTCCCCAATTGATTCGAGTCTACCGGACTATCAGGTGTGAATACATCCTAAAAGTTATCAGAACCAAGAGTTTTCATCATAGGATTTGGATGTGGCTAGACCTCAAACTAGGACTTCTTTCCAAACAATGCAACAAAAATCATCATCAAACATTGTCAGTACATTCTCCGAGGCATGGGGAATAAAAAGTTATATAAAGCTTTTCTCTAAGTTGACTTGTGTTTTGGCATTGCTCAAATTTTGACTTTTCACTAACAACATTTTCGTAACAAATTATCATATCTAAAGCAAATTGAAGACTTTTGATCATTGTTATGTCTTCAGCAATATATGTCAATGTTCTGTCATGACCTTAGCTCTGCACACTGTGAACACAAAGTCACCTGTTACAGTCATGGGGTGTTTCTCAATGTCATATCGCCTTTGCCTACCGAGGCACTGCCTTAGTAGGCGAGGTAAAGACTCTTGGTCCCACTGTTTATATCTTGTAGTTGTTGGTGTTGTAGTTACCTGATTGGTTATTTTTGGTGTAAATCACAATATGGGGGAAATGCCTGATGGAGGTCTGCGCTCTACAAGTGCTTTTGTAGTATGTTAAGTATGTTATTAATAAAACAAACAACAGATTTGGTTGAATTAACACCCTATCATGAGCAGCATGAGTTAGGGTTAGTGGAGAGGAGTAAGTTCCATTTAACAGGAAGAAACATCCACTATAACCAGATCCAACATGAGCGACCTTCTGCCACAACCCACTGGGGTTTGAGAGGAAAAGAAAGAGACAAACCCAAAGACCACCTTTTCTACTCTTCATTCTCTCTCATTCAGCAACTCTTGAAAGTACTATTTCCATCTTCCTGTCACAGTTCTGGCTCCTGTCAGCACATTTTCCTCTTTATTCTTCACCACCCTGATCTGCTGCATATCCTTTCCATCTCTGTTAATCTGCTTTGCCTTCCTGTTCAGATCAGTCTCTCCTTCCTTACTGTCCAACCTGATATACAAGTCATCATACACACTGTTTGGCCTTTAACACCTCTACCTTTACTTCACACCGTGTTTCCCTGGACTCCTGTCTACTCTCTTCTGACACCCCAGTGTCCCACTACTTCTTAGCTAACTTCTTTCTCTGTGTACACACCTGTACTTCCACCACCAAGTCTCCTTGTCTTCTTTCCTCCCAGATGACACACCAAGGACTCTCCTGTCTGTCTCCCTGATCACATTAGCTGTAGTTGTCCAGTCATCTCGATGCACCTACTGTCCACCCAGACCCTGTCTCAACTCCTCCCTGAAAGCCACACAACACTCTTCCTTTTTCATCTTCCACTTCACCTTTGTCCTCTCCTCTGCTTTTGCACTCTTCATCACTTTCATCACCATGGTTATCCTACATGCCACCGTCCTGTGTTGTCTGGCTACACTTTCCCCAACTCCTACTTTGCAGTAGTAGTCTCTTTAATTGTCCACACAAGATGTAGTCAACCTGTGAGCTCCTACCACCACTCTTATGAGTGACCATATGTTCCTGCCTTTTCTGAAAGAATGTTTTCACTGCAGCTATTTCCATCCTTTTGGCAAAGTCTACCACTATCTGTTTTTCTGCATTTCTGTCCTGGACACAAAACCTTTCCATCACTTACTCATCATTTCTATTACGTGCACCAATATCTCCATTGAATTCTGCTCCAATCCCCACTCTCTCACCTCTGGAGATACTCTGCATCCCTTCATCTAACTCACTCCAGAACTGCGCCTTCTCTTATGAGTCACATTTTACCTGTGGGACATATCCACTGACAACATTAAACAAAACTCCTGGTGGTAGTTGTTGTCAACTCGGGCCTCAACTGATCTGGTACCCAGTCTTCTTCATTTATCCAGGCTTAGGACAAGAACAATTAAGACACTGGCTTGTGCCCCCCTTAGGCTGCATTTACGTTCTTTACTCTCCATTTTTGTATTTATTTATATTACTGCCATTGACTTTAACTTTGTTTCTCTGTTCGTAGAAATGATGAGTGGCCCAGCCCTTCTTTGTTTATCTGCATCCTTTTTGTATAAAGGAAGTCATTCCTTTCCATTGTTGCCAATCTGTGCTTGCTTGGGATGGGGGATTTTGTTGAATTAATGATTGTTTTTTTTTTTGCATTGGAATTTTTTACTAAGTGGCATTTTATAACTTACCGAATCTGATTGCAATTTAAATTGGGGGGGCTGTGGCTCCGTGGGTGGAGCAATCGCCTTCCAGTCGGAAGGTTGGTTGATCGATCCCAGCCTTCACCACCGCATGTCGACATGTCCTTAGCCACTGAACCCCATGTAGCCCCCTCAATTAGCATATCAGATTGTAAAATATAACTGATGGACATGTAAAAATAAAGGTATTACTAAGTGCATACTATGCAAAATATAAAGGTCTTAGTCCAGAAAGCTTTTGAGATATTCAGGTTACAAGTTTGTTATGGATGCTTTTTAAATGGCCCCAAAATTGCTCAAACCTGTGCACATTTCATATTTTTGAGAAAATATTTTTTACATTGGAGGCTTGAAATTTATTATAATTTGGTTTTGATCATAAAGATGTCTGTTTTAGCATTGATTCATATATTAAAATAATATGAGAGATTCTGGTGGAAGTCATTTAATAACCAGACATGAAGTGACCTAGATGCATGTAAGGTAGAGGAAAGGGAGCTACATCATAGGCTCCAATATAGGTATGTTACTGCTGTTGGCTTTCCACCAAGTTGATATTAGAGAAGAACCTCCCCAAAAAGTAAAGTTTTTTAAAAACTTGGGTTTATTTTGATTAATGCAGACTCTTCATTTAAACCTCTTACTTTGTAATAATCTATTGTTTGTGTTACTTCAGAACAAAGCAGACGGGATGACCTTGAAGCTTTAGGCCACATGTTTATGTACTTCTTGAGAGGTAGCCTACCTTGGCAGGGACTAAAGGTGAGGAAACTTTTAACTACTCAGTACTGAACAAACCAGCCATATTTTTAACCTCCATTTATGTTTAAACATTGGCAAAGTATTTGGTCCTTTTCCTGAATTATTTCCACTACATCTCTCAATGTAATAGGCTGACACTCTGAAAGAACGTTATCAGAAGATAGGGGATACAAAGAGAACGACACCAGTAGAGGTGCTCTGTGAGAGTTTCCCAGGTTTGTATACACTTGTAAATTTATACCAAAACAAAAAGGGGCTCATGTAGAGTTCATGGTAATCAAAAATAATGTCTTTCTGTTTTGGCTGTCCCCCTCATTTTCATTGCCTGTTTGTAAATGTAATAGAAGAGATGGCAACTTACCTACGGTATGTGCGACAACTGGACTTTTTCGAGAAGCCAGACTACGACTATCTGAGGAAAATCTTCACGGACCTCTTCGACAGAAATGGATACATTTTTGATTACCAGTATGATTGGACTGGAAAGCCACTGGTTGGTGTTGTTTTTTTGTTTCATTTACTTGCAGCAGTTTGTTAATTTTACAGTCATTGCTTAGAGGTCATTTTAGTATTTTTTATGGTTAGTCAAATATCTATTAGCAGGATCTAATTAGACACAGAAAGTTTGTGCGGATTAAGATATACACAGTGAAGCTAAAATGCCTATTTGAAATATCTGTAAAGTTAAAGTACCTAAAGTTGGGAATTAAAAATCATGTTAGGAAGTAAAAAAGCCACATTACAATTGAACCCAATCTGCTGGTTTCTTTGGAAACTTTTTACTGGCATTCATAGTTTACTGAATCTGATTACTATTTAATATGGCTTGAGATCTTTCTATATATCAAACTTTAGTAATTTGTTAGTAATCGGCTGCACAAAATCCCCCCCGCCCTGGCAATCGGTTCGTCTATCAACACTTTCTGTGGGTTTTATGCAGTGAATCGTTCTTTATTTTGGTCTCTGCTGCCTGCAGAAGGTTCTAACGGGAGATACTGGTTGGATAAATCCGTCTCAGCTCTACTAGAATCGCCAGAAGAACCGTGACGTCAAGCTGAAGACATCACAAGCCCGAAATAATGAGCTGGAACAAAAACTGTGCCACCTTCAGCACAATACTCGGTCCCCAGAGATCCAACTCTCATGCTGGAGGGATTTTATTCGTAATAAACTCCACCACCTTCTCAATTCCATCAATTTTATACTTTATTGTAATAACTCTGAACAACGAGATTGCTTCCCAGCCGCTTTACAGATTCTGAATCTCCCTTCCGCCTTCATCTCTCTCGTTCTGACTACCTGGCTCCGGTCCACATGCCTTTATAACAGAATAAGAAAGGAAGATCTCTCCCAGAGAAGTGCAACACTGCCCCCTCCTGGATCATATGACTAAGTACAGAATGTAACAAGTTCATATTCAGTGAGCAGCTGCCCCAGAGTGCTTTGAGGGATTTAAGCCAATAAAAGCTGTAGAGACGTCAAGACGTCAATGGCACTGAGCGTTCGGATTCAGTTTGACATCTTAAGACGTCAGTGGCACTGAAAGAGTTAAGAACTCCGTGGGAATGTGGAAGAAAAACTTAAGAGGCCAATTCAAAGCCTATTGCACAAGTTAGCATCAAGTGCAGCACATACCAAGGAGATGCTCTGTCCCTACTACCATTCTGCATAGGCCTGAACCACCTCTGCAGGAATTATCACAAAGAGTGATTACAGAAACCAGTTCAAAAGTGGAACAGTCATTAGCAACCTCTTCTACATGTACAACATCAAGCTGTATGCTAAATAAGAGTGAGACATTTTTCCTTTACATTTTGATTAGTGTCACAAATTCCACCACGAGTAAATCTGAACTCCCGGTGTCAGACCGAGCAGATAGCCTTTCAGACATTCTCACTCTAACATTAGAAACATTTACAACAGTTTTTATATTCCTGGTTTACATTGTTTTGTTGGCAAAAATGTTTGAAAACTGAGTGATGATTTCTCTGCTTAAATTGATTGATTAATGTGAAGCATAGTAGACAGATGTAGGGAGAAAAGGTCTCCTGCTTTTTGCATAGGGGATGCCGTCTTGTGGCTGACAAACAAACTTTAGGTGCATTACCTCCATCTACAAGGTTAGAGTGTACATATCAGTGTTAAAGGTACAAAATGTAAGAATTTTCCAGTGAAATACTCACACAACAGTCTAATGTCCCACTGATATTGAAAGTACAGTCACATTCCGGAATAGCGCTACAACTGGTGGCAGCTTGTTGGAGTAGCTCTGTTACTTAGCTAGCATTTTCTAGCATTTTTTGTTCTTTTTGAGTATTTCTTGCAAGTTTTTTCTTCTGGAAATATTTTCTAAATACTTTTCTTCTGATTTGGGTGCTGTGCTGATCGAGTTTTTTGCTTGATTTGTCACTTTTTTGCCACTTGTTATGATGCGTAACTATGGCAACAAGAGACTTGTTTACAAGAAAGAGCAACTAACTAACATTTCTAAGGATGAAATAATCCTCAAATTGTAACTCTGGATCCCTGATGAACTAAAAAGAAGAAGACGTGGATGCCAGATGATTCTTCATAATCCGCTGCAGCACAGAGCGCTACAGGAGATCCTTCCTGTCCACATCTAGAACCCTCTAGAGGAGATCCTTCCTGTCCACACCTAGAACCCTCTAGAGGAGATCCTTCCTGTCCACAGCTAGAACCCACTACAGGAGATCCTTCCTGTCCACAACTAGAACCCTCTACAGGAGATCCTTCCTGTCCACACCTATAACCTTCTATAATGGAGACTGAACTGGAGTCTCTTGAGTTGATTGTCCAAAGGAGGATGAAGAACATGATGGAAAACCCTCATCATCCTCTTCACAACACAGTAACTCAACAACAGAGTGTCTTCAGCCAGAAGATTCTTCATAATCCGCTGCAGCACAGACCGCTACAGGAGATCCTTCCTGTCCACACCTAGAACCCTCTAGAGGAGATCCTTCCTGTCCACACCTAGAACCCTCTAGAGGAGATCCTTCCTGTCCACAGCTAGAACCCACTACAGGAGATCCTTCCTGTCCACACCTAGAACCCTCTACAGGAGATCCTTCCTGTCCACAACTAGAACCCTCTACAGGAGATCCTTCCTGTCCACACCTATAACCTTCTATAATGGAGACTGAACTGGAGTCTCTTGAGTTGATTGTCCAAAGGAGGATGAAGAACATGATGGAAAACCCTCATCATCCTCTTCACAACACAGTAACTCAACAACAGAGTGTCTTCAGCCAGAAGATTCTTCATAATCCGCTGCAGCACAGACCGCTACAGGAGATCCTTCCTGTCCACACCTAGAACCCTCTACAGGAGATCCTTCCTGTCCACACCTAGAACCCTCTAGAGGAGATCCTTCCTGTCCACACCTAGAACCCTCTAGAGGAGATCCTTCCTGTCCACAGCTAGAACCCACTACAGGAGATCCTTCCTGTCCACACCTAGAACCCTCTACAGGAGATCCTTCCTGTCCACAGCTAGAACCCTCTACAGGAGATCCTTCCTGTCCACAGCTAGAACCCTCTACAGGAGATCCTTCCTGTCCACACCTATAACCTTCTATAATGGCTTCCTGAAAAGAACTGAGCTACAACAACACTTAATTTCCCTTCGGGTATTAATAAAGTATTTTTGATTTGATTGATTTGATTGTAACAGATCTCGATCTCAGCCGGCTGGGTGGTTGCTAGTTTCTGTCACCGGAATCAGTATTTACAACTGCAGGACTCCGATTTGACGACAAGGTCTAATTCTTACATACTGTACCTTTAATGCGTTTTCAGAGTTTGAAACCTCAATTAAGACCATGTTATGTTTACTGTTTTGTTTTGTCTCTCTGCCTTGTTGTCATGTTTGGACAAAGACTCAACACCGCATTAAGATAATAAAATCTGTAATAACTGTTTATTATTTTGTGTCTTCTTTTTTTCCTTTTATCTGTGTGTTCAGCCCACTCCCATTGGTCCAGTGGCTACTGATGCCCCACTTCAGACAAGCAACCGAGAGAAAACGCCACAGACCAAAAACCAGGTATACACTCTCATTTTAAACAAAAACACCTTGCTGTTGTGTTATACATAGCATACTTTCTTTAGTGGGATATTAAGGCCCTGTCCCAATACCCGCACTGCACCCTACGGTCTTCCATGAAGTGCACTTAGCAGAAGGACACATAAGGATTCGAAGTGCGTAGTGAACAAGTGTGCACATATTAGCAGTATTGGGACAGAGTGCATTACGTGCCACAGCGTTCTTTCTCCATGACAATCAAAATGGCAGTACCGGTCGCTGTTTGCGCTATTTTGATACTAGAAAGGATTTTAAAACTCCAACAAACATTTATTTTGAGGAGAATGAAGCTCAAGAACCAAAGGAGGTGTATAAGACGGGATAAGTGATTAAACTGTTAGTATACCATGTCCAAAAATACACGTCAGTGCCGTTATTAATGAATTATAATTTTTACCAAATATGTGACACATCTTTCCAACAGAAAATCAATCGATTGTAATTACACAACTAGATAATAAAATAAAATGTTGATTATTTGGATTCTACACTTGAGAAAATGTTTTTTTGGTCCGGATGGTTCAGTCATTTCACCACCTTCTTCTTCTTCTTCCGTCAAAATTCACACGCAGCAATGCATTGTGGGAAATACCCTTCACTGAAGTCTTCACTGATGTGGACTTCAGCGAAGTGCAGATCAAGTGTTCGAAAGGGGTGGAGCCAAGGGCCCGATTCTCCACCCCTACGCGCTCGCGCATCGGGAACGCGCATTTGAAGTGCGCAAGTGCGGGTATTGGGACAGGGCCTAAATTATTTTGAGATATACGAGTTTGGTCATATCAGAAACCTTATATGCATGTAGGAGTATGAAATATTCAGACCTTTCATTTTTTAACACCAGAAAAATAATATATATCTTCTTTGTTGTTGTTTTTTCTACTCTCAATTGTCACACAAGCATGAAATTATTTTCGTTTTAAAGTCTTTGACTTTTGGATGGATTGTGAATTCATTTTTATTAAAATTATTTAAAAAGATTAAAAATGTAACATTTTTGGAATATTTTCTTGTACCCCTGTTACCTATTAAAGCCAGCTACAGGTTACAGATAAAATTTAGCCAGTGGACCCCATCCCTTTTTTATTCTTTAAAGTCTCCTATACATACAAAGAGGTATACTCCCCTTGCAGCTTCTAAGCCCACATAACCTCTTAAGTGCCCACATGCACACACAACAAATTTTCAATGCCCACTCAACAAAAATACTATTTTATAACAATAATAAGATATTTTTTATTTGTGTTTTGGAATATTCACTTACATAAAAATGAAATCTTTCATGCCTCTTTCCAGGTTAGCATTTCAGGTGAGTCAGTTGTGACTGCAGTGGAAATTGTTGCAGTTCCCAGTTTGACATTTTTCCAACTCATTTTCAGTTTTACTTTACTTATTTACATCTTATTTATTTATTATTCTTTTTCTTTAGTAGGTTCCATTTAGAAACAATTTTTTTGTGCTTTTATTGCATGTTTTTAAGTCGGTTTATATACAAAGTGTTAAGTTTGTGCTAAGTTTGCACTACAAATTCACACAAACACTCACATTAGGTGGTGATAAACTACATTTTATAGCCACAGCTTACCTGGGGCTGGCTATCAGAAGCACAGCTGAAATTCCACTATTACTAATGTAAAACTAGGAAATTACATAAGACCAGTTAAAATAAAGTATTTTAAGTAGACATGTCAGGATTCTGAAAAGTAAGTTAATTTATGTGCTCTCAGTACTTGATTGGACATCTTTTTACAGCAATTACTGAAACACTTACTGCATCAATGTGGCATGGCTTGGAGGAGATCAGCCTGTGGACCCACTAAGGTGTAATAGAAGCTTTGATCTTTTAAGGTTGTTATCAAAGCAACAACCAAAGTCATGTGTATTGTTGAGTCTGGTGTCTTCCTTCTTCCTCTTGACAGTACTCCACAATAGGGTTCAGGCAAGGCAAGCAGTGCTGACCAATTGAGCACAGTAACACCAACTGGGTTTTTTTTTTTTTTTTTTATTCAGAAGGAATTGTGCTTATAATGTTTGCTTGATGCATGTTAAATTGCCCCATAGGGATAATAAAGATGATAATGAAGTTGAGTTAGATGACTACATTGACTATGGATTAGATACAGTGGATCAACATTGCAGGGAACTCATAATTTAAGGAGTCAAGGAACTGTACTAAACCGGTTTAAGTTGTATTTATCTGAGAGATTCTTGTTTGTTCATGGAAATGAACAAGTTTAGTGTGCACCAGAGTCAGTCATGGAGTTCCTCAGGGTTCAGTGCTTGGACCAGGTTTGGTACCGCAAAGTAAAACTATTAGACCATGTGAGATCAATTTCCTTTGTTAAGTTGATGAATCTTAGTTTTATTTACTAATGAAGCGTGATAAAATCCAAACAGTTACTTAGATTGCAAGCCTGTCTTAAAGAGGCCATTCCATTAAAAACATTTTTTCTTAGGTTACTGTTGAATATTTTAGCTCCACAGGTGTTCTTACCTTCATAGTGAGTGTGAAAACAGGTCAACGACTTCTCTTTCAGTTTTTATCTCTCAAACTACGCAGGTGGCGATAACACCCAAGTTCGAACGGCCGGTATTTGTTTTGTCACAACTCCTTTGCTCGTTAGTATTCATCAGCTCCCACAGTTGAAACCACACCTAGCATGCTGCTGGCTAAAAGCGGTTAGCATAAGACTTAGCAAACTGGAAAAGATTACAGCTGCTGTTGCCATGTGCAGCGGGGCAGGAAACAGTACCTGCATGTTGCTAAAATTAGAAGCATTATGACTCACAGTGATACAGAAAAATTAGTCCATGTATTTATTACTTCTAGGCTTGACTATTGAAATTCTTGATTATCAGAATGTTCACACATGAGTTAACTAAATTTCACTTTTAATCCATGATGCAGACTCCCGCGGTACTTTTTTTTTCATTTGGATGTTTTTTGTTTATTACAATTTTAATGAATCAGAGGAAGCAGTTTAAAAGGAGAAAGGAAATGAAGGAAAAAACAAGATAGAAGAACGTAGAAGGAAAGAAGGTGGGAGGGAGAGAAAACACTAGAGATCTGCTTTAACACCTGCTAAGAGACAAAAACAAGAGCAGAGACACCACAGCATCAACCAACATCTACGTTGAAGCACTGATAAAATTTCACTGTAGATACGGATGAATAATGACACTCTGTTTAACACACAATATTCTTTGTGGCAGCAGCAGCTCAAGTTAGTGAGTATCTGTGCACACCTTGTGCATGGACATGCTTGTGACTATAAGGTTTCTCCATGAAATTGTTTAACAGTGGGTGTGAAAAGCCTAAGCCCTGCCCCCAGACCCCGAAGCAGACCACAAGGGTACCCTGTCTACTTTTAAAATATCTCTGACATGTAGAAGCATTATGACTTTGTTTAACAAATCATAGTGTAAATTTGTATTATTTGACTCTTATTAGGCAAATATGAGCTTCGGGCAAGTCTCAATTTTGAAACTGGAAGTGACGAAACGCAGGATTGTACTCTTTATTTACGTCTTACCTGGACATTGAAAAGCATTTGTGAGCTAGTGGTTTTGTTGATAAAATGATGAAACACTGTACAGTAAGTGGTTAGCCTGACCAATCAGATCCTCCTGCATTATGTTCAAATGCAGAAGGGTCTGACACCTGAGCCGCACCCGATCATTTCCGCGTCAAATTTTATGACGGACCAATTACATATCACCTTTGTTGTGCACCATCCCGAAAACACGGAACTAGCGTTTTCCACCCAGAGCACAACATTCAACATGGCGGACTCGGCTGTGGATGAAGTGTTTACTTCTGTGTTTGCACAGTGTTTGCTTGGGGCAGTCAAATACCTGAACCGAGTGTGCAATGACATGTCGTATTCACAAGTTTTTGACACAAAAACAACAACTGTCATTAATATTCGTCTTTTCTCCTCCATTAACCATGGCTCTGTAGCCACGGCTCCGCTCACTAAATCTTTTGTTTTTGTTCCGCCTCGTGTGTATCCGCTTTAGCGTGACATATGTTGCGACACTTCCGGGTTTCTGTGATTGGTTCTCTCTCAACTGGCTAAGCCCGCCTTCGAAATTGAGAGACAGCGATTCAGCTCCAGGCCCTCATGTCTTTGTAAAGTAATCTGTCCGCTCCTAAGCCACGGCTGCCCTAGAAATATCATGTCAATGAACATGACCTGTAATCAAAAACTGCACAGAAAAAAAGGCAGTGATATGCACAAAGAACGGTGCAGAATTCCTTTTTTCTGAATGTCACACTCTCAACATGTGGAGTTCTGAGTAACTGAATGTTACAAATAAAAAGCAACTGGAGTTTGAAAAGAGCGACTTGTCTCGGAGATTAAGAGGATCTTGATTCTGCATTCAAAAGTTTTGGGAAAAGTCAAGCCTCCAAGTTTTAAATGATTTACACTCTCCTGGGAAGCCAGGTGTGGGGTGTTAACAAAAGCTGTCCACGTTTGCATTACAAACTTTTAGTGTTTTTTTAGTCAGGGTTTTTCTGGTGGATGTAATCATCTCCCAAGTCCATCTGTTAGTTTAAAGGTGTCCAGTTATTTAATTGTCCTGCCACCCTTTTTCTACTGCTAAAGAATCCATCAGTATGTTCTACATTAACTCTGGAGAAGGTTTACAGCTACATGACTGAATCCCATGAATGAGTCAAATGTTCTGTATCAATTGTGTCTGATATCTTGCATTCCGGCTCATCCGCCACAAGTCCGACGAAACTGTTGCAATCTTCTGAAGTGTCCTTGTTCTTTAACGAGAATTCCCAATGTGCTGTAACAAATTTCAGTTTTTTGCAATCCACTCTTCATTGGCATCTGTATTCAACAAAAAACATATACAACTTCAAATCAGATGTTGTATCTAGGAAGCTTCTCTGAAAGTTCCCGACTTTAAATACAACATTTACAGTTTTAAAACCCATCCATCCATCTTCCACTTATACAGTGTTGGGTTGTGGGGGCAACAGGTTCACTAGAAAGACTCAGACATCCCTCACCCTAGTGACACTCTCCACTTCCTCCTGGGAGATCCAAGGATATTCCCACGCCCTAGAATTTCCTTCCAGCAAATTCTAGGTCTGCCGGGAGGTCTCCTCCCAGTGGGACATACCTGGAAAACCTCCACAGGGAGGCAACCAGGAGGCATCCAAAGTAGGTGCCTGAACCACCTCCTTTCGATATGGTGGAGCAGTGGAGATTTATTTTTCGAAAGATGGGGTGTTTTATTCATGATTTTACCTGGCACATTTTGCAAAAACCAAAATCAAATATTTTTCAGAAAAGTATGTTTTTTGCTGTTTTCAGGATTTGTGCTAGGTCGACTTGTGGATGGTTTTTCTGTAGTTAGCCACACATAGACTGTCACAATAGGATCTACAAAAAAGTATTTCTTCTGCATGGATCTTCATCTCTGACCATGTCTCCAGTTCAGTTTAACTGTTAAGTCCACCATCTGTGCCTCTTACACCAAATACAGACTCTTAACTTACTTTTACTTTTGTCTCTCTTTCCTCATTCTTTTCTTGCTTGATCTTAATGCTTCCATTTCTCTTTTGCTTGTACCTTCTCTTCATTTGCTACTACTTGGTCCACTACCTCCCCTTTCTTTCTCATTTGACTTTTCACTTTTACCATATAATTCATTGACCTCCTCAATTTTGTCTTGTGTCTTGTATTATGTGTCTTTCCATTTCTTCTGTCATCAATTTACCATTTCCTCTAGTCTCCCAAGGGGAAAGGCAGTGAGTCTCAACCCACTCCAGTCGCCAATCAAGAGCTGCTTGGTTCTCATCTTACTGCTGATAGGCTGGGAGGGTCTATCCAGGTACTGAGAGGAAGGATTAGCTCTTTTGGCTTCTTGTCTGTCTGTCTCCCTACCTACCTGTCTGTCTGCATGACCCCCTTTGTCTCTGCAGCAAGGTGGACAGCATGATTGCATAAACTGTTCCTATTGGTAAAAATATTCAGAAAAATATTATTTTGAGGTTAATACGTGTTTGCCTTTGCCTCCGTTTTTTGTGTGTAAAATTACAAATTAGTATTAGACTCATCTTTTAAAGCACAATATTTTGGAATTCATAACGCGCAGTATTATGGAAAGGTCATGACATTTTGATTGTGAGGACTTGTTCTATTGTAGTTTTTTTAAGTGGTGTTGGTCAATAGTTCTTCTGGCTGTTTAAAGATCTTTTTAAATTTAGTTTCTTGAGATATGTGGATTTTTCTATAATTTTCAGTCCTGACATTGTATCTAATCATTTTGAGAAAAATGTTTTAAGCTGACCAGGGAATCATTCAAATTAATTACAGAGATCCTAACTAGAGGGATAATATAAATTTGTATCACTCAGTATGTCACCCAAGCCTTATACAAAGACTTATACCAAGGCTTATATTTAGCCTTACCCCTCCTTTCCACTGGACGCGCAACGTTAGTGACATGTAATACGCGGTTGATAGCTGCCATTAAAGTCAGTGAGACCATTCCCACTGCTTGTGTAGCAGCGCGCATGCGATGCGTCCCAGAAGTGTAGTGTTGCGAGCATTGCTTTCCAGTTCTATTTTTTATGTAGTACGCTTCTAATATGCATCAAGTTCAGCAGTTTAGTTTGGAACAGACAGGAAATCAGGCATTTGTACCCAGAAGTTTCAAAATAAAATGACACATGCCGACTTCCGTTTGCGAGAGTATGAGAAAGTACACTACCTGTGACGGGTTTGAAGTCCGTAGGTGGTGTGAAAATAAGCCACATACCTTCTGGATACATGTTGTCGTCTTTCTTTCTGCTTGTTGTTTTGTGTACTGAAATTGCGCGTGTTTTCACTATTCTCGTGAGATTTTGTAATCTTCTGGGACCAGCTGGATGTGACGCTACGTGAGTGATTTAGGCGTGTGAAGTGCTGCCGATTCCTGATGCGTCCAGTGGAAAGGAGGGGTTATACCAAGGCTTGGGCGACATCATTCAGTTGAATCAGAAAGAGTGTCCAAAAATTTGACTGGCCTTCAAATTTTTTACCACCAAATAAGCACATAATGAAACCGAACAATAAAGCGAGTAAATGCTGATTCAATTATCTAGTTATAAAGAGAACTAGAAAACTACAGACTACCTGATAATAATAACAATAACAATTATGACAATTAAAATACTACTCCAATTCCCAAAAAGTTGATGCATTAAGTAAAAGCTTCTTACATTTTTTATGAAAACAGACTTAAAAGACTTGCATTTCTCATTAATCCATATATTATTCCCATAGAACATAAATAACATCAGAAACTGAGATACTTTACATTTAGTACAATTTTTTAGATCATTTTGAAATTAATACCAGGAAAACATCTCAGTACAATTAGAACAGGCAATAAAATGCTTGAAAACTTACTACCACAATTCAGAAACAGCTGAAGGAACATTTGACAACAAACTGGGTAATTGGCAACAGTTCATGGTAGCAGGTACAGAGCATCTCCAATGTGGAACAATTTGAGAAAATTACTACATAACATACAGTAGTGGTCAAAAGTTTACATACACTTGTAAAAACAATGTCATGACTGTCTCGAGTTTCCAGTTATTTCTACAACTCTGAATTTTCTTTGATAGAGTGATTGGAACAGATACTACTTTGTCACAAAAAAAAAACATTCATGAAGTTTGGTTCTTTGATGACTTTATTATGGGTCAACTGAAAATAGAAATTGTTGGAAAGAATTTATTTCATGTTGTCTAATAATTTTTTACTAATTTTATAGCAATCGGGTATATAAGGTATAGAGAATTGTTCTAAGTTTTGAACTCTGAGGAACTCCTTGACTGTTTCTGGTGCATACAAAGATTTAGTATATACATAAACAAACTGTCATCTGTCAGATAAATATTGTTTAAACCAGTTTAGTGCTGCAGTTCCCAAAATCCCATCAAATTAAAAATTTGCTAATATTTCTGTGAAATGATAAAAATCTCAGTTTCAGCATCTCATATGTTCTTTATGTCCTATTGAAAATCAAATATTAATGCGATTTTCTAATCATTGCATTCTGTTATTATTAACATTTTATAAAGCATCTCAACTTTTTTGGAATTGGGATTTTTAAAAGAAAACAGAAGAAAAGAAAAAGAATTCTAAAAAGAGTGTATTATGCAAAACCAGATTTAACACTATTTCGATTATTTTAACAGATTTTGTTGCAGATGTGCAAATAATTGTTTTAAAAATAGTCAAAAACTTTTACTTCTTCAAATTCTTAAAATAAGTAATTTTACATGAAATTTGGTGTCTTTCACTTCAGATAATTTGACAGTATTTGGAAGAATAATTTTGACTTCCGAATAGAAAATTCAGAGTTGATGAAAGGGATGTTATCAAGATGTCGGGAGCCAAAATATCAGAGCAGATTTGTCAGTGAGTTTGTGTAGACCCATGTGGTCTAATCTGGTTCAGTATCTGGCTTGTCCCACTGACGGAGTTTGCAGGTGGAGGTTTTTCAGACTGGTTGAGGAAGGCAGAAGCTGTTTGTTCAACTGAACTCAGTGGTTGGTCAAGGCTCCACACAGAATTCATGTTTCAGGTGTTTGACAGGTTCAAGGAACTTTTTCATAAGCCGTTTTCAGACAGATGTTCGGGAATATTTGCGGCCAATCCGATCAGGTCTTTAACCAGAGTTGTATTTTCAGACACGCCACTTTTATTCGGAGCGTTGCCTTTCGGCCGATTTCGGGAGGGTGGGGCTGGCATCTGCAGCCAGGTGTACTTGGAACTACTCATGGTGCTTGCATCAGGTCTCACCTGCTCATCGCTCATTCAGTCTTCCTACATTAATGACAAGAGCTCGAGATCTTCTCATCATTCGCCTTTGATCCTCATTCAGAGACTGATCCGATCCCACCACCATCGGATCAGTCTCTGAATGAAGATCAAAGGTAAATGATCCGAGAAGATCTGGAGCTCTGGTTGGAACATTGGAACATGACTGGGTGTTTTGGTTCGTGTTCTGGTCGGGGGATAATTCACGTGTTCTTAAACACTGCTGTTCACGTGAGATACGTCATCAATGTGTGTGTTTTCAGCGTTCCCTGTTTTCCCACCGCCCCACACCCCTCCCGCTTTCCCGGGACATCTCCTGTTTGTCTGAATACAAACACTGTACCACATAAAGTCGGCTCCTATTACTAGGTCTTCAGTAGGATAAGTCCCAGACACCGCAACAGTGCTTTCAGACAGAAAAGCGCAACGGATGAAGCCGGGAACATTCCCTTTTTTCATGGCCTGTCTGAAAGGGGCTTTAGTGATATTAGTTTTTTTTGGTTAATTATCAGATCCAAACCATTCATCTTATAATAACCAGCTTGGCTAAATGACCAGATCCAGAAAAATTATTTTGGCTCCACATAATAATGAAAACTTCTGTGTTTATAGATTTGTACCTTAACAGAATCATGTCTCACGAAATATAAACTTTATGTGGCCAGTTTTTCTTTGATCTCTCCTTACTTCTGGATTCCTGTGAGGTAGTTCTCAAGATTTTTAGATGGAGGATTTTGTACAAATAAAGACAAAAAAGCGGTGCGATTACAGCATTGTTTTTGTTATTAATGTTATTGTTACTATATAAAACTTTAAATATAAAAAATTATATCGCAAAAACATTTCTGCAAGATTTCAGTTAAAAATTAGCTGTATCAAAGAAAATAACTGGTTTATACTGTTTTTATCTGTTGGTTTGATAAATCATTCACTTTATTGTGAGTATATACATGTCAAATTACAACTTCATAATAACAACATACTTAAATTTATTTTGTCTTACCTGCTTCCAAATTAAAAATCTTACTAAGAAATCTGAATTTGATTATGTTCTGTTTCTATGGCTGTACTTAACACTTCAGCCCAAATGTTATTGAACAGTAAACTGAACCGAAGACCTTTGTAGAGAATTATTTTCTTTTTGTAACTTTTTACATCTCTCATTCTTCTTCTGACTTCATTTTCAGATCTTACAAATAGCTTTGAGTCTTCTTTGAATACAAATGTCTACATGCAAGACCTGAAATTATTAACATGAATTAGTGCTTAGTTTTTGTTAGTGGTGCATTCACAGACTGGGAAAATGTCAGAGCTTTGATTGCCACCTTTGGTACATTCACTGACTAAAACAAAAAGCACCAAGCAGATTTTTGAGCTTGAGATTGGCGTCACCAACTCCTGCCGGTCATTCTAAATATTTGCCAAATATCTGTTCAAACTTGGTGCAAGTTTGTTGCTTCTCAACTTGTCTCATCTTAAAGAAGAAGCAGTTGAATCTTTGCTAATTTTTTATGATTCTGGTTTCCAGGTGATGAACTCAACCAATGGGGAGCTGAATACAGATGATCCCACTGCAGGACACTCCAATGCACCAATCACAGCAAATGCAGATATTGAAGTCACTGGTGATATTAAGTAAGAGCACACAAACATTCACTTTGCCTAAGAAGAGATTCTCTGCACCTGAATCAATGAGCTAAAACTACCTCAACTACATTTAAACAAAACCGTTCTTACTGAACCCGGGGCAGATAAATTAGTGCCGTAAACCCCATATAAACACATTCCTGCACACAAACTCCCATATAGAAAAAGAAGTATGTGTGTGTACTTTAGATGTTCTTCATATCACGTATATGAGCATCAGAATAGGCTGAATTCTAGATTCAAGTTATAGTTACGTAATAAAAAAATGTATTCTCTAATCCAGTACAATTTTCTGTCATAACTTTTCCATGTTATCTTTCTTTACGTTCTGATTGTTAAGAATAATAATAATAAAAAAAGAAGGGCTTCATACATTTATTATACCATTTACTAGATGCAGCGTTTGAGAATCTGGTTCATTTACAAACACAAAATTACAAATAAATATATAAACATACATATATAAAACCATAGAAGAGTAAAAGTGACAAGATTAAGTCGACTAACATCCGCATAAAGGACAAGAGACGTGATTGTTATGCCTCATGCACATTGGAAATAAATACAAGAGTGTAAACATGCGTGTTATCAGGGTTTATTTAAAAAAACAAAACAATAAATCAACAAAAATCTAATTTCCTTATCAAATCTGCCAAAAAGGCTCTTGTCAATATCAATATAGGATCAAATAATAACATCTATATCAGAGTCCAGTACCAGTAATACGTCAGATCAGTTTAAACTCATGATGCAATATGTCAAACTGAACCTGTAGTATACTGTATTTATTTACATGGTTTAGGAGAGAGAGAAGCAGATTGAGAAAATAAAAACACTTAATACAAAATGTGCTTTTCTCAACCTGGTTTTTAATTTAAGTACATGAGCAATGAAATTTGAAGCTGCTGTGGGTTTCACCTTCTCAACATTTCTAATCAGAATCAGTTTATTGTCATTATACCGTTAAGTACAATGAAATTACCTTGGAAGATGTTTCACTCTCATTCTCCTGAGGCAGCCTGGAGGCACCAGAGGACAGATATACATACACAGTATTTTATACTCAAAAGTTGACAAAAAACCTGCTCAGCTGGGGGAAAACTAATATCATGTGACTCTGGGAGGACGTCAGAACCAACATGAATGGAATGTGTACAGTCAATGAATGTGTGTGTGAGAAGAATGTAAACACCATCTGCTTGGTGCCCCCCAATCAGGAAGTCCACTAGATCTTGAGGCGCATGATAAAACACATACTGTCCCTGAGTTGATAAGTTCCAGGTGCTTGAGGGACGGGAGAGGGGAGGGACAGAGTGTCCTGTCAGCATGATCCTCTGGGGAATTTGATTGGCCTCCAGGCCGCCAAAATAAGATAGAACAAATGAGGGCAGACTGCAGGAATTTGAAACAGTCTTGAGTCCCTTTAGACACTCGAATGGTGAATCCACAACAGACTAAATCACATTAAAACAAGCTAATCGAACACTTCCTCATGCCGAGCTTAACCTGCAACTTCTTCAAGTTGGCACCAATCTGTACAGTGAGATCCAGTCTGCGGTTCTGCTCCAGAATTACATCCAGTTTGTGGTGAATCTCCTCTGACCACTTAGTCTGAGTGTTACCAGGAAGCACCAGATCCATCTTGTATTTGTCGATACGCCAGGTAACCCGCCAGCTCTAATCAACAGTGATCCTGATATCAGTAATCCAAATATATAAACATCCTAACGTCTCCGACAGCGAGGACAGACAGGCACACCATCTTCCACTCACCACAGGAATCCATGATGTACCCGACTGGGTGGGTCGGAACTGGCCCCCCCTTCACAAGCCACAGGGTTTAAAAAAGATTCTGTTCAGTGTGATGAGTGACCAAGATACAAATCCATAATTTAGGATTCTAAGATATAGGGAGAAGTATGAAAAGCAGCCGTCCTCTCCGAGAGGAAGAAGCAGTTCTAATACATCTTTTTGTCTTTGTCTCTTTTAATGATTTAATCTGCAGAACCCTACAAAGTTCTGTAAATGTAGATTTTGAGTTGTTTTTGAATCGTGTTGATCGGAGAGTAAACTGGCTGATTGATGTTTTGCAGGTGCTGCTGTTTTTTCAAGAGGAGGAAGAGGGAAGTTCTTCAGAGACAAATGAAATGAAGAAACAAACATTTGTTTTTTGTCACCCTTTTTTTCTCTCCGTTCTGTTTTTTCATCCATTTTCCACTTTGTTTCTTTTCTATCTCTCCTACGCTGGTTGAGTTTATACAAGTCTATTTTTGGTTGGTTGGAGCACCAGGCAGCTGATCTACAAACTTCTTCTGCTCTTGACTAAGTAAAGAAGATTTTTACTGTTTCACCACAGAAATTAAGATAAAGACTGGATGTGTTCCAGCTGTGGATTCTTTTTATGCCATCGGGCTCATCAGGAAAAACAGTTCAGCAGCTCAGCTGTGGCTGTAAACGAACTGTTATAAACAAACGGACTGGATTCAGCTGCTTAACTGGCGAGCTGAATTGTTGTTATTTTTTTGTTTGTTTTTGTTTTTCTGTCTTACTGACTGGTTCAGAGGAGAGATACGTGTTTTTTAGGCAAGATTTAAGATCAAGGGATGCAATGAGATTGTCCAAACGTGTGTAAGAAAGAAAATAACATGCACAAATAATGCCACATACAAATTCGTAGTAAAGAGACTTCCTCAACAGAAAGATGCAGCCCTTGCACAGATTATCAGTTTTCCCCCATTTGTTGATGTCATTGAATCTACACATGAATTCAGTTTGCCCAGATCATACAAAGGCCAAGTTTCAGTGTATTTCTCATTGGCCCTCAGGGGGAAGCCCTCACAACCACCAGAATTAAAACTATTAAAATTACATGTACGTAAAATCTGTTCTTTTTGCTCATTTTTATTTATAACACAAAAAGTTGTTATATTTTAATCCATTTATTTTTTTTGAGATTTTCAAAAACGTTATTTTGTAGCTTCTTGTGTTCCTCAAAATGTATTTTTTTAAAAACAACTTTCTTTATGTTGTTTTTCTTTACCTCTGTGTTGGAGGATGTAAACTTAGATATTGCCAATGAAAACAAAATAAAAAATTATCTTTTTTAAAGCCATTTGTATTAGATTAGGTGTATTAGATGTTGTGGTGGGGGTTGGATGCAGACGGGCCTTCGTGGCACTGCCTTCATCAGTTTGTTATAAATATTATGTGCATAAGAAATACTAACAAACATTATTCATAACAAATAATATTCATAGCTAATGTTGTTCCCTTCCTTCAAGTTTCTGTAAGAGTAATACTAATAAAAATACATGCTTTTATACTTTGTACAAATGTAATATAACCTTTATTAGCAATAATATTTACTAACTCACTAATTCTGAAGACAAGCAGAGTTTAGAAATGATTCCAGCAGCATGTATTCATACATTAGTGGTTGTTAGACTGAAGGGAAGAATAGAACACTGGAAGAACACTGCAGATTTTAAAACCCCATCCCAATACTGATGCCAACTGAATAATTACTTCCAAAGATTTATTCTGTTTTTTGGGTATTATGGGTATATATATATATATATATATATATATTTTTTTTGCATCTTTTATATCCATGT
The DNA here is from genome assembly GCA_006937955.1 of Pachypanchax playfairii. Lineage (NCBI taxonomy): Eukaryota > Metazoa > Chordata > Actinopteri > Cyprinodontiformes > Aplocheilidae > Pachypanchax > Pachypanchax playfairii. Next base: position 391,132 of record SSNP01000266.1, read on the forward strand.
TGATGGAAAACCTCTAACTATAGCAGCAGTTGATGCTCTGAGAATGACCTGATTCCCTTCCCTTTCTTTACAAACTAGTGTACTAAATATTAACCTTATCAGATGTTTTGTAATTTATCTGGAGGGGAAAAGATACAACAGTCTGTTTGAAAATCCTCAGAAAGCTCTAAAGAAGCTTTACATTAAACCCACGTCCTGCCTAGGATGTGTCCTGACTCTCAGGCAAACCTACAAAAGATTTTTTTTTATTCATAAATAAATAAAAATAGGTATTGTTTAAAGTTGCAAAATATTTAAAAATGTAATCTACAGTTAGATTTTCAACATTGATTTCAGAGATGTTGGATTTGTTTCACATGAGTGAACTTTGTTGTTTAGGTCACAGCAGCTGGTAACTAAAAAAGATCTTTGATAAAATGATTTCATCAGCTTATCCAGGTTGATTATCCTATGCATTTCGTATTCGCCACATATTGTACAGAACAACTATTTAGGTTTTAGAATTATTTACTTGTATGATGTCTGTTTGATTACAGCAATTGTATTTTGTTACTAATTTATTCCTACTGATGTTTAAACAAACGTAATTATTTATTATTCTGTTAAACTGTGTTATTTTATAACTAGTTACAACACAGTCACATGATTATGTTTTTTTTTCCTTCTGCCGTCACGTGAGGAAGTTTCGACTCTTCCTATTGGCTGTCAGGAGCTGCCATGTCGGCTTGTAATTTATACGTCATCGGTGCCGGCATCTGTCTTAATTACATCTGCGTTACAGCCAGATGCATTTCACGCTAAATGCGCATGTTCTCTGTTTATTTCCCCCTATATGACAATGTTTTGAGGAATGTCCATAAAGAAGACACCAAAAGCTTTTCCATCTCGTTCGTCGTTGGTTTTTATCTGCCATATTTATTTGTTACACCGTAACGTCAAGTCGCGTTTTACAATATTACCCACAGAAGTATGTTCCTCTAATCTAAATATAAATGGAATGCGGCTGTAAAAGCCCCTTCTCAAGGTTTCGCTTCGCACGATTTTCCTCTTGAAATGCTCCTCCTGGTTTTACGACTTGTCACTGTCAGCTGATTCCAAGGAAATAGGTAAAAACACAGACTATGATCATGTAACTTTAGATTCTGCTTGAACGACACGTTACCGAGCGCATCTCAATGTTTATCCGTGTAAAAAAAACATGCAAAAAGAGGAACCGAAACTTTAGCTGGTGTCTTTTTTTGTAGTCCAGCTACTGCGAGGATCAGATGGTCTGAGTTTGAATAATTGAAACAATGTTTTAATAAGACAGCTGCTGGTTGTGCCGAGCTGCATCATGTCCGACATGGAGAGGTCTTTGCCAGCCTTCAAACAGCTATGCTACGCAGTGGGACACTTCCTGAACGATCTGTGTGCATCTATGTGGTTTACATATTTGCTGGTGTTTTACCACTCGGTGCTGGGATTCCAAAACACAAACGCAGGTTAGTGATTCGGTCTGTATCAGCGTTCAACTGTCAGCTTTGTTTTGTTGTTGTTTGTATTTAACTGGATATTTCATCAACTCCTATTGAGTTGAATTTCCGATTTTCATCCATTTCCTTATTTTTACAACAACTCAAAATATTCTCCAACAGCACTGAAATCCATTCATCCATTACAGTTTCTGACAGTTATTTATTTAGTTATCATGTGTGATCACATCAGGATCACATCTGGCAAACCAGAGTAAAACCCTGATGTGATCAAGTCTCAATCTAAAGGTCCAGCTCTCACAAGAAGACACAAAGATCCTTAAACTCTTCCACATGGTGCGAAGACTCACTCCCAACCAGAACAGAACATTCCACTCTTTATTGTTTGGCTTCAGATTTGGAGGAACTGACTCTCGTCCAAATCGCTTCACGTTCAGCAGCAAACCACTCCAGTGCACGCTGAAGGTCATGACTTAAAGACGCTAACAGAACCACATCGTCTGCAAAAAAGCAGATATGAGATCTTGAGTTTCTTAGATCAGACAACCTCCTTGTCTTGACTGCTCCTCTATCCGGTCCTTCAAAGCAGAACTAAATAAGTTTTCCACAACCGTGTCTCAGATGGCCATTGCTGGAACCGGTGTTCTGCTGAAAGATGCTACCTGTTGAGATGTGCTACAAATTCCTTCTGCACATGTGTTGTTCTACAGTCTTGATGTCAATAAACAGATTTATCGTTTATTTTTATTTCTATATTTTTCTATAAATACATTTTAACTAACTAATAAATTCTCTCAGGTAACCCATAGAAATGACCACATCTATCTGAACCGCCCCCACAGAATCCCCCCCAGGTGACTTGTAAGTCTTTTCGACAGGTTGTTGAAGCCTCCTTTCCGTCAGTCTAGTAAACTTTCCCGGGGAGTTTAATTCCCCTGTAGTTGGAACGCAGCTGGCTGGAGACACTGATTTCTTTGTTTCACCCACATTACTTTTACTTTTCCTTTAGTGTCGTGTGGTTGGTTGAAAGTGATTGTAGCCTCCTGCTCCTCTGATCCAATCAAACAACCAGTCACATGTTGTCACATGTAGTTCTGCTGAGCATAGTAATGCTTGAATGCATAAAGCTTAATAATCAAAACTGTAATATTTTCTTAAGATTTAAAGGGGGATGTCATGTAAACTTCAATTTGCCACTTTAATTACTGACTGATCATTTCTTTTAGTTTGTATTTTAACCATGTTGAAAACAAGTCTAGAAACCTGATTTACTAATGTTCTGTGTTCCTTAGGTGTGCTGCTACTTGTCGGGCAAGTAGCTGATGCTATTTCTACACCTCTCGTCGGCTATGAGTCGGATCAAACATCTGGATGTGGAAACTATGGCAAAAGGAAGACATGGCATTTAGTGGGTAAGAGAGCTGCTGACACAGCAGCCAAACTAGAAGGTTTAGAAATCATTTACATTTTTCCTGGGAAACAATGAGTTGAGTTAATTTTCTGTTCATTCAATTTGTAAACTGAATTCACTGTTTTTACTTTTAATTTGGATGTTACATTCATATATTTTGCAGAGTAACGTTTTTGTTTTTGGTTTTTTGGACAAACATCACAAGAACCTAAATACTTTTTACTTAAATATTCTACACAATGCAAATATCTGCTAGAACATCAGGTTGTATTTAACATGAAGAAGACAGTGTTTATAGGCTTATTTATACTACTACACATTAATAAGACAAAATCAACATATTATTAAAGCTCATGTAATAATGAAAAACATGTTTCATACTTACACATGTATCATGAGAAATGGATTGATAGTGACTCTATTTCTGTTGAAACCAACAGAAATGTAAATGATTTACACTGATATGTTAATAATTGTAATAGTTTTAATATATATGAGTAACAAAAAACTGATTCATGTTTTTTTTTCTCAACAAATGAGTTCATGATTCATGTAACTGGGCTTTCTCAGAATCTGCTCACTCAGATCACATTTTACAAGATTATTTCACAACACGTGTAAAGAGGAACATCGTGTCATTCAACTTTGGTCCATCATCTGATTTGAACTGACTTGACAGACACAAGTAGCCTCATAACTCCTACAGGGAGTCATGTGTTACTTCACAGTAATTTGTCAGCATTTCATTAAAAAAAAGAATCAGATCAGAGAATCAGATTTATTTATTACGTTACACACAATGAATTTGGCTCCAGTTCACATTTGCTCTTGTACTTTTAGACAGACATGTCTAAATAGACCCTATTAGACATTATACACAGACTTGAAATACATTTAACAGCATAGACCACCATAAATGACTGATTTGTGGTTGAAGTTAATAGATGAACATTAATCAATTTAAAGTTTATTATCTAAAAGGGTTCATTGAGAGATCGTAGAGAGAGTGAAATGATGAACTCAGTCAGTCATGTGTTTTTTTTTTAAGTAGTTTCTGCAGTGTCGATAAAATTCACAAACAATTGTGAACAATTTCTTCATCCAGAACGATCAGAATCACAATCAGTTTATTACAAAGTATCATTTGTACAACACAAGATGAAGGTGCACAGACACATAAGAAACCAGTGATGTTTAATTAACCTTATTGTTCATGCAATAATGCAGAAGTCTGGAAGTTGCATATGAGTCAGTGACACAGTGGGGTGGGGGGTGGCATGTGTGTTTATATTACACATATGCAGAGTTCCACTGAGCCTTATTCAGTAGGTCAGTACCAGAGGAGAAGAAACTGTTCCTGTGGCAGGAGATCCTGGTCCTGATGGACCAGACCTTCTTCCAGAAGGGAGTCTGAAAGATTTTACAGTTACACAATTTTCATAATTTGGACTCTGCATGTCACCAGATTAGATCTGAAATGAACTAATTGAAGTTCAGATTTTCAGGTTTAATTCAACAAAATGAAATGTTTAGGAATAAAACTATTTTTATACAAAGTCTCATTTAAAAGAAACATCACACTGCCTCCACCATGTTTTATAGAAGATGTGGTGTGCTTTGGATCGTGAGCTATTCCAATCCTTCTGTTGCTGTTCCAGATCTGAGCTGCTTTTTTAGATGTTTTTTGGAAAAGTTCAATTTGGCCTTTTGATTTTTGAAGCTGATTAATAGTTTGCACCTTGTGGTAAACCCTCTGTACTTGCTCTCAGGAGGTCTTCTCTCTTTGATAGACTTGGATATTTGTACACCTTCATCCTGGAGAATGTTCTTCACTTGGGTGGATGTTGTGAAGGGATTTTTATTCACCATGGAAAGAATCCAGCAATCATCCACCACTGTTAGGGTCCATCACTGCCTTTTGGAGTTCCCAAGCTCACCAGAAAACTCTTTTTTTTCTCAGAATGTACCAAACTGTTGATTTGGCCACGCCTAACATTTCCCCTATCTCTCTAATGGATTTCTTCTTTTTTAAGCCTAAGAATGGTCTGTTTCACATTGAAGCTCCTTTGATGCATGTTGTGGGTTCACAGCAACAGCCTCTAAATGCAAATGCCACACCTTGAATCAACTCCAGACTTTTTACCTACTTAATTGATGATGTATTAATGAGTGAACAGCTCACACCTGTCCATGAAACAGCTTTCGAGTCAACTGTCCCATTACTTTAGGTCCCTTGAAAAAGAGGTGGCTACATATTAAAGAGCTGTAATTCCTAAACCCTTCATCCCACGTGGATGTGAATATCCTCAGATTGAAGCTGAGGGTCTGCATTTTGATCCCATATTGATTATATAATTGTATCTTGAATATTTTTTGGTAAACAACTAAAATAACAAAACTCATGTTGGTGTCCAAATATATATGAACCTGACTGTGTATCTGGGGTGAGAGGAATCAGCCACAGTCTTTTAGAGTGATACGCTGCAGTCAGTCCTTGTTCTTGGCTGAAGCTTCAGTGTACTAGATAGTGATGGAGGAGGTGAGGATGGACTCGATGATGGAGGTGTAAGATGCACCATCTTTAATATCGGGAGGTTGAACTTCCTCAGTTGTCACAGGAAGTAGATCCTCTGGTGAAGGAGATGATGTTCATCTTCCACTTGTGATTCTTAGAGAGGTTCTTCCTGAAGTTCAAGTTTCAATTTTATTTATTTATAAAGCACCAGTTCATGACAAAGTCATTTCAAGGCACTTCACAGAAAAAGTTCACAACCGTCTGCTTTGTCTAAGCTGCACTGAGCTTCAGGTTGTTGAGCAGGACACCAGACGATCAATCTCACACCTGTAGGTGGACTCATCACCCTCAGAGATGAGACCGATGAGGGTGGTGTCATCAACAAACTTTCAGGAGCTTGACAGACTGATGACTGGAGGTGCAGCTGTTGATGTACAGGAAGAAGAGAAGAGGAGAGAGAACGCAGCCTTGAGGGGATCCAGTGCTGATCGTCCAGGGTTTCAAAACCAGCTTCTCGTGCTGCTCCCTCTTGGTCAGGATGTCTGTGATCCACCTGTAGGTGGAGTTGGGCTCTGCATAGCTGGGAGCGCTTGTTCTGCAGAGGAGCTGAGATGGTTGTGTTAAATGCAGAGCTGAAGTCCACCAACAGGATCCTTGCATATGACCCCATGGAGTCCAGATGCTGGAGGATGCAAATGGTTTGGAGTTGATGGAGAAAGTTCCTAGAGGGTGAGAGCAGTGCTGCTGAATCGCTGCCATTACACCAGCAAGTGTTGATGTAGAAACCTATCCCTCCACCCTTCATCTTGCCAAAATGTCCTGGATGGTGGTCTGACCCGAACAGCGCAGAATCTGATGTGGATCTGCACAGCCATGTATCTGTGAAACACAGTGCACAGAATGTAGAGAAGTGTCTATTCTTTCCCACCAGTTGCTGAAATGAGTCCAACTTGTTGCACAGTGCAGCTGAGTGCGCAGGCAGCGGAGTGCGCAGGCAGCTGAGTGGGCAGGCAGCGGAGTGCGCAGGCAGCTGAGTGCGCAGGCAGCTGAGTGCGCAGGCAGCTGTGTGCGCAGGCAGCTGAGTGGGCAGGCAGCTGAGTGGGCAGGCAGCTGAGTGCGCAGGCAGCGGAGTGCGCAGGCAGCTGAGTGCGCAGGCAGCTGTGTGCGCAGGCAGCTGAGTGGGCAGGCAGCTGAGTGGGCAGGCAGCTGAGTGCGCAGGCAGCGGAGTGCGCAGGCAGCGGAGTGGGCAGGCAGCTGAGTGGGCAGGCAGCTGAGTGCGCAGGCAGCGGAGTGCGCAGGCAGCTGAGTGCGCAGGCAGCTGTGTGCGCAGGCAGCTGAGTGGGCAGGCAGCTGAGTAGGCAGGCAGCTGAGTGCGCAGGCAGCGGAGTGCGCAGGCAGCGGAGTGGGCAGGCAGCTGAGTGGGCAGGCAGCTGAGTGCGCAGGCAGCGGAGTGCGCAGGCAGCTGAGTGCGCAGGCAGCTGTGTGCGCAGGCAGCTGAGTGGGCAGGCAGCTGAGTAGGCAGGCAGCTGAGTGCGCAGGCAGCGGAGTGCGCAGGCAGCGGAGTGGGCAGGCAGCTGAGTGGGCAGGCAGCTGAGTGCGCAGGCAGCGGAGTGCGCAGGCAGCTGAGTGCGCAGGCAGCTGTGTGCGCAGGCAGCTGAGTGGGCAGGCAGCGGAGTGCGCAGGCAGCTGAGTGCGCAGGCAGCTGTGTGCGCAGGCAGCGGAGTGCGCAGGCAGCTGAGTGCGCAGGCAGCGGAGTGCGCAGGCAGCGGAGTGCGCAGGCAGCGGAGTGCGCAGGCAGCTGAGTGCGCAGGCAGCTGTGTGCGCAGGCAGCTGAGTGGGCAGGCAGCTGTGTGCGCAGGCAGCTGAGTGGGCAGGCAGAGGAGTGGGCAGGCAGCTGAGTGCGCAGGCAGCTGAGTGGGCAGGCAGAGGAGTGCGCAGGCAGCGGAGTGCGCAGTGCAGCGGAGTGCGCAGGCAGAGGAGTGCGCAGGCAGCGGAGTGCGCAGTGCAGCGGAGTGCGCTCTTTGTGTATGCAGATGCACACAAACGTTTCCTTCTCCTCTGCGTTTCACTCAAAACTTAAATTGTGTTTTTATCTTCATTATTATGAAATGTGGTTTGTGTGGATATGTTTATTGCTACCTGATATATATTCATTTGAGTGAACTTGGAAAGAGTACATTAAACATTAGACTAAGAAGTTCCACATTTCCTTTTGTTTGTGTAATCCAGGTACTCTGAGTGTGGTGCTGTCTTTTGCCTTCATCTTTAACCAGTGTCTGGGATGTGATCCGTACACCCCCCAGTGGGCTAGTTTGGTCTACTTTGTCCCATTTATCATCATCTTTCAGTTTGGCTGGGCTGCCACTCAGATCTCTCACCTGTCCCTCATTCCAGAGCTGGTCACCTGTGAGCATGCTAAAGTAGAGCTCACTGCATACAGGTAGTATAAATCTATGGTAAAACATGTGGCACTCAGACAGACTGATCTTCAATGTGTACTTTCTCCTCTGTGTGAACAGGTATGCATTCACTGTCATAGCCAACATCACAGTGTATGCACTGGCTTATGTGTTGTTCCACATCCAGGCTGGAAATGACAATGACCCACTCAGTGATGCTCTTGGACCGGTGGACATTCCTGTCTTCAGGGTGAGGGTGTTTGTTTTTTGTGTATTCCAGATGTTTAAATACTAATATAATACTAATACTAATATAAAGTGAAAATACTTTAGAGAGAAGGTACTGGTCTATTTGATTGAAATTCAAATTATCTGTACATAAACTCATTACTAAGTTACAATTTTTTAGAATGGCAGATGCTTCTCGTATTTCAGAATCAAGTTGATTGTCATTATACAATTAAGTACAACAAAATTACTTTGGAAGAAATATTTTCACTTTCACTCTCCTGTATATACATGTATGTACACACAGCAATAGGAAGCTGAGGATCCTGCTGATAATATTTCATCTTTAAGGCTCTTTTGAAAGTGATCTACTCAGTCAGACGAGGCTCTGTTGTTTAATTCATACCTTAAAAAGGACTTAATTAGAAAATTAGAAATAAAATGGTGTTCAACATAGTTGGAAGAATTTTATTTAACTTGGAGAGATAATCTACTCACATACAAGAGAGACTTTCAAGAAGTCAGAACTGAGTATTACTCATTGTTAATAGAGGAGAACAAGAACAATCCCAGGTTTCTGTTTAGTACTGTAGCCAGACTAATAAAAAACCCAACTTCTGTTGAACCGTGTATCCCTGTAACTCTCAGTCGTCAGTGAAATTCTCAACAAACCAAATAGTTTAAATTTGATTTAAAAAACCATAATGTCCTTCCCACTGTTGTCTCTGTTTCATTGTCCAGTGAAGCAGCTTTAGAATCTGAATCATGTTTAGACAGTTTCTGTTTAGCTGATCTTAATGAGTTAACACAAATTATAGCTTCTTCTAAACCATCTACATGTATGTTGGATCCTGTTCCAACCAGACTTTTTAAAGATGTCTTCCCATTGATTAACACATGGATATTGGACATGATCAATTTGTCTTTAATGAATGGATATGTGCCTAAGGCCTTTAAGGTTGCTGTTATTAAACCTTTACTTAAGAAACCTGATCTTGATCCAGGATCTCCAGGTAATTATCGACCTATATCCAATTTACCCTTCATCTCAAAAATTCTAGAAAAGATAGTTGCAAACTAGTTATGTGATCATCTACACAGTAATAATCTTTTTGAAGAGTTCCAGTCAGGATTTAGAGCTCATCATAGCACTGAAACAGCACTGGTGAAAGTTTCTAATGATATTCTCATGTCCTCAGACAGTGGACTTGTGTCTGTACTTGTCCTGTTAGATCTCAGTGCTGCGTTTGATACTATAGATCATAAGATCCTATTAAAGAGGCTTGAATATGATATTGGGATTCAGGGAACTGCATTAAACTGGTGTGAATCATATTTAACTGAAAGATTCCAGTTTGTTCATGTAAATAATGAATCTTCTTCATATACCAGAGTCAGTCATGGAGTTCCTCAGGGTTCAGTGCTTGGACCAATCCTCTTTACTATATATATGCTACTGCTTGTAGCATAAATTAATATTAATTATAATAATAATGTTAATCTAAAAATTATTAACATGAGATAATTAAATTTTTACTTTTAAATTCAGACAAGACAAAGGTTCTGGTTGTGACTTTTGGGCTGAGAACCTTAGGAACAAACTGTGTAGTCAGTTTGTTTGTGTAGGTTCTCATTAATCCAGGACGTATTCATCACGAAAAAGTTAATAAAAACAACTGGACGGTTGGGTTTTTCTTTCATCCTAAAGGCTTCTTCAGTTCTGGAATAAGGATTGGGGAGTAGCAGATTTATAAACTGTAACCAGAACAACCACACCTAGGAAAAACTAACGAGGTCATTGTTTTATAATGGTAGCTCATCAGGGGCCCAGACTATCCCTCAGTTCATTCCCAAATAGGGTCCTAAAGCCTGATGACCCTACCAGGTCCCCATCAAAGCCAGCCTGGTCTCTGTCCTGATCACATGCCTTGAGGTGTGAGTTTCTGGGAAGACGAGTAAGGGCTGCAGTGTAGGTGTTTGAAAGATGAAATCTGAGGCCTCCTCCATTGTTTCATGATGGTTTATCATGTTTTACATAGATGTCTTCTTTCACTCCTCACTCAAACCATCTATCGTTCTTGTCCAAAATGTGGACATTATTGTCCTCTAAGGAGTGTCCTTTGTCCTTGAGGTGTAGGTGTACTGCTGAATCCTGTCCTGATGTATCTGCCATTCTTTTCTGAAGCCTGCTACTCCCAATCCTTATTCCAGAACTGAAGAAGCCTTTTGGTTGAAAGAAAAACCCAACAGTCCAGTTGTTTTTACTAACCTTTTACAAACTGTGTAGTCAGTCATCAACGTTGGATGGTATTAACTTGTCCTCCAACAAGAAAGTAAAGAACCTGGGTGTTATCTTTGACCAGGACATGTCCTTTAGTTCTCATATAAAGCATGTTACCATGACGACCTACTTCCACCTGCGTAATGTTGCTAAAATTAGGAGCATTTTGAAACAAAGAGATGCAGAAACATTAGTTCATGTATTTATTACTTTTAGACTTGATTACTGTAATTCATTATTATCAGGATGTTCTAATAGTTCTGTTAAAGGCCTCCAGCTGATCCAAAATACTGCTGCCAGAATTCTGATGAGAGTTAGAAGGAGAGACCATATTTCATAACTTACTGGAGCTGATTGGTTTATTAAAAATCCAATCAATTAAAAATAATAAACATTGAATCTGAATTATTGATTTAAATTGGACTTGTTTCTGTATAATGCATTGAACTGGCTTTTGTTATGAACTTTCTAAATAAAACTGAACTGAATGTATTCATGTGTTGTGTAACAGAATCTAGCCTTGTTTGTTCTGGGTATCGGCGCTCTATTTTCCATCTTTTTCCACCTGGGGACCACGGAGACACGTTACCCTGCTGCAGGAGATGGTGGAGAAGACAAGAGGAAGAGGATGGATGCTGATGGGGGGGCTGCTGTTGATGAGCAGAGTCCTTTGTTGCCTTCTTTTAACTCCACTTCCTCTCTTCTCCTGAAGTGGAGTTGTTGGCTCCGGCAGCCTTCCTTCTACCAGGTAACTCTCTCTGCTAACATGAACTAACTTCAACTGGGACACAGAGATTCTTATTTTCTATAGAAACAACTTGACAGCAGATTTAACTGTGTGTCTGTAGGTGGCCGCTCTCTACATGTCCACCAGATTAATAGTGAATCTCTCTCAGACATACATTTCAATGTATCTTATCAACACTCTGGGGCTGCCGAAGGTAAAACAACCTGTTCATTTTACTCATATTTACAGCTGCATACAGATGTTTAGTTCCTCATTGTTTGTTGTTCCTCTTTTCTTTTCTGTAGAAGTTTATTGCAACAATCCCTCTGGTGATGTATGTCAGCGGTTTCCTGTCCTCATTCATCATGAAGCCTGTCAGTAAACGGATTGGAAAATGTGTAAGTCCGTCCTAGTTGATACTGCACGTCACTTCAGTTCTACAAGTCAGGTGTTAGTTTAAAGGTCTGGTTTTTGGGATGTATCTATCATCAAGGATTTGGGATTCAGTTCTGTTGGAGAATGAACTGATAGTGCAGCTGATCAAACATCCCAAACGGCAGGATTTACCCTTTAAAAAAGGGAACAAACTTGTTCTATGTTGTTTTTGGCCAAAAATAGATCATCAGCCTAAACAATAACATGTAACAGGAAGTGAACTTGTTCTAAGTTTTAAAACAATCGCAGACAAATAAACTAATAAATGAAACTGGTACATATATACAGTAGATTGTTGAATTTGATTGAGTGTTCTGTCGTCTGCAGCTCACATACTTCGTGGGTCTGCTTATGATCATGGCTTTTTCATACTGGGTGCTGGTGGACAACAAGATGGGTCAGCAGGTGTATGGAGCCGCTGTGCTGCTGGGAGCTGGTTCAGCCACTATACTGGTCATTTCCCTCGCCATGACAGCTGAGCTCATCTCTGACCAGACGGTAGGACACGCCTCCACGTCTCTGTTCTTATCAAACCGAGAAGGAGAGTGACGTCGTCTCTGGTCCCTTGTTATATCTTCTCTGTGTCTCTGCAGCAAAGTGGAGCGTTTGTATATGGAGCCATGAGTTTCACCGATAAACTGGCCAACGGAGTTGCTGTGATGATGATTCAGGCCCTGCATCCCTGCCAGTTAGGAGACACACACACACACACACACACACACACACACACACACACACACACACACACACACACACAAGTGTGTTTTGGTATCCTTATGGGGACTGTCTATTGACTTCCATTGATTTTAGTAACTAGATTTATACCTAACCCAAACCCTTTTACTAACCTTAACCATTACTGATCTACAACTAACCCTAAGACTAACTAAAACTCTATTCACACCATACCTATAAACCTAACCCCTAACCCTAAAAAGGGGAGTCCCCCCCATGGGGACCAGGCTTCGGTCCCCACAAGAACCCTCGGACCCCAGAAAGATAGTAAAAGTCAGGAAACGGGGCCCCAGGAGGTCAGAAATACACACACACACACACACACACACACACACACACACACACACACACACACACACAAGTGTGTTTTGGTATCCTTATGGGGACTGTCTATTGACTTCCATTGATTTTAGTAACTAGATTTATACCTAACCCAAACCCTTTTACTAACCTTAACCATTACTGATCTACAACTAACCCTAAGACTAACTAAAACTCTATTCACACCATACCTATAAACCTAACCCCTAACCCTAAAAAGGGGAGTCCCCCCCATGGGGACCAGGCTTCGGTCCCCACAAGAACCCTCGGACCCCAGAAAGATAGTAAAAGTCAGGAAACGGGTCCCCAGGAGGTCAGAAATACAAACCCACACACACACACACACACACACACACACAAGTGTGTTTTGGTATCCTTATGGGGACTGTCTATTGACTTCCATTGATTTTAGTAACTAGATTTATACCTAACCCAAACCCTTTTACTAACCTTAACCATTACTGATCTACAACTAACCCTAAGACTAACTAAAACTCTATTCACACCATACCTATAAACCTAACCCCTAACCCTAAAAAGGGGAGTCCCCCCCATGGGGACCAGGCTTCGGTCCCCACAAGAACCCTCGGACCCCAGAAAGATAGTAAAAGTCAGGAAACGGGTCCCCAGGAGGTCAGAAATACAAACCCACACACACACACACACACACACACACACAGTTCCAAAGATTTATGTATCATAGAGCAGTGGTCCACAACCCCCGGGCCGTAGACCGGTACCGGTCCGCGCCTCAATTAGTACCAGGCCGCACATAATAAATAATTAAATGAAATATTTCTAGTTTTTGTATTATCTGAGTCTGAACGATCTTTTATTTTTTAAAAAACTTTTATTTTGAAAAATGACTGGATTGTCTTGCACCAGTGGCGCGTCTTGTGCGCCACTGGGCCGCAGTAAAATGATCAAGCCTTGATGGTCCGCGGTGATAAAGGCTGAAAGTTGGGGACTTTCTTACTGGACAGTTAAATAAGGAGAAGAAATAATGAAACAGCACTTGAACAGTCAGACTTACAAACTTCAGGAATGATAAATATGTCTACGGCTTTAGAATGTGTTTAAAATACATAAATATGTCATTCATTACAGAATTAGTTTGATATATTGATTAGCTGTAACATCATAAAATCCATAACCTGGATTCTTATTTCTCCCAAACCAACTTATGTTCCATGTTCTAAACACTGAGACTTGATACGGTTCATTCTTTAGTGATTCAGGTCTGAACTCAGAAACACACCTGAAATCAGTTTAACTTGGAATTAGAAACCGAATCTTTGTTGTTGTTGTATTTGAGTCTAACACACCGTGTTTGTGTTTGTGTCAGTACTGTGGTGTGCTGCCCGGCCTGTGTCTGGTTCTACCACAACATCATGGTCATAGTAACGGGAGGCGTGGCCGTTGTTGCAGCGTTGGCTCTGTGCTCCATCCTCATCTGGCCAATCAAGATCAGACCACGTGAGTGATGCAGAAACCAACATGTATGACGCATGCACATCAATTCTGACACTTTCTTCTGTTTCTAGGTGACCTGCAAGTCCTCACTGAAGACACGGGAGGAGTCAACTGAGACCTGCACATTCCCAGAACCAGATCTGGTTTTCTGTTCATGTTTCTTCCTGTTTGACAGACTTTACCTGTTTTCAGGAACATGTAGCAGGAATTTCAGGACTGTTGTTCAGCTGTTAGTGATTTTGGGACCAGAGAAACAAAGAAGGGAGTTTATTATTTTAAATGTTTACACTCAGCTGACGTTGGACATCCTGGGACTTCATTTTCCATATTTTAGGATTTATTTTTTAAAAAGGGATCTACTTTTTTTGCCAACTGGACTGAATTCAAACGTATTGACTGTTTTTCAAACAAAAGTTGATATTTGAAAATATCTTGACTTTAACGATGTTCTGGCATTCAAACTCTTCCGGATCAGCGTCAGAGAACTTTGGGAAAACAATGATCCTTTGATCTTGTGTTGACTAAAATGTGGGAAAACTTTTATTGTAAAGCTACTGCGAATCTGATAAGCTATAAAAGGGATGATAAAGGAAGAACTGAAGCATCTGAAGTCCAGTCAACATTTAACCACATAGACCTGCTCATTGTAAATCTGACAGGTATCAGTGGGGGGGGTTTATTCACAACGCACAAATATAACAATTTGAAGGAGTTTAAGTTTATTCTGCTGACCAAAGGACGAGAGTTAGAGTTTATGTTTTGTGCCTGGATTTAATTCTATTTGCACCTTGTTTGATGTTTTACTTAATTTGTTTGTAATATTTTCTTTCTTTCTTGTGGAAATTTTATTTTTCTATTTGAATCACCTTGTTATCAGAAAGATGAGATTACTGGAATAATAATAATAATAATCCAGTGGTATTAAACAACAATTGAAATAAAAGGGAAACTGATCAGTGCTGCAATAATCACTCCTGATGGTGAAGCAGCAGCTGACGACTGGAAATTATATTAAACAGATTCAACTAAAAATTGAAGCTCTAAATTTGCAGTTTTAATTTAAATCTATTGTTACTTCTGTGATTATGTGTGATGGTGTTTGATAAAGGGACGATCCATGAATGAGTTACGAGGTTAAAGAATAAAAAAAATGTGTTGAATGTTAATGTAAATAATTAAATGAATCATAATCCTAAAATCAGATGGAATATTTTTACATATTGAGTCTGACGATCTAGAGATTTGGTGACCCAAAGACAAGATGATGATATGAAACGCATTCCTTGATCTGATGAAGGGAAACAACTGGGATAAACTGGTTTACAAGGATCTGCAGAATATTTAGTTAGAAGTTGTTACCGGGTTTTGAAACACTACTTGAAATGATCTTAAAAATATTAAGTTCACTGTGACTGTTTCACAGCAATGATCTTAATAAAACTGTTGGAATTCATCCTGTCTTGTCGTTATTACACTTTTATTATTCGTTATTTTCAGGCTCAAATAAAAATGACTTAATCTTAATCACCCTGATCTTGTTCTGAGTCAAGTTTCAAGTTTATTTATTTATAAAGCGCCAGTTCATGACAAAGTCATTTCAAGGCACTTCACAGAAAAAACAATTAAAAACCAATTAACCAATTAATAATAAAACATTTTCTATCTAAGGAACCAGCTGATTGGGCTGAATTGTTATTTCAGCACAATCCCCCATCCTGAGCAGCACGATTGGTGACAGTAGAAAGGAACGACTCCCTTTTAACAGGAAGAAACCTCTAGCAGAACCAGAACCAGAACCCGGCTCAGGATGGGCGGCCTTCTGCTTGAGCCGACTGGGGTCTGAGCTGACAGGAAAGAGACAAACACTGATGGATTTTGGCCAGTCGTCACTCATGATGTAAAGAACAAGCAGTTAATAGTGTTTCTCAATGTCGTGTCTGATATTCAAACCTTCATTGAATATACACGCGTGTGTATATTCGTGTGTGCGCTGGCCCCTCTGGGGGTGGTGTGGTGTGGATCCTGGATGTCCCCTGACCCACTATCACAGATCAGGACCGGTGTCCTCAACCTTGAGACTCCTTGAAGAACTATGTCCTCGTGTCCCTTTTGGGGTATCCTTCTGATGGAGGTGGGAGTCCCCCCCCCCCCCCCCCCCCCCCCACACACACACATTAACAAACAAACACGAACAAAAGCAAACCTCCTGATTTCATATAACTTTATCAAAAATACTTGAATTACAGCAGGGAAAATAAGTATTGAACACGTCAACATTTCTCTCAAAAAACATATTTCTAATCGAGCTATTTACATGAAATTTTCACCAGATGTCGGCATCAACCCAAGTAATACACACATAGAAAGAAATCCAAACATTTATGTCCATAAATTAAGTTATGTGTAATAAAGTGAAATGGCACAGGGAATAAGTATTGAACACGCTTACTGAAATTTATTTCATACTTAGTGCAAAAACCTTTGTTGGTGATTACAGCCTCAAGACGCCTCCTGTATGGAGAAACGAGTCGAATACATTGCTCAGGTGTGATTTTGGCCCATTCATCCACACAAACTGCCTTCAAATCTTCAAGGTTCCGGGGGTCTCTTCTGTGAACCCGGATCTTCAGTTCTTTCCAAAGATTTTCAATTGGATTCAAGTCTGGTGATTGACTGGGCCATTCTAGCAGCTTTATTTTCTTTTTCTTCAACCAGTTGAGTGTTACCTTATTCCCTGTGCCATTTCACTTTATTACACATAACTTAATTTATGGACATAAATGTTTGGATTTCTTTCTATGTGTGCATTACTTGGGTTGATGCCGACATCTGGTGAAAATTTCATGTAAATAGCTCGATTAGAAATGTGTTTTTTGAGAGAAATGTTGACGTGTTCAATACTTATTTTCCCCGCTGTATATATTATGTGCTTATAACTGACTGACTGCAACAAATATATCTGACTGTTCTGTGTTAATTTTTGTTGCCCCCCCCACACACACACACACACCCCTGTGTACCTTACTGTTGTTCGATCGATACCCTGCGAGGTGAGATCTTGCTTGGAGTCTCAGGTCGAGTGAGACTCAGTGATCTTTTATTTCTTCAATTTTTTAATAATTGTGCAAACAGCTGATCTGTTCTCACTGAGCTGCTTGTCTGTTATAGAGTAGCTCATCCAGCCTTGTGCAGGTCTACAGTTTTGTCTTTGGTGTCCTTCGTCTCTCTGGTCTTGGTGGAGATGTAGCAGTCTGACAGTTTAAGAACGTGGACAGGCGTCTTTTATACAGATAACCAGATCAAACAAGAGCTTCTTAAACAAGTAACAGGTCCATGAGAGACATAAATTCCTGCTGAGTAGTTGGTGTCCAAATATTTACACAGGAATATTCAAATAAATTATTTAATAATCATAAAATGTGATTTCCTGTTTTTTTTTTCCAGATTCTGTCTCAGTTTAAGTGGACATATGATAAAAATGACCTCTCATCTTTTTAAGTGGGACAATTTGCACAATCAGTAACTGTCCAAATACTTTTTTGGTCCACTGTAATAAGGCACCAGACACACCACTCTCAGGTGGACTGGACAGGACAGGACAGGACAGGACATCCTCATAGAAAGATTCTGGTTTGTTTTTATATTTGGCAGCTTAACAGGGTGAAACAGGAAGTGAGTGTTTCATGATGTTCTGATCAACATAAGCAGTTTGTACTAGAGTAGCAATAAAAATATGTCAAGTGATGCAAAAGCAGCAAAATATAACACTGCTGATTTATTTCTCATCATAAATTGCATCATGAAACAATATCATTATGAACTGTTTGACCATTAAATGTAGACGAATATAATTAATGACAAAGTCATCCTGATATTTCTTGTGGCTAAACAGGAAGTTATGTGACTAAACAGTCTGAATGTTCATGCAGGGTGATGATGTGGGAACCTGAGATTAAGAAGTTAGTTGATTAAATGTTAAATAGGGAATTTATAAATTACACATTAGAAAACGCTGAGCAACTCTAAATGATAAAGATTGTTTCTAATCAAATCTTGTCTCAAAGTCTAAAACATTATGACAAATCTCAGACTTCCTGTCAGGTTTGTGCTCTGGTGGAGCAGTTATGTTACAGATTTCAAAAAAAAAATCCAAAGTAACTTTAACAAAGATGAAACTTCTCCAGCATCGTCTCCTCAGATGCTGCAAAACTATGAAAAGATGAAGGTCAGTTTTCAGTGGGTTGTCCGGACCCTCCATCAGTTAGGGGGCGCTGGCGTTCATTTTTTCTTGGCAGCTCTCCCAAAAACTCAGAAGTCTGTTATTCTTGTTAGAGCAGAAATCGCTAAAGTCTTTAAACAGGCGGTCAGCCAGTCTTTCATCACCCAGCACACCAGTCCTCCAGGCTTTGGTTAGCATGGTGTTGTAGGCCCAGTAATAGCCCACCTTCTCATCACCACCAAACGGGCCCTGGCTGTTGGAGGTGGTGGAGTTCCTGCGACGCCGCGTCTGACCACTGGAGTACTTCCTCTTTGAGTGCGGCAGCTGCAGAAACACGGTACCTGAAAAGGATCAAAGGCATTGACGTGTGTTACTAATCCAGATGACAGGTGGGTTTTATCCAGATGTGACAAACCTGTAACATGGATGTACTGAGGCTTGTTCTCTGCAGGGAAGTTAAATGTTGATGCAGAAAACTTGTCATGTACAAAACCAAACCTGTTAACAGAAAAATCAACAAAGCTGTTCGTTGTATAAAACAAAGATATATACAGTATTTATATACAAACCACCTGTATCAGTCATCATCTCTAACATAAATACATAAATGTTTTAAAATGTAGAATAATATTCTATTAAATCAGTAAAATGATGAAGTTAATTTGTATAATTATAGAAACCTGTAGATAATGGCCTCCTGAAACAGCTGCATTCTGTCCCAGTAGGTCTCTGGTTCAAAACCTGTTGGATGACAAGTAAACAGGTAGAGCACCCAACCATCATACAGACCGACGTTCTTCACCAATTTGGAATATTAATTATTATTATTAAACACATATGCACAAAAATGAAGAACACATGTGTTCACTTATTTCTTTAATATGAAGAAGCTTCTTGGCAACACAAAGGCTGGGGGGGGGGGGAGCTGCAACAGAGGACAATATAAAGATGTCTCCCCAAAAATCCTTTGAAACACAAATATTGTTTTTTTTTTTTAAGTGATAGATTCCTATTGGTGCAGACTGGTCATGTGGACAGATGCAGCACAGTAACTGATCAGGTTCCACATCTGTTTCTAAGACGGATCATTTAACACTCTGATATCAAAACTTTAATCTTGTCAAAAATTCAACTGATGAAAAAAGGATGAATTTAGTTTGTGTTCCAACGTCTTGTATGTAGCGGGACAGAGCGAGAGGGGCGGAGCTTCAGTCTCGCCGAGCTGTTTGGTTGAGTCTGATCTTTTGGTCTGATATTGTTTCACAGCAATTAGCCTGCAGAAACACTCAGAAATCTCGTTTTAAGCTTAGGGTTTGGGTTAAAGGTGCATCTGTCACCTTCAATACCAGTGATGTTACTGGTTGAACATAGAAAAACTTGTAAACAGGTAGAATGTGGACAAATACAGAATAATACTATTACTACTATTATAATTAACAATGTTATTTCACATATTTATCCTGTAAGGGGTTACTCTCTGGGATTTTACAACATATTGTACCCAAAAAAAATGAAATAGGATTGTCATCCTCGAGTTTTTGGATTGCACACTAGAAAGACGTGTTAAGAGACTTATTAAAGGTGGTAAAGAGGATTTTGCCCAAACCGCCCCCCCAACACCAGAAACGCCTCTCTGAATCCCTGTTTACTATCTGCATCGCTGCTGGAGTTTATTCTGGAACTACTACAACTTTGTTTCTTCAAACATCTCAGAGTCATCAATAGTAAAAGGTTGTTTATAGTGCTGAAATGCTAGTACTCACTCACTCACTCTTTCCTCGTTTGAGTGTAGACACCCAAAAACCCCACCCCCCTCAACATAATCCGCACACTCCGTTGCATTTATGTGTGCGTTTGTGTGTGAGTTTTTGTGTAAGTTGTATTTATTTTCATCTCTATAGTCTGTTTAGATACACATATATGATCACATTTGTCAATTTTACCTTTATTTCTTGACCAGATTGTCTCGTGTGTCTTGGTGTGACCTCCTGCCAGAATTGACGCGGAACACTCGCGCAAAAAATATACCAGACGCCAAAATGATCACTTAACAGCCTCCATGTCTGGTGTGAACTACACCATGTAGGTTAACAAGGGTGCTGAATGGAAGCGGTCTCCGTTCCATGGTGCTTCCGCGTGCAGTGTTAACCAGCCCTGAGGACTACGCAAACTACGTAGTACGTACGTAAGGAGTGTTTCTAATTTATTTCAAGCCTTACCAGGTCTATGATTTATTCATATTATAACTTTTTTTTTTTTTGGAAACCATAAGTACAAGACAACTACAAGTTGATCAAATGATTTTAAAGTAAACTTTAAAACTACAAAATCCTCTTTACCACCTTTAAGTAGAGCAGCCAGAGGCCACATGGGGTTAAAAAGAATCTGATGTGGATACAGTCACACAATGGAGTCAGAATATTCTTCAGAGGGCATCAATACCTTCAAACAGGTTGTCTGAGCCTTTCTTTAGAAGACAGTGGATGTTGAGAGGGATGAAGAGCTGGGCTCTTAGAGGATCTCCATACAAATTAGATGTTTGAGCAAAAGGAAACTCCAGAACAGGAACCAACAGGAAACCACAAGATGCTGCTTTTCTGTGCCAGCCTTGAACCTGACAGACAAATAATAATTATTGCTGTCCAAATGTATTATGCATCAAGCTGTTCCATCAATTATAAATTTATGTGTGTAAATATACAAACAATACATTGTTATACTATAATCTATATGTTTCAAAAGTTTCAAGAGAAGAATCCTAGAAAAAGCACAAAGCTGAAGTACAAATGCTTCACCGTTGTATGTTCAAATAATTAATTAGTCTGGCAGAACTTTTTAAGATTTTTATAACCATGAAAGATCACTGTTATGGGATAAATAAAGAGAAGCATTATAGAAGATATTTAAACCTAATAACACAGAATGTTTTTTAATCAACAGTAAACCAGTAAAAACAGTGTTTTAAGTACCATCTCAAAGAGCACTGCAGCAGTAACAGCCATCCAGTGCAGCTTGATCTCAAAGGCAGCAGTAGGAGAGAAGTTGCCATGGTAATAACAGCTGCACCATTCGGTTCGGTCACTGCGGTTATTGACGTCTACGTCCAGTGTGGCTGTCTTCTGTTCTGGGACTGTAGCAGCTGGAGGACAAATGTGGACAAACCAATGTGGAACAAAATAAGGAAAGCTGGACGTTGTGATCTGCTGGTAATCAGAGGCTAGGAGCAGGATGCTAGCAGAGTGCGAAGAAGGATGTTTTATACAATCCTATAGTCAGGGTTAGCTTGGGTTCTCCTGAGCTTTCCCTTTAGTTATGCTGCTATAGTCTTAGACTGCTGGAAGACATACTGTCCACATGTCTTCACTCTGCTGTCTCTCTTTACTCTCCATGTTTGTATTGATTGTTACTGCTGCCATTAACTGTTTCTCTGTTTATCTTTCTATAGACATGACGACTGGCCAAAATCCATCAGTGTTTGTTTCTTTCCTATCAGCTCAGACCCCAGTCGGCTGAGGCAGAAGGCCGCCCATCCTGAACCGGGTTCTGGTTCTGGTTCTGCTAGAGGTTTCTTCCTGTTAAAAGGGAGTCGTTCCTTTCTACTGTCACCAATCGTGCTGCTCAGGATGGGGGATTGTGCTGAAATAACAATTCAACCCAATCAGCTGGTTCCTTAGATAGAAAATGTTTTATTATTAATTGGTTGATTTTTCTGTAAAGTGCCTTGAAATGACTTTGTTTATAAATAAATAAACTAACCAACCCTGGTGAAAACATGACCTTTTATCAGAAGTAAAAAAACTGAACAAGTACAGTTCATTTAATTTGTTTCCGTGGAAAGCCTAACTCTCTAAAATGAAGTGGCGTGTTTGTAAAGCTACATCTGATTGAACTATAAGGCTTCTGTTAAAATGTCCAGTGGACAGATGAGACTAAAGTAGAGTAATTTACCCAAAAGGAACAGCACCATATTTGGTGGAACTCAAACACAGAATCAGCTCAAACACTTTTATACCAGCTGTCAGCACGGTGGTGGAAGGCTGATGATTTGGGCTTGTATTGCAGCAACAGGATGGCAGCGCTGTGCACGAACTCCTCTGTATACCAAAAGGTTCTAGAGATAAATATAAGGCCATCTGTCTGACAGCTGGAGCCATAAAACAGGATAATGATCCCAGAAGAGGATCAGCCTGCTTGTAATGCAGTGACACTTCAGGGCCCAAAATCACCAGCAGCTTTTCCAGTTTTGACCATTGACTTTATCCTACAGAGATTCCTTCTGATTCTCCAAATCCTTAAATGATAGAAAACTGTTGTGTTTAACCAAGGTACGCGGGCAGCACGCGAAGAAATGAAACAGCCGCACTGATGTGTGAAGACTGCGGAAAGTGTGCTCAACCTATGGTGAAGGTCCGAGCAGGAGAAGCAAGCTAGCGTTCCGTGACGGAGTAAAAGGGAAACTGGCTCCAATCTGTCAATGGTTAAGCTAGCCTTCCGGCAATAAGATGCTACCGTAGCGAGAAGAGGTGATTGAATGGCGCTACGTGGTGATGCATGCTACTTATGGGGAGCCACAGTCTCTTCCCCTTCCAGTCGGCCCATGGGTCCCCTGAACGAAAAAATAATAAATGGAAGTCAAAAGTTATTTTCTAGTCCGCTTTGTCTTACGCCCTGAATCACACATATGCTGTACTGCAATTTAAATGATAAACAATGATGTACGTTTTGACCGGGTCTGTCAAGTGGATTTAGATTTATTTATTTTTAAAATTTCGTAATTAAATTAACTACAACTGGAAAGTCGCACATATGACGTCACGGCAGAATCTCCCGAGTCTCACCGCTGCCTTTTCCCATCGACATAATGTCGATGTGTTTTGTACCTGGATGTCACCACAAAACTAGTCGTTTAATGCTCCTTCCTTCGTCCTGATAGAAGGAGGTGAAGCTCGCTAAACTCACCGCCATTGTTCCTATTCTGATTCTTCTTCTCCTTCTGAGCGGTATGGTGACGTCAATTTTACGAGACAAGGGGTTGTAGTCTACTACGTGTCTTCACACAAAATATAAATAACGTTTGCTGCGCGTCGAAACTGATCGCTTTCTCGGCATCAAAACTTGTCTTTACAACTCACGGACATCATATGTTCGATCTATGGCATGTAATGTGGATGTCACGATCACCAGCCAATCAGGATTGGCGTAATAAGATAAGTGCTTCTGAGGAATCCACCAGAGGGGCGTAACCCATAGCAAGACATCAAAACGCATGTTAGGAAAGAGAACCAAATACAGTATTAACAGCAAATTAATGTAACACAGTAATACTAACAGCAGAACAATTTTATCATGGTAGCCAAGTCGCAGCATAAATGCAGCAGATATTTATTTAATTTAAGCGTGAAAAGCAACAAGTTTAGGCACAAGGAACTAAACTGAGGAAAAATATTGTTAGGAGGTAGTTACATTAAAGGTGGAAGCTTTTTAGGAGAAGCTTTAAAGCAGTACTAAATAACTTTTCCTCAGCCGTCTCAGATGGCCATTGCTGGAACAGGTGTTCTGTTGAAACATGCTACCTGTTGAGATGTGCTACTGATTCCTTCTGCACATGTGCCGTTCTACAGTCGTGATTTCAATAAACAGATTCATTATTTGTTTTTTATCTAACAAGGACCGAGAGGACATTTATATAGAAAATATCAGGGAAGGATCATAAAAATATGCTTAAATAATTAACAGGACACATTCGCCATAAACAAGAATACTGTATAAACTTCAAAAAACATTTCATTATGAAGTAAGTTGTTAGTTTATACTATGGTACTATTTTTCATCAGGGCAGCATAAATCATCAGAACACCACTTCATACGACCCGAATTACTGAAGTTATTAAGTGTAACGTAGGGGGACCAGAGACGTCCAGAGTGTCTAATATGAGGCTGAACATGTTTTTGGGTGAGTATCCACTTTTCATAACAGCAGCTTAAAGTTGTAAAAGTTATTTTGTACTGCTTTAAATGCGTGCATGAAACAAAACTATAGTTAAGGTAAAAACCCAGGAAAAAGAGAAAAGCAACAGGGGGAGGACACTATACACCACAGCACTACTGCATCACAACCAACAACACCATAGCATGCAGTCAAACAACATATCACTACAACTAAACTAGTTTCACAGTAACCAGGCTGCATGCAGTCACTGACTGGACTGTGAGGGTTGTATTTTTGATAGCTTTGGTTTTTTTACCAATTACAGACACTAACATGCACTAAACACCACCAGCTGCCAATTTGCAGAAGAGCTGACTGAGTCCAGTATTTTTGTGTCACACAAAGATGTTGATCAATGAAGACTATTTTAGGAAAAGTTAAATGATTTGGTTCCTTCAACCTTCAAATCTGTAGAAAATAACACTTAGGCTGGAACATGATTTTTAGTAATTAATTTTTAGTTCATGGATGCTAAAATAATTTCAATTTAAGCGTATGCTAACCTCCATTGACATGACATGACACGACACGACACGGTAATAAAACATAAAATACTGAGCAAATTGTTGAGCCCTGGTGGCCTCATGTGACACCTAAATACTGAACCCAGAAACACCCCCATTAAAGTGCACATCAGACTGGATGAGAGGATGCGTCTCCCCTGTGCTGTGGGTTGGGAGGATGAGGCTTGGTATACCTAGCAATGCGGCGGCCTGGCTGCGTCCCCCAAAGCTGCGACTGAAGGAGCTGTGCCTACTTGCATAGGAGGTGGGCCGGCTGGGCAGCCAGGGTAGGAGGAAGGCCGGGAGATCACAAGGTCGTCGCTCTTCCAACACAAACGCCACCTCAAACCATTTCCTCTGGAAAAGAGCAAAATCCTCCAATACAGCTGATGACCAGCCTCCAGGCGCTATATTTTGAAGCTGGGGGGTCAGACCTGCAACAGAATGGCTCCACATTAAAAATATACAAATAAACATGATAGTAACTTTTTTTACAGCAGAGTTCTTAAATTTATTTACCATCCTTTTCTCCTACTATCCTGTAGAAGTAGAAACCATAAACAAAAGTGCGCATGGCCTCTCCTGAAGCATGAGCCACCAAACCTTCGTCCAGCATTTTCTACATGAAAAAATATAAATCTAGTGAAGCAGTGGCAATACTCTAACAACACCCTGAAAAACAAATGCAGCAAATTTAAAACTCCTCCCACTGTGAGGTTTAAGGTAATCTTTCAATCAGAGCAAGACACAGTCGCGTGTGACCACGTTCAATATAAAAAAAGCAATGAGGCTTAAAAAGTGCTTTGTCATGAGCATATCAGGACAGCACAGGTGAATATCAAAATATCTAACAGTAAAAACATGAGAATTTGTTTCATTAGCCAGGATCGTAGCATTAACCAGTCCAATCTTGACAGGAAGCCGTGCATCAGCTTTGGTAGAATCCCAGCAGACCAACACAGGAAGTCTGACACAGACGCTGCAGGTTTCACTGATTCATCCCACATGATTGGAAGTGGGGAGGGTTTGCAGGGCTAGAACATCTCATCTACACAGACAACACATATCAGTCAGATGTCATCAGGTTCCCATGAATGCCAAAAGACAGAGAAGACAAGCAGCTTTAAGCTTCACCAGCCGACCACTGCAGTAGAGACGGGACACTGCACATGGGAGTCAGGATCTCTGACAGGAAAGTTTTAGTTCAGTGTAGTTCCACTCTGCTAGATCTTTAACACAAAGTTTGGGTCCTGTAAAGTTTGGCAATCATACATTTATCATAACATTTAATAAGATCAGAAAAAACAAGTACAACACTGGCAGTGACAGACAGACACACGCTTTGTTGTGACTCAACAAAAAAATCTTTAAGGTGTGTTTTTATTTTCTAAGCAGGCAAATGTAAAATTTATTGACATGTAGGGGATGTGACTAAACCAGACAGTTGGGTGTTGGTCATTTTGTTTCAACTTTAGGACACATGCATGTAAGTTTGCATTGCTTTTGTCAAGGTAAATAGAATTAAAGCCATCCAGTACAAGTTTTACCTGCATGATATCCACAGCCATCCCCTGTGTGGCCACATCCTCCACATTGTTGACTAGCCAATGAACAACCTCTGCACTTATGAAACAGCTGAGTGGTAGACCTTTTTGTTCTGGGAGCAGCTGTACACCAGTCCTAAAATATTACCAAAGGAAACAATGATGAGAAAAAAGTTAGAAATAACTTTAAGATTTATGAGAGAAAAGCTGTTTTAATAGTTTCATGATTTTCTTGTTTATTTTTTGTTACAGAAAATGCTTTTTGACACAAATGAAGTCTGATCAGGTTACACAATCAAAAATAGACTGATTAAAAAAATAAGAGGGAAACAGGAACTTGGACAAAAGAGGAATCAAGATGACAGACTAAAAGTAACTACCAAGTATCAGATACAAGGAACGATCAGTGCCAGGCTGAAGAACCAGTTTTTGCCTTGCTGGTGATATTTGACACTTTCCCAAACCTTAAACTGTATTAAACAGGTGTGTCTGAGTTTACAGGACGTACACTACTCAAAGAAATACAACTAAAATTCAATTTATTCTTTCATGGAGGGGATTAAAGGTGGGATATGGAATATTTTCATTAAAAGCAATATTTTTAACAAAATAATGCCTCCACGGGGTGTTTAGAGGGTTGTAGAATGAAAATACAGCATTTCCTTTAAACATTATATTTGAAGTAAAATATTATAAAATATTAATTTTGACGGGCACGACGTTGGCATTTTGTTTACATCTACCAGCCAATAGCTGGCAGAGCAGCGGGTACCATTTTGGGTTGCCTAATACCGTAAATAATCCAGCACAGTGAGGCTGGTGCTGTGGAGTCTGCAGGTCAAGCAGCTGGAAGCACCGGGGACATGTGGTGATTATATACCTTATTTGCTTGTCATAAAGGATTCCTGGCATGTGACTTAGAAGGGTCGTGTGGGAAAGTTTTTATTAGCAGCTAGCTAACATGTAGCTGCAGTATGTCGCTGAAGTGGGGGAGCTCTGGGCTCACTTACAGTGGGGCAAAAAAGTATTTAGT
The DNA here is from genome assembly GCA_006937955.1 of Pachypanchax playfairii. NCBI lineage: Eukaryota > Metazoa > Chordata > Actinopteri > Cyprinodontiformes > Aplocheilidae > Pachypanchax > Pachypanchax playfairii. The sequence continues at coordinate 418,417 of SSNP01000266.1, forward strand.
CAGCCACCAATTGTGTAAGTTCTCCCACTTAAAAAGATCAGAGAGGCCTGTAATTTTCATCATAGGTATACCTCAACTATGAGAGACAAAATGAGGAAAAAAAAATCCAGAAAATCACATTGTCTGATTTTTAAAGAATTTATTTGCAAATTATGGTGGAAAATAAGTATTTGGTCAATAACAAAAGTTAATCTCAATACTTTGTTATATAGCCTTTGTTGGCAATGACAGGTCAAACGTTTTCTGTAAGTCTTTACAAGGTTTTCACACACTGTTGCTGGTATTTTGGCCCATTCCTCCATGCAGATCTCCTCTAGAGCAGTGATGTTTTGGGGCTGACGCTGGGCAACACGGACTTTCAACTCCCTCCAGAGATTTCTATGGGGTTGAGATCTGGAGACTGGCTAGGCCACTCCAGGACCTTGAAATGCTTCTTACGAAGCCACTCCTTCGTTGCCCGGGCGGTGTGTTTGGGATCATTGTCATGCTGAAAGACCCAGCCACGTCTCATTTTCAATGCCCTTGCTGATGGAAGGAGGTTTTCACTCAAAATCTTACGATACATGGCCTCATTCATTCTTTCCTTTACACGGATCAGTCGTCCTGGTCCCCTTGCAGAAAAACAGCCCCAAAGCATGATGTTTCCACCCCCATGCTTTACAGTAGGTATGGTGTTCTTTGGATCCAACTCAGCATTCTTTCCCCTCCAAACACGACAAGTTGAGTTTCTACCAAAAAGTTCTATTTTGGTTTCATCTGACCATATGATGTTCTCCCAATCCTCTTCTGGATCATCCAAATGCTCTCTAGCAAACCGCAGACGGGCCTGGACGTGTCCTGGCTTCAGCAGGGGGACACGTCTGGCACTGCAGGATTTGAGTCCCTGGCGGCATAGTGTGTTACTGATGGTAGCCTTTGTAACTTTGGTCCCAGCTCTCTGCAGGTCATTCACTAGGTCCCTCCGTGTGGTTCTGGGATTTTTGCTCACCGTTCTTGTGATCATTTTGACCCCACGGGGTGAGATCTTGCGTGGAGCCCCAGATCGAGGGAGATTATCAGTGGTCTTGTATGTCTTCCATTTTCTAATAATTGCTCCCACAGTTGATTTCTTCACACCAAGCTGCTTACCTATTGCAGATTCAGTCTTCCCAGCCTGGTGAAGGTCTACAATTTTGTTTCTGGTGTCCTTTGACAGCTCTTTGGTCTTGGCCATAGTGGAGTTTGGAGCGTGACTGTTTGAGGTTGTGGACAGGTGTCTTTTATACTGATAACGAGTTCACACAGGTGCCATTAAAACAGGTAACGAGTGGAGGACCGAGGAGCCTCTTAAAGAAGTTACAGGTCTGTGAAAGCCAGAAATCTTACTTGTTTGTAGGTGACCAAATACTTATTTTCCACCATAATTTGCAAATAAATTCTTTAAAAATCAGACAATGTGATTTTCTGGATTTTTTTTCCTCATTTTGTCTCTCATAGTTGAGGTATACCTATGATGAAAATTACAGGCCTCTCTGATCTTTTTAAGTGGGAGAACTTACACAATTGGTGGCTGACTAAATACTTTTTTGCCCCACTGTATCTAATAATATCAAAAAAGCTATAAAAGGCAATAAAATCCTTCGTGGCATGTCTTTCAGTCAAACCAGTGGCCTGAAGTTCCCCCACTTCAGCGACCTGCTGCAGCTACGTATTAGCTAGCTGCTAATGAAAATGTTTCCACACAGAACTTGCTCGTCACATGGGAAACCCGCTATGGCAAGCAAATAAGGTATATAGTTACCACATATCCCCGGTGCTTCCAGCTGCTTGACCTGCAGACTCCACAGTACCAGCCACACTGTGCTGCAGTATTTACAGTATTAGGCAACCCAAAATGGTGCCCGCTGCTCTGCCAGCTACTGGCTGGTAGATGTAAACAAAATGCCAACGTTGTGCCTGTCAGAATTAATATTTTATAATATTTTACTTCAAATATAATTTTTAAAGGAAATAGTTTAATTTCATTCTACAACCCTCTAAACACCCCGTGGAGGCATTATTTTGTTAAAAATATACACACACACTCGCACCAAGGGACAATTCCAGCCTCAGCCCGGAATCAAACCCAAGACCCTCTTGATTCAAGGCAACAGCTCTACCAACTGCGCCACCGTTCAATCATACTTTATTAATTCTTTTAGATAATTATATATTCCGGAATAGCGCTACAACTGGTGGCAGCTTGTTGGAATAGCTCTGTGACTTTGCTAGCATTTTGTGTTCATTTTTTATTCTTTTTGACTGTTTCTTTATGTTTTTTTCTTTTGAAATATTGTTTCTGAGATACTTTTTTTTTTGTTCTGATTTGGGTGCTGTGCTGATTGAGAGTTTTTTTAGCATGATTTTTGCCTTTTTACCACTTGTTATGATGCGTCACCATGGCAACGAGAGGCTTGTTTACAGGAGAGAGCAGTTAATGGACATTTCTAAGGCTCAAATAATCTTCAAATTGAAACCTCTGATCCCCGATGAGCTAAACAGAAGAAGACGTGGAAGCAGGGCAGGAGCAAAGCAAGGAGAGAGAAAGAAGAAGCTTAAACCTTCACTTCCATCAGTCATATTGACAAATGTGAGATCTCTTGCTAACAAAATGAATGAATTTGAAACTCTGTTGAAGACCCAGCCAGAGTATCGGGAATTCAGCCTCATGTGTTTTACAGAGACATGGCTAAAGGAACATATCACAAACTCCAGTGTGTCTTTACCTGGCTTTCAAACAATACGAGCAGACAGAGATTTGAAGAGGAGTGGCAAAAGAAAAGGAGGTGGGATCGCTATATTATTTAATAAAAAATGGTGTCATCCTGGACATGCTGTTGTGAAAAACCATCTCTGCAGTCCAGATATTGAATTTTTGGCTGTTGGTTTTCGTCCATATTACCTACCAAGGGAATTCACCAGTGTTATTATAGTAGCATNGTTTACATTCCACCATCAGCTAATGCCAAGTCTGCATGTGACACCATTGGATCAACTGTTGCTAAGCTACAAACACAGCACCCAAATGCATTTGTGGCAATATCTGGAGACTTTAATCATGCCTCTCTCTCCTCTACACTGCCAGCATTTCAAGTTTGTCAGCTGCTCCACCAGAGAAAACAAAACACTGGACTTGTTCTATGCAAATATCAGGGATGCATACAGGTCCTTTGCACGGCCTGCTCTTGGCAAGGCAGACCATAATCTTGTTTTTCTCTGCTCAGTATACAAACCCATTGTCCACAGGCAACCTGTGATCAAAACTACTGTGAGGAGGTGGTCACAGGAAGCTGAAGAAATTCTTCAAGGATGTTTTGAGGCTACCAACTGGGATGCACTCTGTGAGCCACATGGAGAGGACATCAATGCTATGACTGAGTGTGTCACTGACTATTTAAACTTCTGTGTGGACAACATCATCCCCACCAGAACAGTGAAGTGCTTCCCCAATAACAAACCCTGGATCACCAGTGACCTGAAAGAACTGCTGAACAAGAAAAAAAGAGCTTTCAGGGAGGGAGACAGGGATGCATTGAAAAGTGTACAAAAAGAACTTAAAATCAAGATTAGAAGCAACAAGGAGGTGTACAGGAAAAAACTGGAGAACAAGCTCCAGCAAAACAATATATGAGATGTGTGGTCAGGGATGAAGAAGATCACAGGTTTTAAGCTGAAAGAGGATTACTTGGATGGAAGTCTAGTTAGAGCTAATGAACTGAACATGTTCTTCAACAGGTTCAGTTTAGAAACAAGCCCAACATCTTCCTCATCCGCTGCAAGCCAAATAGACCTCCCACCATCCCTTTATCCACAGCTTCCCTGTCACATGTCAACTGTCTCACCTTCTACCTCAGTCATGAATACTGTTTCTGGTGCTTTTCCATCATATCCAACATCAAGTCAAGTCAAGTCAAGTCAACTTTATTTATATAGCGCTTTAAGAACAGCGGCAGCTGATACAAAGCGCTGATCATCAGAGGAAGCTGGTGTCCCCATTGCCTCCACCTCCCGCCTGTCTGTATCTAGCAGTCAGGTGAAGAAGCAGCTGGAGAGACTGAACAGGAACAAGGCAGCTGGTCCAGATGGTGTAAGCCCCAGAGTCCTAAAGGCTTGTGCAGATCAGCTATGTGGAATTCTGCAGCGTATCATCAACCTCAGCCTCACCCAGGAGAAGGTACCAGTTTTATGGAAAACATCCTGCCTTGTTCCAGTACCAAAAACATCCCACCCACTGGCCCCTAAAGACTACAGGCCTGTTGCCCTAACATCCCACATCATGAAAGTCTTGGAAAGACTCATGTTGGTCCACCTAAATAAGCAAACAAGCACATTTCAAGACCCACTGCAGTTTGCTTATCGCCGTGGAGTTGGGGTGGAATCACATACACCTGCTTCAGCAAACCCACTGTCATCTTGACAAAGTAGGCAGCACTGTGAGGATTATGTTTTTTGATTTCTCCAGTGCCTTTAACACAATTCAGCCTGCGCTATTGTGTCAAAAACTCCAGAAGACACAGGTGGATGCCTCCACAATCACCTGGATTAAGGACTACCTCACAAACAGACCACAGTATGTGAAACTGAAGAGTTGTACGTCTGACCAGGTGATCAGCAGCATAGGAGCACCACAGGGGACTGTACTCTCACCATTTCTTTTCACTCTGTACACTTCAGACTTTCAGTACAGGTCAGTCCTGCCATCTACAAAAATACTCAGATGACTCTGCAGTTGTTGGTTGGATCAGAGATGGACAAGAGACTGAGTACAGAGAACAGGTGGACCACTTTGTGTCCTGGTGTGGGAACAATCGTCTCATCTTGAATGCGAACAAGACAAAGGAGATGATTGTGGATTTTAGGAAAAGCAGCAACATACCAAAACCCATTTCCATCATGGGAGAAGAAGTGGAGGTGGTGGAGGAGTATAAATACCTGGTGTTCACCTGGACAACAGACTGAACTGGAGACAGAACTGTGATGCTGTTTTTAGGAAGGGACAGAGCAGACTGTACTTCCTCAGGAAGCCAAGTTCCTTCAATGTTTGCAGCAAGATGTTGAAGATCTTTTATAAGTCTGTTGTGGAGAGTGTGATCACATCTGCAGTCAACCTGTTGGGGGAGCAGCATCAAAGCAAGTGACATGAAGAGGTTGAACAGATTGATAAGGAGGGCTGGTTCTGTTCTGGGGACTGATCTGGAGTCTCTTGAGTTGATTGTCCAAAGGAGGATGGTTCGGAAAATTAAAATCATCATGGAGAACCCTCATCATCCTCTTCATAACACAGTAACTCAACAACAGAGTGTCTTCAGTCAAAGACTTCTTCAGATCCGCTGCAGCACAGACCGCTACAGGAGATCTTTTTGCCCACAGCTATAACCTTCTACAATGGTTCCCTGAAGAAGAACTGAGCTACGACAACACTTAATTTCCCTTCGGGGATTAATAAAGTATTTTTGATTTGATTTGATTTTGATTTGATTTTTAGATCTTTAGATTAAATAAAGAATAGATCACTGCAGTTCTTAGTACACATGGAGGTCCAACCCGGTACTAGGCAAGGAGTACCTAATAAAGTGAATATACAAACATGTCTCCTGGATACAATAACTACAAAAAAAATGAAATGTGACTGGAATTTTCTCAATTTCAGCACACGCACGCAAGCACGCACGCACGCACACACATCTTACGTGGGATGTTTAATAGCTTCCAGGATCTCTAAGAGTGTTGATGATGAGGCCAAAGAAAAGTCTCCTGCAGACTGTCCACTGTGAAGAGATCGAAACTCAGTCTAAAACATTATATCCATTATTATTCAATACCTTCAAACATGTTTTGAATTAAAAAATTAAACTGTACTTTATAATACCTAAACATTTAAATTATTTTGATTTCTGTGTATTTAACTGGGTAAAATGTTGTCAATAAACTGAAGACAAATATTATAGGATATTCACATTTTGGAATAATTTTGTATTAAACTGAGAAAATGTTTTACATTAACCTTGTTCCAGCCTTCAAGAGAAACACAATACATTAGGTACTGTTCACCTGGTGTCTGTGATGTTGGTTGCAGCATCTCCTGTAGATTGTGTAGTTGCTCCAGGAGTGACTCCAGGTTGTAGTTTCTCTGTGGTCTCAGTGGTTTCAGCAGGCAGCTACACAGTGAGAAACTCTTCAGTAAGTCTGCTGATAACAACATCTAAGGCTGTGGCTTAGATTAAAAAAATACTATTCAGTCAGTGCATCTGTCTATATCTGCTCATCCAAAGCTAAACAAGTTCAATGATTTAATAAGACAAAATGTATCTTACGTCCAGGAAGAAAACCTAGACATTCCTCTCATAGACAACACTCTCCAGCTGTTAATGGGGAATCCCAGAGGCATTCCTGCTAGACCAGAGAGGACATAGAATTCCTCCTGCAAGTTGTGGGTTTGTCCCAGGGTTTCCTCCCAGTGGGACTTTCTGAGAGAAGTGACACTTTCTAATGCAAAGAGCAGCAGCTTCCCTTATGACAGTGTTCTTCACCCTCTAACACCGATCCAGCAAACATTTGATTTACAATCACAATCCAACTCAACCCAACTGACTGGAATAAAATTTAAATACCGTACATGCTCACTGGAGCAGTCACTAGTGGTGAGAAAAAACTCCCTTTTATCAAAAAGAAACCTCCAGCAAACCCAAGCTGGGACTGAAGGTTAGGAGGACATAAACGATACAAGACAGAAAACTTTCCAAACTGTAATCAATGTAATTAATGTTTATCTTAAATAAAATAATAATTCTTCAAATTTCAAAATGTTATTTACAGGATTTTTACATAAAACTTAAACTTTCATATGAGCATGTGTATTACATCATATGTGCATGTGTATTAGGCTTTTGGTTGCAAAGGTCAAATCTTTCATTCAAACTGAAAGTTGTGATACAGACATAAAGAGCCTGGGCAGCATCATGATGCCTAGCAAGCTACATAACTTTAATAGATGTGTTTGTATGCAGAAGTAAAATAAAATCAATCAGACTTCCGGTTAGCAGAGTAGAGTAGATAGACATGTGACAGGCTCCGGCTTAAATTGAATTGTTTCATCCCAAAAACTCACTGCAAGAGACAAATACTTAAACAAACAAGCCAAAATATCAAGGAAAAAGCAGTTTGACTACAAAAGCTAGTGCAGTAGCATTGTAGGCTAACTTTAACCTGCCTGAAATGCTAACGGTGTCCGAGATTTAACACTAAGCAAACTAGAAGCGATAAAAGAGCTCATGTTTGACCTCAAAGGGAATAATGACTAACTATAAAGACTACAGATTCCATACGTTGAGAGGCGAGCAGATTGACGTCCTTACTGAGGAAGTACAAGGGCTGGTGTTTGTTTTTCACTAACCTCATGCGTAGGGCCCTTCATACATGACAGGATTTACCCATGACGACCAGCAATGTTCTGGAAACAGGTTGCTGTCCCACCATTAGAATACAATGTATGTTCTGTTATTGTTCCCTGCTATGCTTTCATTTTTTAAATCTTTTTTGTATGAAGGGGTGACTGTTATTTTCATGATGTTAAATGACTTTATCAACTATAACAGTTTGCTGGAATGTTAATGGCTTTGGTAAACCTATAAAAAGGACAGAGGTCATTGCAAAACTAAAAGTACAGATGTGGCTTTTCTCTAAGAAATACACTCATCAAGAGATGAGCATGAAAAGATGAAAAAAAAAGTATAACAACTCCAAATCAAAAACCATGACCAAAAACTGTAGTACAAACTAAACTATGGAATTAGTATTTGTGTATAAAGTATTTATTAATGTAAATCTAATATTTTGATAATGCAAAAAGTACAAACAGTTGCTTTATCTATCAAAAAAGGTCAAAAATATTAATATGACTCCAGTATGTGAGCAACTCTGCTTACCAGCAGGCACAAGGAGAAAAGTGCACACTTAATAAAAATGAAGATTCTTATCTCAAAGTGAGCTGTAAGTCATGAGTTAATCATGCATAGTGTTTCTGCTCTACGTGTGCATGCTTATGCAGTAATGCAAAAATTAGTAAAAGGGTTTACAGCACAGCACATACAAAAACAACTGGGAAAAGCCAAGGGTTCGGGTTACTGACCTGAGCGTGACAGACGTAGGTGGAGCGAGGGCTCCGAATAAAATCCAAAATAAAGGCAGTGTCCTGTCAGCATACAGGAAAAACAACACCCTGGATCAAACCCCCCAAAAGCCCAGCAATAGGAACAGAACAGATGCACAGTGATGGAAAAATAGAAACGAGCAAAAGCCCCAAACAAAACACCGAAAAGAACAGCTCTCTGATTCAAGAATTGTAAGCTGACATTTATTCCAATCCATTTTTACTAATTGAACACTCACCTTTCGAGGACTATCAACATGTGCGGGAGCTGCACCAGCACTTGACATTTCACTCACAGCTGCAGAGGGCTTGGTCTGCTGCTGATGCTCCTCCAGTGTCCTGATGGGAATGAATGCATATTTCACACTGTACACTGCTAGATTTCACTATACTTGAGGCTTCAGACAAGCAAGAATTCTTACCTTTGGTTCTGTTCCATTTCTAGCAGAGCTGTTAAAGCTGAAGTGCCTCTTTTAGCTTGCGGTGGCACCACAGGCTCTGGTGGATACATAGGGATGGGACTGGTAACCTGCAGTCCTTTCATTGATGTTCCCTTCTGCTGTAAGATATTAGAGAAAAATCTTTACAAATATACAGACAACAGAATATGCACTCATAACATAAAAAAATACACATTTTACATATTAAGTGTTCAACCCCATGGAACAAAAAGTGCTGAGCTGCTTAAGCAACAACAGAAATAATGACCAGAAAAATACTTTCATATTTTCAGAATTCAACATTTATGAATATTAATCACATCAGCACAGACGAAATGTACGCCTACCCTGATGATCCTGTCAGACCGATGGCGTCGTCGTATGCGGTTAAGGCCCTCAAGGAAGCGAATGAATCCATCCAACAGCACCCAGTCCGAACAACCACCCAACCCAGAACCAGCTCCGTCTCCATACACATCCCAGTGCCCCTCCCCATTTGCCACTCGCCGAGCTCCACCAGCTGGCAACAACAGGAAACGGGTCCTCCAGAACTTCAGCGAGTCAATCAGGCTGGTGTAGAAAAAAAGGTGTAGCATTGGTACGTGATTACAATGACTGTTTGATGTTTTTAAATGATAATGTCATTTACCATAATGTATTTTATTAAGAGACAAAAAAGCAATATAAACTAATCTGCTCACTATGTGAAAAGTAATTACTCCTACTCAGCAACTTATAGCTTAACATTATTTTTTAGGACTTTATCATCAAGAGCAGAACTGACAGTTTCATCTATTACAGCCAGTCATCAAGGTCCTGAAGCAGCAAAGATCATCACAATACCATGTTAAACTGTGGGTATATGATTTTCTTTTTCTGAAATGCAGTGTGTATTAGTTGTACACTAAAAGTAACAGGATACACACCTTCCAGATTTTTTTCTCCTTTAATATCTTGTCAGTACACAGAATATTTTCCAATAAGTCTTGAGGATCAACCAGACTTTTTTTTAGTAAATGAGCATTTGCATTCTGGCCAACAACATTTTTCACCTTGGAAATCTCCCCTGGATGCAATTTATGACCTGTTTATGATCATGATTTTTAACCTTAACTGAGGCAAGGTCTATAAGGTTTACTGGTTACAGTCTTTGATGAAAATGGCAAATGCACTTTGTATAAAATTAGAAGCACATGTACCTGAAGTCCTCAGAGCCAGCAGAACAGATGTACTGGTCCAGGTAGTTCCACTTGTATTCCTCTAGTCTCTCATGTCCAAACTCAACCCAGCAGGAAACAAACTGAGCATCAGAGTGTGGAGGACACAGGCTGTAGGTGTACTGGATCTGAGAAGACTCATTCAGGTATCTGAAAAACATACCTGACAATAAAATTGCAGCTTGGTACAGTTATGTAAACAAGAATTCACCTTGATTGCCTACATTAGGATGACTGAAATTGTATTTTCTACTGAGGTGCCCACACTTGGTCCTGCAGGGAAGGAACAGGAGGTTTGCATGAGAGGAATGGAGGGAGCAGGATGGAGAGTAGTAGAGGAGAAAGTGCGTAAGGTAGAAGATCATGTTATGGAGGGCTTTGAATGTGATTAGGAATGTGATTTTAAATTGGACGTGCTACAGGATAGGGAGCCAGTGGAGGTGTTGAAGGTGGGCAGCGCAGTTCCAAGAAAGAAACAGTCAAGTTTTTGTGAGATGTTTGGACGTAAGCAGGTAGAACTAGATATGTCTTCTCATTACCAACCTAAACAAGCCTCTCTATGCTCTGTGAGCATAGGAGTCTGGACCCTTTAAACAGGGTGGATAATGATCAGAACAAAAATATCTAGACCTCCATTTGAAAACTGGTAGTTTGCCCTTTCATAGGCATTGTAGAGATCTTCCTAACAACACCGAAGACATGCTGGCAAAGGTTCTTAGTCATTCAGGTTGTTACGGGCCTGAAGCCGTACTTTTGTTTTGTGTGTCTCTGTTCTTTGTTTTTCAGGAGCTGTCCCACATTTAGAAGATTGCTGACAGTTGATGGGGATCAGCTGATTGAGCCAGCCTGCTTAAAAGATCCAGACTGATTGGGGGGGCGAAGAAGCACGCGCTCTCGTTTTAATTTGTCATCCCTTGTTTAAGTTGTGTTATTTAATAAATTCAGTGGAACTTTATCTCTCCACATGCATCCTTAGTTTGTTCGTTGTTTTATACCTTTCTAGTTTACCTTTGTTGCAGCCCATTTCAAGCGATCACTGGCCGCCTGACATGTGGGGAATTTTACTTCAGTGTAAACTGTCAGGTAAGGCACGAGAAGCTTGCTCAGCTATTTCAGTTAGACAGTCTAGTTTATGATAAGCCTAAAACTGCTATACTTAAAGCTTATGAATTAGTGCCCGAGGCATATAGACAGAAGTCCAGGAATCTGAAAAAGGTAAAAAACAACAAACAAACTAAGGATGCATGTGGAGAGAAAAAGTTCCACAGAATTTATTAAATAACACAACTTAAACAGGGGATGACAAATTAAAATGAGAGCGCGCGCTCCCCCCCCCTCCATCAGTCCGGATCTTGTAAGCAGGCTGGCTCAATCAGCTGATCCCCATCAGCTGTCAGCAATCTTCTAAATGTGGGACAGCTCCTGAAAAACAAAGAACAGAGACACACAAAACAAAAGTACGGCTTCAGGGCTGTAACACAGGTTATAGTTGGTTATAAACTGACTTCACTTCCTCCTTTTTGAAAACATTTCATTTCTCATCCAGGAGGGTCACCTGGTCTACCTATTCTGGGCGAGGTTTTCCCCCCTCCCATGGTCATTCCTCATTAAGTTAACGTTCGTCCACAAAGCAGCAACCAAGATTTGCAACATGTCGTTATGACAATGAAAGAGTAACCTGACTGAATTTCTGAAAGCTAACAAGTATAAAAAAGGTGGGTTTTGCAGACTGAAAGTGCAACCATGTGATTTTCTGAAACGTTGCCCTCCTGAGATGTTGAATCTGTGGGTGTATCTCTGTTGAACGCTGTTAGGAGCACCTACTTTGGCAAGTATCGAGTAACAGTGATGATCTTGTCTCTGAGGCAAACTTTATGGAAAGTCCGACCCATGCTGAGCCAGTAAATTGTTTCCTCCTCCTCTGCTCGCCGGAGTGACACCAGACCTGATCATCGGGGAATATGGAGCCGCAAAAAGTGACAATCAATGAGATAGAAATCATATAGCCATTTTTTAGATATTTTAAGCCCTTATAAAAGACATGTTTAAAGAGATCATGTAAAATGTAACTTTTCAGAAGCAATTTCAAGATATATCCAATGTTTTTATATTTATAGCATTCTTGCCTATGATAATTAGAAAATTTAATAATTTTCTTAAAAAGTATTTTATAGTATAGATACCCTATAAGATCTAGTTCATATTTTTCATAAAGTTTGTTTACCTCTGGTGTAAAGAGGACTACTTCCAAGGGTTGGGGCCACAGCAGGAGGTGGTTTCCTGTTATTTGGCTGGACTATAATCTGATAACCCTGCATCAACCTCTGACAGATAAACTCTTCAAACACCTGTGCTGCAGTCATCACTGGAGCTTCATCTTCTCGCCTGGAAGAGAGAGGCAAAACTCAGGGGTCTTTAACCTGCAACAAAGTTCAAGTTGTTTCCTTTTCTGAACATTTAAAGAGCAACTCACCCTCAAAACAGATTTTTTTCTGCTAATAAACTGTATTAGTGGGTTTTTAATGCAAACTTTCCGTTTCTGGGCATTTTTTACAATTTCATGTAAACTTGTTAAATTCTACACTTTTTGGTCTAAAAACTTAGTGCTGTCCTCTTAGGGTTGAAAGATGGTTCTTGAATTTGAATTTTATGATTGGCTGAAAGCGGTATATTTCCACGTCAGCGACACATGTCTACTTCACCAGCATCGTCTCTAAGACACGCCTCCCGGAGTATAAAATCATCTCTCAGACAGACACACACGCCCCCGTCCGCCTGTTGTCTCCAGCTTCTCATGAAAGAGCTGCACACAAGGATTTAGAGCAACTGGCTGAAAACTACGACAAAGAGGAAAAACTAATATCACATATATCGGTGATTGTGTGGATGTGATTTGTGCACGTGATATTTCTATTCAGACATTTACTCAGACCCATGTTAGCAACACGGCAATAGCTTTAGCATTGTGGCTAACAACAATCAATCGGTAAACTACTCTGAAAACTACGACAAACAGAATAATTAATATCATTAAAATCTGGACAAAGACTTCATTTTACTGCAGTGATTGTGTAGATGTGATTTGTGCACGTTATATTTTTATTCAGACATTTACTCAGACCCCTCATAGCAACACGGCAGTAGCTTTAGCATTGTGGCTAACAACAATCAATCGCTAAACTACTCTGAAAACTACGACAAACAGAATAATATCATTAAAATCTGGGCAAACACTTTATTTTACTGCAGTGATTGTGTGGATGTGATTTGTGCATGTTATATTTTTATTCAGGCATTTACTCAGACCCCTCTTAGCAACACAGCAATAGCTTTAGCACTGTGGCTAACAACAATCAATCGGTAAACTACTTTGAAAACTATGACAAAGAATAACTAATATTAGTAGAAAAATAATTAAATCGGGGCAAAGAGTTCACTGCAGTGGTTTTGATTGTGTGGATGTGATTTATAGACGTTATAGTCTCATCACGGTCGGGTTACATGTCTACAACACGGCAGTCACACTGGAGCTAATCTAAACACGGAGAAGTGCTACACGTCAATCACAGCTCAGGACCACCTCTTAAAGTAATGCCTTCTTCAGCATTTTTTGAAAAAACAGTTAGAAGGCAGGGAGATAATTTAGAGGGGGGTGAGTTCCTTTTTAAAGGGGTTATGACATCAAAATGCACTTTTTTGAGGTTTTTGGGGTATATCATGATGTGTTGTGCACTGATGAGGCCGTGTAAACGTCCAAAGCGAGTATCGAAGTTCCCGTTTGTGGGCGGTCCGCATTGTTTCATATTTAAAAAACGGTTGAATCGGAAAGCACCATTGTTTCCTACGTGGCATTTCATCCTACGTATTTCATAGCGTCCAATAAAAGTGCACAGTAAAGTAAACAGTCCAACCCCCCACCACCCCCCCCCACCCCCAGCCCATACACCGGTAGCTGCGTTGCGCTAGCTTGTGCTGCTACACTTGAGAAGAGATGGCTACGCAAACGGGGACCTGTTGTGTCCAAGGATGCTCAACCCATGCTGGAAGTTTCCACTCACTCCCGAAGGATGAAAAAACAAGAGAAGAGTGGCTGAAGTTCATTTATGGAGAAGTGCCACGCAGTTATAACCTCAATTTGAAAATATGTTCAGCTCACTTCACGGAGGACTGCTTCCATAACTTGGGTGAATTCAAGTTGGGATTGTCAAAGAAACTGATTTTAATTAAAAATTCTTTACCAACCCTGAAGGAGGCGACCACATCGTCAATACC
>SSNP01000266.1:432571-445436 GCA_006937955.1 Pachypanchax playfairii
TAATAAAATGCTGCCTTGCCTGATAAACGTTTGTTCGTGGTCTGAAGAGTTCATGATGCTAGCATGTGATAGCCGCTCTAGCAACAATGTCCGTGAGCAACAGGTTTATCATACCATATTGTGAATCTATTTTCATTGATAACATCTGACAGCACTGTTTATTCGCTCATGTGATTAGTTGAGTTTTATGTGTTCACCCCTCCGTCTTCCTCAGAAGACGTTTCAGGCTCGAACATATACGGTTGTAAACGTCCACTCGCCATGTTACTGGACTGTTGACGGAGCCGAGAAGAAAGGCTTGCTGCGGGCAATGGTTGTAGCCAATCAGAGCGAAGTCAGCCAGGGAGACCCACATATCATTAACGAAAGGAACCGTGTTGCTGAGAAGAGGATTCTGACCTGCCCGTACAACCCCGCCCTGTTAGTTTTTTAATCAAATTCTTTTGTGAGTTGACATATGCGGGCATATCTACTACATGAAATATCTTTAAGCCAGTTTAAACAGTGATATCATCACACCTTTAAGTAATAAATTTCCAAAATACATCCATCCAATCATTTTTATAACCTCCTGCTCCTCTGCAAGATCTTAGTAGAGGCTGATGTTCGTTTTTTTATCAACAAACTAATTCAGTGCCATTTTCAGATTTCTATCCCCCTCAGTGCTAGACACATTAAGCATTTTTACTGATTTTGAAGGCCCACAAAAAATTGTGTCCTATGACTATATAAATTCTGAAATCACCATTAGAAAGATTACGCACTCTTCTTTCAGCAGCAAAAAAAAGCTTTCTACCCTTCTGTTCTCGAGTAATCTGCAGTAGAAAACTCTCATGAAAATTCACCTGTCAGAACAGAAAGAGATGCAGGCTTTTGTGAAAAGAGACGTCAAGCAGTAAAGTGTCTTTGACACTAATAAACTGTGTTTTAGTGACACCTCCTGGTTGATAAAAACGGAAATACGCCATCAGACGAGTCGGGGGTCTGTTTAATTAAAAACACATGACTTGGGACCGTCTGCTAAAATGGATACCTCTGGCTGGGATGAGATATGTGGTGATTGAGGCAACCCGGGTTGATTGTCGTCATTTCTTTTTTGTGACCGCGACCCGGACGTAGTTTTAGTGTGAGCTGCGTAAGTTTTACCGCTTTGCGCCCCGTGTTACGTTGAGGGGCTTCCCCAAACCCTCTTCACTTTCATGGATTAACTTGTACATGATCACATGAAGTTTCACCACCACACACAGGAAAGAACAACTTGTACTTCCTTTAGAGGCGTGATATTTACTGACAAGGTGCGCGCAGCCATTCTCTAACCCTCCACATTAAAAAAAGCTGTAGAGACGTCAAGACGTCAACGGCACTGAGTGTTCAGATTTAGTTTGACGTCTATAGAAGTCTATGGAACTGAATGAGTTCACTGTAAGTGGGCAACTTATTGTAAAAACTGTTTTGTCTTAAATTTAAGGGTCAAAGTGACTTTGTGGCTCTTTACAAATTAAATTTATTATGAGTGATAGAAACATGGCTTCAGTTGTAAAGGTTGCAGGAATCTGGCATAACTTATACAGGTCAGCAATAACATCATGAGCAAAATAGGGAACCTACTTTTCATTATGAGCAAGTATTGGAAGAGAGTGTTTCACTTTGCAGCTAAAATTTGTGGAAACCAAAAATATTTACAATAAAAATCATTTTGAGAAATGACAGACTTTTCTGCAATATTTCATTTTAAGCTTGTGTATAATATCTATCTATATAAGATTTAGTTTTAAAACTGACATTTTTGCATCACTATTTTATCTCATGAGTATTTAGGGTAGTACCAAGGGAGTATTTTTTTAGAATAACAAAAGCAGTGCATGGGGTCTATTATAATTCAAGTGTTTAATCTTCTTCTGTTATGAGTGGCTTTATACAGGGATATACATGCACTCCACTCAGTCATTGTGAAAAATGACTTATTTTAAATGACTCTGCTGCTCCTCATCAGAATTTACTAATGTGACTAGATTCACATAGACTTTTTCCATTTAAAAATGTACAGAACTCATCAATACATATGGTTAGACCTTAAATTTTGAGGTTTAGCTACAACAAAAGTCTATAGTATAAAATAAATTAAAAAAACAGGCATTACATTAGAAAGTCAATGCAGGTTACCTAATCAACTTTTGTCCATGTGTATGATGCACAATATATAAATACACAATATGCTGTGCTAGCCAATCACTCACAAGTGGAAATTGGCTTTAAATCCCAGAATTAATGTTCAATTTGACCCTAATCTCTCGAGTGTATGATTAGACCCTTTACCTAAACACATCTGCATATCAAATTAAAGGCTTCTTAATAATACTATTGGAAAACAAAATCCAACTAAGCAGTGAAAAAATGAGCAATCGTTCTTAGAAAAACAAACACACTGCCGAAATTGTCCACATTAAGGGTTCTTGATGGGAGCAGATATAAACAAGTAATATCAGCTAATGGTCCTCGCCATTCCAACCATTGTCAAGTGTTTATTCTTGACATGTGACTGAACACATTTTCATGTCATAATTCAAGCTTTCTACCTCTAAACTACTCTTACCCACTAGAGTGGGTAAAAATACATGGATGTGGTGCTCAGTCTTCAACTACAGTGGTCGACGCTTATATGCACAACATGCTTATATGCACAGAACTGCTGGACACGTTCTGGCGTCATAGAGAATCCATATGCTTATATGCACAGTTCCGACGGTTATATGCACAAAACATTTAGAGGTATCATACATGCATCTCACTAAATCTCGCTGTTTCTCACTAGTTACTTAACTGTGCACCTCTGCTGGTGTTCTCACACACACACCATCGCTGTTAGGTGTGTGCAACTAAGCTGCTCTGGTGTTTACGCGTGCGTGTCAAGCGTCTGGCTGAAGTTGTCAGACAGCCGCCAAAAAACAATCACCGACTTCTTCAGTGTGAAATAGTGTCAAATGTAACATTTGTTCTAGTTTTTATTGCCCGATCATGAGTTCTTACTATCTGATATAGAAAATCGTTCTGTTCTGTTACTAACTGTAACTTAATCTGTGTCGTCACCGTCGCGTCCATGCGCACGTATCTGATGCATCTGTTTACTTATAGTGTCATAGTGGATCCTCTCTATGAGTATATAACTCCCTCTGTTTGAGAGTTTTATTCTCCTAATACATTGTAATTGCGTTATTACATAGTTTCCAATTATCTGTTATTAATACCGAACACTGCTACCCGTGTTTACAGTCCAAATGACCGATGGATAAATGCACACAACGCTTATATGCACAAAACTGCTGGGCACCGAGGTCGTGTATATAACCATGGAACACTGCATTACAAACACTGGACAGCCACCATGATACAAGGGCTGTATTCTTGCTGCAATGTTTTTTATACCAATACTGGCGTACTACACAGCTATACACAGAAATGTACACAAGTTAAAACTGAATCAAATTTAACTCACTGCATAAGGACAGATTGAAAAACTTTTTGCTCTGCTCAGCCCAATGCTCTGGAACTCTGCTATAATGGAACACATTTACACAAATGGGTCTAGAAGAAGACCACCGTGGTCACCGCTTCCAATGTGAAAGCAACAAAAAGCCCAAAGTCACGTCTTCTAAATAACACGTCTCACCTTTCCAGGTCACTGTGTGGAAGCAGGTCATAGCAGCCTTCAGTGTAATCGTTCTGTAAAGTCTGCCGGTCAGGAAAGTAGTCGGTTGTGAGGGGGAGACAAGCTGGTGTGGTGAGTGACTTCCAGTCCACTCCCACCGTGCAGCAGAAGCTGGGCACTGTTGGGGGTGCAGACAGTAGTAGGGCTTCACACACAAACATGAACACACACACGCACACACACACAGAAAATTTCCAACACAAAAACAAATGCATGTACCCAAATTGGAAAGGTATGTAGGTGGGGTGAGGAGTCGGGGGTGGTGGAAGGAGGAAGGGAAAGACACAGAGGAGTGATGAGGAATGAAAATATGGTAAAGTAAGAGGAGAAGATACAAAATAAAAAGACAACGATACAAACACACACAAAAAGACAACAGCAGAGAGGGGAAGAAAAAACAAGAGCGGTGTTAGTTTTCCTGATGCCATCGCCCTGGTGGTGGAGCAGTGATCAAACATGCAGACTGTGAACCTGAGACAGTCACACTGATTAGAATCACCCACAACAAGTGGAATTTTACAATGATGCTGAGGGTGCTCAAGCAAAGAAATTACATCATGAAAAATAATAAAGTTCAGTGAAATAAATTTTGTTAAAACTTTTGTATCAAAATGAGAGATTGTTTTATAGAAGCACCAATTTATCTGTAATCAAGAGATGTGCGTTACAAAGAATCATGCAGAGTCATGCAACACTTGTTGAACAAATACAAGTCATGTTGGAGAAAAATGAAAAACAACCACATGAACTGGTTTGTGCATTAGAAAAATTAGGATTTACAGATTTAGAAAATTTAGAAAATAGCTTAGGCAGATAAAAGTATGTGTACAGAAGGTGGAAGAGAGGGTAACCCAAAGCTACATGACCTGTACACATTATGTTCTACTTGCAATTCCTGGCGATAGATGCCCGCTGGAGAAACCTGCCTGCCAAAGCTGAAAAACCCTTACAAGTAAAAGACACCCCTATAGGCATCATCTGAAGCTTGAAGGCTGTACGTTATTTATAGAAATAATCATTTAAATAATCAAATGTAAGGAGTGGTTAAGATGGACTTACTTGGCTCTGTACCGTTGGTGAAAGAGCTTTGAAACTGGAAGCTTTGGTTGGCGAGAGGTCCTGCACACAATTTCACAATTACAACAATCAATGAGCAGAACAATTACCAGTTTAACAATTAATCAGTTTTATGGTAATGTAGCTGATTTTTTTTTTTTAGTCCAAAATATTTTTGAAGTTCTTGTCTTGTTTTACTAACAGATATACTTCTAACTACTGTATCACTGCTGGTGAGAAAAAAAAAATGCATATAAAAAAATTTGTGAGGCTGACATTGAAGTAATTTCTCTTCAGTGTTGCATGGAGGACCAGGACTTCATCTGTGGAGAGGCAGACTGGGGCGGTGGTCCCAATTTTCAAAAAATGAGAAGGAAATGGTGTTACCACAATAAGGCATCACACTTCTCAGCCTCCAGGGGAAAATTTACTCCCAATGTTGGAAAAGAGGTTCCAAACATTTGTCGAACCTTGGATTTAGGAGGAGCAGTGTGGCCTTCACCTCGGTCATGGAACAATGGACCACACCATCATTCTGGAGTTGCTGAGAAAGTCGTGGCAGTTTGGATCTTTTGTCCAAATGTGTGTTGATGTGGAGAAAGGTTGTGCTGTAAGATTATGGAGTCCCAGACCAACTTCTACAGGCTTTCCAGGCCCTTAACAAACAAAGCAGGAGCTGTGCATCTTTCATTCTCTGCACCAAATCGAGCTAGTTCCCTGTGCAGGTTGGACTTGACTGGAGTTGCCCCAGGTCCCTGATCCTGTTTGTGGTTTTCATGGACAGGAACTCAAGGTGCAGTTGTGGTCTCATCTGATTAGGTATTAGCTGATAAGTATCTGATCAGGATAACCCTGGCTACTGATCAACTCCTATGGAGATTATCAAGGCACATTCCATAGGGTGAAGACCCCCACGCAGATCCAGAGCTCACTAGAGAAACTATGTATCCTCTACGGCCTGGGAAACCCTTGGAATCCCCAAGAGCAGTTGGAAAGTGTTGCTGGGGAAGGAGATATCTGGTTTTCCCCTCTGAACCTGTTGCCTCCACAATCTGACTTTTGGATAATCGGATGGATGGATGGATGGATGGATGGATGGATGGATGGATGGATACAGAACCAGTTCATAACAAAAATCATTTGAAGGCACTGTACAGAACAAGTCCAATTTATATCAATACTCCAGATTCTATGGACTTCTTAAGGGGACATGGGTGAAAATTATTCTCATGTGTACATCAGATAACAACTAACCCAAGACCTCTTAGGGGCGTTGTAAGATTCAAAGCTTGCTTTAAAACATTTGAGCAAATGTAAATAGTAATCAAATGCAGTAAGTTGAATACGTGTTGTGTTACTGTTAGAAAAAGCAGATTTATATAATGAATCTGTACAACAAGGATAAAATTCAAAGCTTGTTTTTGAATAGAAATACCACAGTTGTTGTTGCTTCTTGGACTTCCAGTGAACTCTTCTGGATCTCCACACGTGTAGACAGCATTCTCACCTGAATGTCTAGATGTTGTTCGCCTAATAAGAAGCATGGTGGGGAAAAAAAATCATCTCACTACATGACTTTATGTCAGGTGGATACTGTAAAAGAGGAAAAATGTATCTATTGAGGAGGGTTTTGTCTGACCTTCCAGTGGCCTCATGATAAGCAAGCTCCAGTAGCTCAGCTGAGGTATGGGTTTGATCTCTCTGCTGGCTGCCCTGTAGCTCAGCCATATTCTGTCTGGTTTGGTGATGAATCTGGATTGCCTCTCCAGAAGGGCCTAAAAAAACAATGTCACACAGTCATATAATTGGATGAATACTAGATATGAGTTTACAGATCGAAGTTCTAATGGTTACATCTTATTTAAGACACAAAACTGAAATCACACCAGTGAAACGTCTGAATAGCTCCACAAGAGACATAAAGAAAAAATACATATCAGAACTATAAAAGTGTTCAGTAACTATTTTTTAACAAAAATAGTTTATTCTGTATAAAAAAATTAACAAGTTTTAATATCACAAATGAAGAGAACTCTTACAAAGTCCACTGTTAGAAACACATTTTCACTTTTAACTTTCAAGAAATCTACTTACGATTAGGCCACAACTTCTTACATATTTCAGATTGTAACCTTAATGTTACCAACACACATTCTTTAGAATTCCAGTTGACTTAGTTTATTTATATTGTGCCACATTAACTCAACAATCTTCAGTCAGAAGCTTCTTCAGATACAACACAGACCACTACAGAAGATCCTTCCTGTCCACAGGGGATTAATAAAGTTTTTTTTTTTTTTATTTGGAATTTGAATTGAAGAAAGTACTAGTACTAAATCCTTTAAATATAGTTACAGTATTTTCTGATAAACATATGTGGTAATGTAAACTTTGTAAAGTTATTAAGAAATGATCAGACAAGACAGCGTTGTGAGGAAAAAGCATATTAGTGGCTCATGCTCTGCACTACAAATCAGAACAAGATGAGACGAGTGAGTTGGTTTGTGGACATTTTCGGATAAATCAACAGTCTAAAGCATCACTAAATGCTTCATTTCAGCTATAACCTAAAAAAAATAACAATTTGAATATAGGAAATTCCTACCATAATGACTTCATCATTAGTCAATAAATAGTCTGATAAAGAATCTTAAAAGTACAATATGTAAGAAATTTTGAGTGAAATATTCACACAACAGTTTAATGTCCCATCGATGTTGAAAATAAAGTCACATTGTAACAGATCTGGATCTCAGCCGGCTGGGTGGACGCTAGTTTATGTCATTTTAAAAATGCTGGTCCGCACCGGAATTATTACTTACACGTCCACACTTCCTGGTTCCATAACGAATCACAAGGCTGCCAAGTCTTCAACACAAGCAGCTGTAATTCCACAACGAGCAGCAGCAAAAAGCCTACATGAACTGCAGGATTTGGATTTGACCACAAGGTCTAATTCTTACATACTGTAAGCTAAAATTCAGACAGAAACTCAAAATAATGGGTGTGTGGACGATATACGTAAAACAAATAAAATTGCGTTTCTGATTTACAATTTAGCTGTAATTTAGGTATTTTGCACCAAATCTACCATTTCCTAAACATTAAACGTTTTGTAAGCAAAAAATTCGTAAAGCAAACTGTCACCTCACCGACAGGAAAGGTGTGCATCCAACGCCGGCGGTTTGAGGTGAGCTTCATAGGCATCCTGGAAGGTGTGAAAGGGTTTATGAGAGCTCTCTGTGGTGTGCAGCCTCCTGGACGAATGTGCAAGGTAGACTCTGCACTGCCCACCGTGAACCTGCCCGGTGCACTTAAGTCCCGCTGAGAATCCATTGTCTTCTCCAATAACTCTGAACATCAAAATAAAACAAGTTCAAAACAACTGGAAGGAAAAAAAAAACATACTGCAGTTTTATCGATTACCTCTGGTGCTTGTATATCCTAATGAGCTGCTGACTTCATACTGAACATGAGCAACCCGGGGTATCAGCAGAAAGTTGGACGCAGGGCCCAGGCTATCATCAGAGGCCAGGCTTCGCTGTTCATCTGGTCCTACAGAGCGAACAGGAGGAGACGAACCTATGCCAGTGGTAACATCCACCGACCCCCAACTTTTCCACCCACTTCCTTCCTTCCCCCCTTCCCTGTCTCTAAAGATTCTGAAGAAGAAAACACAGCTGTTGTTTGTCAGGACAGAATCCCTACAAGTTTCAAAACAAATCCTAATTATTATTTTAAGTAAACACCTGAAGTTCGTGCTTCTCTGAATTCGTGAAGGGCCTGGAAGCCGGAATACCTGTTCGTCATATGCTTCATAGTCAACCTGTATAGGCAGACTGTTGTCTGAATCCTTTGGTGCACAAAGTGCTTGGAAAGAGCATACAATCAAACTTTAATTTATGAAAAAATAATATATGAAAAAAAAACTTACAAATATAGAAAAACTTACTGTGATCTCTGCTGCTCTTAAATGTTTCAGCATGTAGCTAGAAAATACAACACATATTTAAAGGATAAATAAACAAAACTATAATATATTATCAAAAAGATTTAAGAAAAGCTCTGAGAGAAAATGTCAAAGTACCTTACGTCCAGCCAGTTTGATTCGAGGGATGAAAGAACTACAAGAATTCAGACTCTTGGAGGTGTAAAAGCTGTGGACATGGAAGAAAATGCAAACCTGATGAAGAACAATCCAAGAAACTGAGATCTTTAAACAAAATAAAAGTAAAGTAAAACTTTATTTGTATAGTTCTTTTCACAGACAGTAGTAACAAAACACTACACAGCAGTAAAGCTAATTAAAAGAGCATAGAATTAAAAAAAAACTAGAATAAGAACAAATAAACAACAATGGGTCAGACTGAACTAGAAGGTTTGCAGATATAAGTATGTCCATAGGTGCTTTTTGAAAACATCTACTGAGTCCACAGAAATCCTTTAGTGATGAAGGCCATTCTTGTTAAAGGTAGAATAGGGAATATTTTCATAAAAAGCAACATTTTTAACAACATAATACCTCCACGAGGTGTTTAGAGGGGTGTAGAATGAAAATACAGTATTTCCTTTAAACAATATATTTGAATAAACTATAATAAAATATTTATTCTGATGGGCACAACATTGGTATTTTGTTTACATCTACCAGCCAATAGCGGCCAGAGTAGCGGGCACCATTGGGGGTTGCCTAATATGGTGAATAGTCCGTAATAGCAAAAGTGGTACTGTGGAGGGTGGCAGAGTCGGCGGATCGAGCAGCTACTTCAGCGCACCAGGGAATTTGTTGTCTTTCTCGTGGGATGAGCGACTAGAGAGGATTGGGGGCTAGAGTGGGTTCGGGTGAGGAATTTTTCGCGGCATCAGAACACACGCGGCAGTGGCGAGCCTGGCGCACTAACGGCTGTTGGCCATGTGTTGCTGTTGTGGCTGCGGCAGCCATGCACTAGATGTCACAGTGGTGTTCATGTTCCATATTCCATCTTTAAAGTTTAGCTTACCTCCAAATCAACTTTTTTTTGCTGATAAACTCTATAAATGAGTTTCTAATAGTCCCGTCTACATTTCTGGGCTTTATTTTAGGTATTTTAGCACATTTTAATACAACTATTCATTTTCTACCAAAAACTGTTAGTGGAGCGCCCTCTTCAGGTTAAAACGTTACACTGCACTTGAATTTGAATCAGGCATTGCTATTGGCTGAGACCTTATTTTCTCTATATCTGACGTCAGCATTCTGCTGTGTGGAGTATAAAAAAGCTCCGTCTTGGCCACACCTCCGCTAAGTAGTGAATTGGACTTTGAACAGGAAGTGTTTACGGCCGTTATCAGAGTTCATTTTAGTGTTTGTGATTGTGTGAAAACATGTTTTTAGCGTATTGCAGAATGATTTTCTCTTCATGCTGAGATACTTTGATTTATACCTTGGGCGGCAGTCTGCAACACGTTTTCTGTTGGACAATGAAAAGCACCGGCCTGAACCAGAGGAAGAGATGCAGATATTACACGAGCTAATCCAAATTTAGCTTTTGCTTTGATCAACATCAATTTACCACTAAGAGACGGGCCTCATTTTATTACGCTTAAACCAATGCAGGACAAACCATCAGCTCGAAACGGTAGAGCGGTCACTCACGGCTGCACCTGTTTGCAGAGTTACATGATATTATGGGAGCTAATAGCGCTGGCTAACAACAATGTCCCAATAGAGAAGAGCCCCATTCTATCCCACCACGCCACTGCAGGACAAACTACTGGCCCGAAACGATATGGATCAGACCTCCTCGTCTCATGTACAGCTTCATCTATTTTCACATGTCCCTGTCTGGCGCAGCTGGCCTGCATGCTAGTGAGAAATGTCAATCACAGCTCAGCCTGCCGCCACCCCCTTGGTCCGCCAGCCACGCCTCTTTTTTCATGCCTCTTTTAAACTTCAGACTGTATCCAAAATTGCTTTCAAAAGGTTAAAAAAAATTCTCAAAGCACCATCTAGAGAAAATGCATCATTTAACTCAGATCCAAATCAGATGCCTCCCCCCAGCTTTAACATGGATTGATCTTCTTGCCTGTGGTTGATCCAGTGAGGAAGATTGTAGTCATCACCCACACATGAACCTCCAGGTGTCTTCCTGTTGTGAAGCTAAGGAAGAAATAACACAAACAACTTGAAAAAGAGCACAAACTGAGATACACAAACACTGGCTGAAATTTGAAAAATTTTACCTTGAATAACGGCACTGCGTGTAAAGGCTGCTCACCCATACACACCAAATCTACACCAATACCTAAAGAAGAACAAGGGTGAGTCATAATTTTCTCTTTATCTCCCTTTATTTCTCTAAAAAAATGAAAACTGTTCACATCCACACTGACCGTTGTCGATCATACGCTGTTTAGTGAGAATCATTAGAAGACGGTCAACTTCAAACACTCCAACTCCAGGTGTAACAACCACTGACATCTGGCCTGTGCGGTCAAAGTTACGATTGATGTAGTGCTTGTCAAAAACTGCAAATAAAAGTTTGAGAACTTTTTATAAAAATAAAAATCAACTACTCAACTAATCAACTAAGATCTGGACACATAAATGTATTTATGTTTGTTTCAGCTATCCACAGTCTTCAGTTTAGATAGACACAATGTGTTTGTACATATCTGGATCAAAAATCTCAATATTCATTTATGAAAAAAGATGTAATCTGTCCTATGAGGAATGAAGTTTAATTACTTTTTATAAGAGCATGTAATATCCAAAATACCTCTTTAGCCAAGAAGTACTGAATTATAGAGATTTTTTTTCTAAATAAAAAAGTTAAAAAAAATTAAAAGAAAAACTTAAAGAGGCCATTTCACACAAATGTCATGACTTTGTGGTTATTTCTGAAGTATTAACCTGTAATGTGAAACATTTTATATCTAAAAAACGTTAGGAAACACGGATTAACAGACCTTTCAATCTCTCTGCGTCAATATTCAACTGGCTTCGTCAGGCTTCGGGCTGCAACTCATTAATATTCATTACTCAAATTTGCTGGACACAGATTGGCTAACAAACTAGCCTATGAGAACAAAGCACACTGTTTCCTGCCCCGCTGCGCATGACAACAGAACACTTAGTCTCTTCCTGTTTGATACGTCTTATGCTACAGCTTTTAGCCAGCAGCATGCTAGGCGTGGTCTCAACTGTGGGAGCTGATGAATACTAACGAGCAAAGGAGCTGTGACGAAACAAATACAGGATGTTCAAAGTCGGGTTTTATCGCCAACTGCGTAGTTTGAGAGATAAAAATTGAAAGAGAAGTTGTTGACCTGTTTTCACACCCACTATGAAGGTAAGAAAACCTGCAGAGCTAAAATATTCAACAGAAACCTCACAAAAAACGTTTTTAATGGAAGGGCCTCTTTAAAGGATTTTGAGGTATCTTATTTCTTATAGTATTTTCTAATCTCATTTGTAGATATTTTAAAATGGTTTTATCTTCAAAGGCATACTATGTTGAAAATATTGGCTTTTATTTCCAACACCAGGTGACAGTAATGAGTTAAACCCCAACCCGTCACTTCCACTAACCACCACAGGGTGGTAGAAATGAGTATTATTATTCACTCCATCACATAGAGAGGCAGCACTCAACAGATTCATTGGCAGTGTCCAAATACTTTCTGCATACTTTTATGAATGTATTTTAAGGATGTTTTATCACACCGCCATGACGAGAACTGCCCAAATTCCAAGGATTCTTCAAATACTTCCTCGAAATGCATACTATTTTTCCCTGAATTTTAAGGATTGGTGTGTATCCTTTCACATTCTACATATCCAACAATTCCTTTTGGCAATTCAGCAGAGAATTTAAACCAATGACGGATGAAGCGAGAAGTTGCGCCGAGGGAGAGGAGTTTGGATTCAGATGTAAGTTACAAAAAAACTAGCAGTAAAAAAGTACATTCTTAAAGCCGTGGTCTAATTAGGTCTTTGGTTTTAATCATGTTTTTATTGTATGTTTACATCTCTAAAAACGTTCCTGTTAATTCGTACCTCCTGTTTAAGTACAGTATTTCCACACACAGGTAATTTCTTGTTAGTGATTTAAGCTTTTTCAA
>SSNP01000266.1:445445-461772 GCA_006937955.1 Pachypanchax playfairii
ATATGTTTTAGGGAGTAAAGAGCAGAAAAACACCTTTATATAGCGCCGGAGCAACCTATGGGGTGGAGGTACAAGAATAAATCCATTTATAAATCCTATTCTCAGGCAGCAGCAGCGAGGAAGAGGACGACAGGGATGAAGATTTCTCATCAAATTTTTGGTTTTGTTATAAACGTCTTCAGAATAAACTGATTGAAAGAAATACTTCTCATAATTCATTGTGTTTACTTTTTATTTCCCTTTTTTATGGTAAATGGATCATTTATTAACAAGAAAATGAACTTTATATAATTAAAGTTGTTTAATGACGTGTTGAAAATATTTACGAAATAAAACTCAACAATATAGGTACAGAAATAAAACTATTTACAGAACATAAGACAACATTTTAATAAGTAATTACAGAATAAACGTGAGAAGAAGGACACCTCGTTCCCGCTCCATTTTCACTGCTTTTGTCTAGCGTCGTCACGGTTGCTAAGCGACCGGACATGCACAGAGTGTAAGGGCGAGAAAAGAAGGAAGGGTAGAAGCGTACAAATTCACAAGATATCAACTTCCGGTTTTTAGCGTTCTTGAAGGAACCGTCCTCATTAGACCAGTTAGGAGGGACTCTCAGAAGTATGCAGACCCTGAATTTGGACCCAGCCAGGATCTGCATTCTTCCAAGGTCTCATGGAAGGATGTCACCTCACTGCGCTGCAACAATGGGTGTCCAAACTCCAAGGATTCTTCAAATACTTCCTACAAATACATACTGTTTTTTCCTGAATTTGAAGGATGGATCTGATGGATCTGATTATGCCTTTAAAGATATGATTTTTGGATAACTATTTCAATTTTGACAATAATTTTTTCCAAGTGGTTAATTGTATTTTTGATATTTCAAAAGTCATTAGTGATTAGAGTGTAGAAAATATGATAAGTTCAAAAATTTTGAGAGAATTCAACTTGAGATTATGAACAGACAAGAATTTGAAAACAAATCACATAAAATCTTTCTCTCGTTTTTATTGTTGTAAAGCACCTTGATCTGCCTGTCAGTGTAAGAGTGCTTTATAAATAAAGTGAACTTGAACTTGAAAAGTATCTGATCAAGAGGGTTTTTCTGCTGAGAGCAGTTTCCCAAAATTTACAGTGCTTACCATTAAAAGAAAGGTTAATGGCCTCCAAATAATTTCCTTGGACAGCAGTGGAGTTATAACCCAAAGGAAAATGATCTGAAACTAGCAGAATTTAAAACAGGGCTTTAGTCACAAAGAAGACCAGATTCAAAAATCCCGTAATCAGAGACACTCGCGATGTCTTCATTACCTGCCTTGTTTAATCGCACAAGCTGAGGGTATTGGATGAAGAGTTTCTTGATGGTCACCAGTAAAGACATCCACTCATCCCGTCTCTCATTCTGAGCCACAACCCTATCATGAAACTGCAGCTGTTAAACACTATCATCACATCTTTTATTTTGAAGGCATGTTTACCTGTAAAAGTCTTCGTAGAAGCGTCCCTCATGATTCTGTCTTATGGACCCTCTCAGGATTTCAGGAAATTCCTCTGTGGAAACAGACAACAAATAAATGGCTTTTGTTTGTTTTCCATTGCTGGTGTATCACTGCTTTTAATAACCATCTGTTAACAAAAAAAAAAAAGAGTTAAACTCACCTAAAGTTTTGGCATCATAGAATGTGCGTGAAAAAAGCACAACTGTTACCTCATGACTGCAGTTCTTCTCCTGTTTAACATTTAAAGGGAAAATGACCATAAGCAACTATTTTTAATTAAATGTAGTGACACCCTAAAACCTTTCAGTGTTTTCTACATGATGTGATGCAATGTATGATGATTTTAACATGTCATCTGCGATGCTCATCATCATTTGACCTTTAACCTAATACAAAATGTATAATATTACAGCAGTTGAGCTGATCTTATATTTATATTCCTTTTCTGTTCCTTCTATCAGACAAACAAGTCTGATAGTGACTAAAAAGCAGTCAGTCAAGATCATGTATGAACTTATACTAGTACAAACACACATTTATTTGATTTCTTACAATTAGTTTTTAATTCACATTGGAAAGCACAATGGGTTGCTGTATTATTAACTGTACTATATAAATAAAGTTTGATTCAATTAATCAATTAATAAGAAACAAACCTTCCATTTGGCAAACAGGTCAGACAGAAAACCATTTACTGCTTTCTCAAAGTAGAGATCGCCTAAGAACAAAATATTTAAATAAGTCATTCATCTTCAAAGACAATGTGAAAAAAATTGTTAAAAACAAAACTACTTATGACTAACCATATATATCAAAGTCCCACATTTCACAGCTCATCTGGATGAAGATGTAAACCATTGCAGATGTTGATCTAAATACCACCTGTGTAACACGCAGCATTAATTTATATAGTAGAGAAGAAAAGGAACAATCTTATTGAAGGCTGAGTGATGGCTGACCAATGAAATTCTCATGTATGTGTTAAACTACTTACTCTTGTGTCTTCACTAATGTAGCCACAGGTTACTTTCTCTCCCTTGACCCATAACTCACTGGCCTGAGCTCTTAAAAAATGAAACAAAAGACATTTAAAACATAATCATAGCAATGGAAAAAGACATTAAAGTCACAAATCTGAATCCTAAGAAGACCTTTAATGAATTTGTTTTTATTAACATTAGTCTGCAAAGGTTTCAATACCATGTATATTAAAAGAAAAAAAAGAACACCTGTTATTGAAAAGCTTAAACATTTCATATTTCTTTAATGTTTCAAGCAAGATTTTTTTTTCATCTGAAACGGTTTGGAAAATAACCCCCCAAAAAAAGTTTGGCCATTATTCAGTACTTATTAACAGCATTGACAAGTATCACATGTTGATAGCCATTTAGGAATATATTTGTTGTGTTTTTGAAGCCATTCTTCTCTAATATTCAGGTTTACACTGTTAAACTCCACTAAGTTTCTATTGGAAAGGTTCAGAATTCCAATTCAAGAGACATAATGATGAACAAGAGGACACAAACAGGATGCTTGATTCAGAAAGGTTGATGAGGAGATTCTTCATTATACAAACGTAAATTGCCTGTTTGGAAGGTTTTGGCACATCTGATCCACTAGTTTGAATAGATGTCCATATCAGCTTCTGCATACGAGTGAATTTTGTATTGACTACAACAACTGGTTCATGAATCTACATGCCTTGCTTCATGTACCAATGTATAAACATGTATGAAGAAAGTTTACATACTACACAAACCTTCATCACAGAATGTTGCTGAATTGAAGCAACAATTCACTTTACATGAAATCAAAGGAATATTAAAGAGTGCATGTTTTTAGGGTGCCAAAACCTTTATGCATTGATTAGTTGCTTTTTAAGAATTGCACTGTTACATTATCTTTTTAAGATACAATATTAATTTAAACTGGAGTCCAAATCATAGATCACCAACCTTTTAAAATCTACTTCACAGGTACAGAGTCATAGAAACGGCTGCTAGTTTGATACTTACAGATTAAAGGCAGGGTATACGATTGTGTGAGCGCTCCTCAAGAGGGCGTTATTGCAAAATAAAAAGTCCCACCCCTTGCTTCATGCTCTCCCCCTAAGCCACGCCTCAATAACACAGGCACGCACAGCCAGCATAGTCTTGTTGGGTCTCTGCCAAAGTCACAAAATACAATCTGATCTTACCTGTCCAAAAGAAAATCGGCAACCAACGCATCGGTTAGCAAGCCCTTAGCTTCCTTGAGGTGACGCCACCGTGTAAATGCAGCAGCTCCGATGCATATTCGGCTTTTGGTACGCTCTTTGTCGGCTTTCTTCTTTCTATTTCCACAACAGCTTTGCGTTTTAGATTCATTTTGGGAAGCTTATCTGCACTAACGTCAAACTTGATGCTTCACCAAACAAACACGTCGGCTAATGCAGATTGCACAATCTATTTATCTGCTGGCACATAGTAGCGCAAGCTCACTTCCTGTTTAAAGACCAGAACGAGCATTGCATGTACACGAAGGGGACGTGCAGAGGGGGAGGTGCTGGAACACGGAAGCTTTGCTTACAAGCCAATTATCCTGGACGGACCGTGGAAGTTGATTGGATGAGGTTTTCCCAGAGTTGATCATTACTCGGTCTAGTTTAAGAACTCCTAAAATGTAAATTGCTGCTGGTATATGAAGAGCGTTTTTTGCAGTTTTAAAAATAGTGTTTTAAAATGAAATTGTATACCCTGCCTTTAAGGTTATATTATACAAACTTCATCATTTGGAAATCTATTTTAGATATTCTAGATTAGCAACAGGATATACAAACTACATTTTTATATACTGCTCATTGGTGAGTTGTGCTATTTTTAAAACAGGTCACCAACATGTGGTACATGTTGGTGACACCTGTTCTGAATGCTGAAAAAAATGTTAAAAAGTTCTAATATTATTTTCTCTTTAAAAGTGACTCCACAACCTTTTATTTGTTTTATCATCTATCCCAAATACCAAAAGACCAGTCTTTGATCTGTACCTGATCCCTGCAAATTCCACCTTCTGGGTCACATATGCACACGTGTTCACCTGAAACACAAAGGCAGAAGTTTAAGACCATTTCCCCACACAATCTTCATCTAAGATCAAACATTCATATGACCCACCAGACTCTTCTTTAGCCTCCACATGTCTCCTCTGCCAATGTACTGGTCCTTAAACGTCAGCTCCACCAGGTCTAGAGTTACATCCTTTGGGGAGGTAAATAAATCAGAATCAGAATCGTGTTTATTGGCCAAGTATGCGAGCGAACACATACAAGGAATTTGTTTGCGGCCGATGGTGTCTCTCAAGCACAACAGTACAAAAACACAAGACTATATAACAACACAGTAAACAATATAATAAACAACATAATAAAAGACAGTCTGCAGTATGAATGGGTAGTGTGATTTTATGCTTTTAGATATGAGGATTAGTGATATGGGTTGTGTGAGTATTGTGTACATAAAGTGCAGTTGCTGTATAGCAGTGTGTCAGTTTAGTTATTTAGAAGGGAGATGGCGAGGGGAAAGAAACTGTTCCCGTGTCGGGTGGTCCTGGTCTGCAGGCTTCTGTGCCATCTACCAGAGAGGTCAGTAGGTCAAAAAGTTTGTGTCCCGGGTGTGAGGGGTCAGAGATGATTTTCCCTTCCCATTTCCTGGTTCTTGAACTGTAGAGGTCCTGGATGGAGGGCAGGGGGTGCCGATGATCTTCTCTGCTGACCGTACAGTCCACTGCAGTCTGTTCCTGTCCTGTTTAGTTGCTGCTCCGTACCAGACAGTGATGGAGGAGCACAGGACAGACTCAATGACTGCCATGTAGAACTGGGTCAGCAGCTCCTGGGGGAGACTGTACTTCCTCAGTTGCCTCAGGAAGTACATTCTCTGCTGGGCCTTTTTGAGGATGGAGGAGATGTTGGTCTCCCACTTCAGGTCCAGGGAGATGGTGGTGCCCAGGAACTTGAAGATCTCCACAGTGGACACCAGGCTGTCTGATATGGTGAGGGGAAGCAGTGTTGAGGGATGTCTTCTGAAGTCCACTATCATCTCTACAGTCTTGAGCTTTTTCAGCTCCAGGTTGTGCTGACTGCACCAGAGTACCAGCCGCTCGACTTCCTGCCGGTATGCAGACACGTCACCATCCTGAATGAGGCCAATGACAGTGGTGTCGTCTGCAAACTTCAGGAGTTTAACCGCAGAGTTATTGGAGGTACAGTCATTGGTGTAGAGGGAGAACAATAGAGGTGACAGGACACATCCTTGTGGAGCACCTATACTGAGGGACCGTGTTTCAGAGGTGATCTCCCTCAACCTCACTTGCTGCTTCCGGTCTGTCAGGAATCTGGTGATCCACTGACAGATAGCAGGAGAAATACATTTCTAGATGAGAAAGTTTACACACACACACCTTCTACATATATGGGAAACTTGATAAAAAACTCTACATGTTTTATATTTTAGATTCCTCAAAGTACCACCCTTTGCTTTCTTGGTGTTTTCTCGATGAGCTTCATGACTCAATCACCTGAATTGGTTTTTCACTTCACAGAGGTGACTTGTCACGGCTTACTTGTGGAATTTCTTGCCTTGTATTGTGCAGGTTGCTACACAGCTGACAATCCGATTTAATAACTGTTAAGATTCATATTACAGCAATAAATAATCATCCAAGTAAAGACAAATAGCAGTCCATCCATATTAACTGAAGCTCATTCATCTCTGTCCCCAAGTGCAGTCGTGAAAACTATCAAGCGCTACGACAAAACTGGATTAGATGATCACCGCAGGGAAGGAAGACCAAGAATCACTTCTGCTGCTGAGGATAAATTAATTCAAGTCACCAGCCTCAGAAATCACAATTAGCATCACATCAGATGGGAGCATAGGTAAATGCCTCAGAGTTCTAGTCGAGAACATGTTTCAACATCAACTGTTCAGAGGAAAATGTGTAAATCAGGTCATTATAGTCAAATAGCTTCTAAGGAACCATGATTAAGGAAAAACAACAAGCAGAGGAGATTTTTTGGACCAAACACTAGGAATGGACATTACACCAGTGAAAATCTGGGTTTTCCAAATTGTTCCAAATTTGAGATCTAACTGCCGTGTCTTTGTGTGACGTAGAAAAGATGAAATAGAGTACCCATCATGGAGCATGAAGCAGGTGCTGTGATGGTGTGGAGGTGCTTTGCTACTGAAACTGTTGGGAATTTATTTAAAATCCAAACACTAATCTTGCATGGCTACTGCAGCATCCTGCAACAACATGCTCGACCACTGGCTTTATGCTCAGTTGGACCTTCATTTATTTTTCAACACACCCGCAGACTGTGTAAGGGCTATTTCACCAAGATGAGTGACGGAGTGTTACGCCAGATGGCCTGACCTCCAGTCACCTGATCTAAATCCAGTCAAGATGTTTGAGATGGACTGTAGCATGAAGGCAAAAGTACCAACAAATGCTTTGCATCTCTAAACTCTTTCAAGACTGTTGGAAAACCATTTCAGGTGACGATCTCATGAAGCTCATCAAGAGCAGCAATCAAAGCAAAGGGTGGCTCTTCTTAAGAACATTTTAAAAATTCTATATATACATCCACACATTTATATATACATATATACGCAACAGCAAAATCCCTGGGATGGCACTGGGTTCAAACCACCAACCCTCTGATTATCTGATGATCTGCTCTAACCTGTGAGCCCGCAACGTCCCCCTACCCCCTAACTATGTTCCAACAGCAAAGAGAAAAGGAGCAATGGACTAACGTAAACATACCTTTGGGTCAACAATGTTAACAACAACATCCTGATAAGCCCGGAGCTTGAAAGCTTGAGCCACAGATTGGTCCACACTGATGGTCTCTGCATATAACAAAGATGTTAATCATGATGATACAAATATGAAGAAGCTTTTGAACTTTAAGAAAGTCACATCAAGTAAAAATATGAATGTCTAATTTATAAGCTTCTAAAATTATACACAAACACACGATAAAACCTGGAAAAAAGAAAATAATTACTTTTAATCTGAACATATTCAACAATAAAAATTTAAGGTTAAACGAGGGAGGAAAAGTTGTATTGGCGTGGAAAAAAAATCCCAGATAGTGCTACGGAGAGTAGCCTCCTTTTTTTACTCTCTATTACTCTTTTTGTGGCATCTTGTGTGACACAAACATCTAATAATTCATTTACATCAGAAAAATCCTTAAACCTAAGAGATTCTGTTAAACAAACATTTCCACATATGGACTTTTCTACTTTTATATAACCAACTTTGAATTAATACTGTTGATGTGAATTAGACTTATTCCTGTATACAATCACCGGCCACTTTATTAGGTACACCATGCTAGTAACGGGTTGGACCCCCTTTTGCCTTCAGAACTGCCTCAATTCTTCGTGGCATAGATTCAACAAGGTGCTGGAAGCATTCCTCAGAGAGTTTGGTCCATATTGACATGATGGCATCACACAGTTGGCGCAGATTTGTCGGCTGCACATCCATGATGCGAATCTCCCGTTCCACCACATCCCAAAGATGCTCTATTGGATTGAGATCTGGTGACTGTGGAGGCCATTTGAGTACAGTGAACTCATTGTCATGTTCAAGAAACCAGTCCGAGATGATTCCAGCTTTATGAAATGGCGCATTATCCTGCTGAGAGTAGCCATCAGAAGTTGGGTACATTGTGGTCATAAAGGGATGGACATGGTCAGCAACAATACTCAGGTAGGCTGTGGCGTTGTAACGATGCTCAATTGGTACCAAGGGGCCCAAAGAGTGCCAAGAAAATATTCCCCACACCATTACACCACCACCACCAGCCTGAACCGTTGATACAAGGCAGGATGGATCCATGCTTTCATGTTGTTGATGCCAAATTCTGACCCTACCATCCAAATGTCGCAGCAGAAATCGAGACTCATCAAACCAGGCAACGTTTTTCCAATCTTCTATTGTCCAATTTCGATGAGCTTGTGCAAATTGTAGCCTCAGTTTCCTGTTCTTAGCTGAAAGGAGTGGCATCCGGCGTGGTCTTCTGCTGCTGTAGCCCATCTGCCTCAAAGTTCGACGTACTGTGCGTTCAGAGATGCTCTTCTGCCTACCTTGGTTGTAACGAGTGGTTATTTGAGTCACTGTTGCCTTTCTATCAGCTCGAACCCGTCTGGCCATTCTCCTCTGACCTCTGGCATCAACAAGGCATTTCCGCCCACAGAACTGCCGCTCACTGGATATTTTTTCTTTTTCGGACAATTCTCTGTAAACCCTAGAGATGGTTGTGCGTGAAAATCCCAGTAGATCAGCAGTTTCTGAAATACTCAGACCAGCCATTCTGGCACCAACAACCATGCCACGTTCAAAGTCACTCAAATCACCTTTCTTCGCCATACTGATGCTCGGTTTGAACTGCAGGAGATTGTCTTGACCATGTGTACATGCCTAAATGCCCTGAGTTGCCGCCATGTGATTGGCTGATTAGAAATTAAGTGTTAACGAGCAGTTGGACAGGTGTACCTAATAAAGTGGCCGGTGAGTGTAGTGCCTTGAATTATTTTGTTATGAATTGTCACTATATGTAATTGGACTGGATTGAACTATCAGTATCATCAGAGATCCTCTCACCCACAATCTAATCGCTCTTCTGTCTTTTTCTCTTCGGACGGCACTACAGATTAAAACCACAGGATTTGACTGCAGGAATTCCTATTGTCCATCCACCAACTGTAATCCATTCAACTCAATTATAATCAGACTTTATTAATCCCCAACAGCTAATTAGATGTTTCAGAAAACTCTTTTTGTTAAAGGAGCCATTGTACAGGGTTTTAGCTGAATACAAGAAGGATCTTCTGCAGCGGATCTGAAGAAACTTCTGACTGAAGACACTCTGTTGTTGACTTACTGTAATGTGAAGAGGATGATGTGGGTTTTCCATCATATTCTATATTCCCTTTTGGACAATCAACTATAGAGGATCCAGATCAGAACCAGCATTCTTTATCAGTTTGTTCAGCCTCTTTACGTCACCTGCTCTGATGCCCCCCCCCAACAACTGCACAATCATCAAAGTATTGTTGCAGATGACAGGACTCTGACCTGGACTGTGAAAAGAAATAGTGAAAGTACAGTCCCCTGTGGTGCTCCTGATCACCTGATCAGACACACAATCTTTTCTACCTCTTTTGTTTGTTTGTTTTTTTGTCAATCCTTTACAGAGCTACCCCAACAGCACTATAGCTATAGCATGGCTGCAAATATCATTTTGTGTTTTTTCCCCTATGATTTAAATATTCAACTTGTCTATAAAACAACAAAGTATGAAATAATTTATAGAAAACAAACCACACCCTCATTCATCCAGACCTGGTTGTGTTTATCCATCCCTTTTCTGAACCTGCTCCAGTTAGCAGGGAGCTGCTGCTATCTCCAGGGTCATTACAGGCACCTATAATTTGTGACTCTATGTTTTAATGGTAGGCACATACAGGTACATTTGTGGATACTAACACTAGCTCAGTTTAATCCTGTCAATCCTAAATACATACTCTAGATTCAGATTTGTCTACCTTTCTGAAGATCCTCTTTTAGGCTTTTCACTTGCAGCAGGAGAGGACTTTGGATATAAACAGAGAAAGTAAACTCATTAACACAACAGTAGAACATTATGGAAATGAAAACAGTTCAGTGAACAAATGTCCAAATACAACAGTGATTCTTTCACAATGTAAACTCACCTGTATTCATCTGTAGGATGCGCAATTTCAATGATATCACCCAAGTTGGCCTGAGGGAAAACTTTAGGGTTCACAACCAACTCGTCATCTGCTCAAAGAAGAGGCTCATGTGTGACACAGTTCCACTAAACATTAAGTTTTTCACAATAAAATTACATTTTGACTGTGTGCCAATGCAGCAAGTATCTGCTTACCGCTTCCACCGAAACCCTTCTTGTGCAGCACAAGCTTGTATGTTTTATTCGTCTTCATAATTTGGAGCTGAGAGACAAATTAAGAGAAAAATGCATACTGCGTTTGAAACGCCTTCTCTTTAATATGTTGCATGTAACGAAACCATTAAAAAAAGATTTATCCGTACCGGAACACTCGTGTCACCAACACAGCTGAGTCCTAGCAGCTCCTCTTTGGAAAGCTGTTGACATTTGCTCGCCTAGTGCATCAGCTTCCCTAAAACTATTCAGTAAATACTGGATATCTCATTTAACCAACTCTAACTTCAAACAACTCGCAACATTTCTATATAAAAATAACCAGCGCAAGAAAAAAGAACAACTATAATATTTGCAAGATATCGTGTTATCTAGACAGCACAGTAGTTTTATTTAGCTTTACTTCTTCTTCTTCTTCGTCGGCTTGATTGTCTTCTTCTTCTTCTTCTGGTGTTTAATGGCGGCTGTCAAACAGCGCCACGGCGCATTACCGCCACCAATTGATAAAGAGTGGATCAAAACAAACGACGCGCCCAAACTCAACGAGTAACCCCTGACTGCAGCAGAGCTGTTTAAAGAGATCATCATCTCAAATCTCAGCAGCAGCACACACACACGCCGCTCTGTTCTCCTTAATGTAGCTGATTTAATTAAGTGTATAACAATGTGTGTCTATATCTATAATGTTTTAACATTCACTTGAAAAATTCATATTAAAAAATAAAGGCAGCATGAATAAAATGGACTTGCAGTAAAAAAGACTTTGGACAAGTTATAAATAGGAATGTGTATATTAAATACATGAACCTTTATCTGCTTTAACATAGTTAGAAGCCCAATATTAAACTAGAAAAGCACTCAGAGAACGCAGACCTCTGCCAGATCTAAACGGTAATCCAGTTCACTCCCAAAATCTAATAAATTATTCCTTGGGTAATTTTTGACCTTTCCTGAAAATTTCATCAAATGAATTATCCTGCTAACAGACAAACCCTGATGAAAACATGGCCTCCTTTGTGGAGGTAAGAAGGATTTCACTTCACTGTTCCAGTTCAGCTGGCAAGTAAAGTAAATCTCATTAAGAAGTTGTGAGGGCTCATGGAAATGTAAACATATTACCATTTTGTTAGTATTATTTAATTAAACAAAAACGTATGGAATAATATGTAACTGTAGTATTTTTATGTATGCTGGCATTCACATTTAGGATAAATAAAGAAACACGTTTTACCAAAGATCTACATTTTAGAACCAGACCTGATCATGATGTAAAAAATTGCACCTTTTTCAATTAACTTAATTATCAGCGCTTTCTATATATTTTAATGAAATCCAGCAAACAGGTTATCTGATTATCACTGCGATGGTTGACATCGGTTTTTTAACATGGCGCCTGCGTGGTGGCCGGGGTCAATTGGCGTGTTGGATGGGGTTAAACGTTTGACTCCGCCCACGTTTCTCCCCCCACCCAGCAGAGGGCGTTTAAATCATAGATATCAACACTAGATGGATCACCCGCGCTGGTCGCCAACGGACTGCTCCTGCCCCCTCTCCTAACACTGAGTCTGTACTATTTAAATGCCTCTAACTTGCTAAAGTTTTAATCGATTTTCAAACTGTTTGATTTGTTATAAACCTTAGAGACGTAGCTGTGAAATATATAGGTTTTGGCTGTTATTTCACTTCACTTTATCACAGCATTTCCTTATTTTCCTGTCAATTTCCCATAGACCTAATAACATTCAACAAAGATAGGCTTATCAACCAATTATAGTCTGTAAAATTGTTAACGAGATGGTATTTTTGATTTTTTTCTACATTTAAACACAATACTTCCAGGTCAAAACTGGAGACTAGACATCTAAAATGTTTTTTTTCTTCATTTATGGACTTTCTTTTGATTCTGTCATTTAAATTACTGATAAACTCTTTGTCATTGTTTGAAAAAGTTTAGAAATAATCAAAACTAGAAAAAGATAGATACTTCATTGATCTTGTGAAAGGAGATATTCTGGTTTTCAGTTCACATTCATAAGATAATATATTTGGAGAGTAGTAGCAGATAAAAAGAGAAAAAAATGATCTAACAATTTATTATTATAGGTCACACACATACTTCACTTGGCGCATAATAGACACACACACACCAATTACACTGCTGTGATTTTCCTATGGACAAAAATTTGAATATAAAGACAATTAACTAATTTATTTTTATTTGGTTTCCCTCACACTGTCATTATCTTGCTAGAACGAAGCTGCAACTTTGAACAAATAGCCAGAGCGTTTGCTAATCTAAAGGGTAAAAAAAAGCTACTGATAACAAAAACAACATCCACAAAGACAGCCGTTTAGACAAAAATTAGGTTGTTGTAAAATCGTTGTTGGTTTTGTAGAACTCTGTTAGAAATTTAGATTGTTATTGCAACCCTGATAAGTCAGAAATAGTCTAAACGGGACATATTCACACTTAGATCGTGTTTTGAAAGCAAACCCGGAAATTTCAACATGTGTAAGTATTTCATCTTAGGCCTGTGAATAATAGGGTTTGTAATAAAGCAAACCGTTTGTAAATCCGTGAATAATTCATCGAGTTATGAGTATTTTTCTGAAAGTTGATCACTCAACGTCCAACCGGGCTGACAGTCAGCACCCCGGAGTAAGATGGCCGCGGTTTCGCTACGTCTCCGAATCCCGCGTCAGATATCTAGTGTTGATATCTATGGTTTAAATGACACAGTGCTGCAGTTACTTCTGTTGTCCAGCAGAGGGCGATGGACGTACCCACTGCTGCAGTTACTTATGTTGTCCAGCAGAGGGCATTTAAATGACAGTGTTGCAGTTACTTCTGTTGTCCAGCAGATGGCGCCATTTCACACGCCAACCAAGTGTTCAGACATTAATTTCAGGCTTTTAGTTTTAGATTAATCGTTTTCACCTTTTGGAAACCAAAATACAATTCATAATTAGCCGTCGGAATCAAGTGTAAAGAATTTGAAATTTTAGCTGAACCTATGGTGAATGATCCACTGCTGCAGTTATTTCTGTCCAGTGCCAGGTGTCTCAAAGACCCTCAAAGACTGCTGTAACTTCTGCTGCCCAGCAGAGGGCGACTGAATGACCCAGTGCTGCAGTTACTTCTGTTGTCCAGCAGAGGGCGACTGAATGACCCACTATTGTAGTTGTGTCAAATGCCCAGCAGATGGCGCGATTTCATCATTCAATCTTCTACCAGTGTTCAGACATTCATTTCAGGAATTTACCTGTGGTGAATGACCTATTGTTGCAGTCACTTCTGCTGGCCAGCAGAGGGCGTTTAAATGACCCACTGCTGCAGTTACTTCTGTTGTCCAGCAGAGGGCGACTGAATGATCCACTGCTGCAGTTACCTCTGTTGTCCAGCAGAGGGCGTTTAAATGACCCAGTGCTGCAGTTACTTCTGTTGTCCAGCAGAGGGCGTTTAAATGACACAGTGCTGCAGTTACTTCTGTTGTCCAGCAGGAGGCGACTGAATGATCCCCTGCTGCAGTTACCTCTGTTGTCCAGCAGAGGGCGACTATATCCGCCATTGTTGTTGTTGTTTCACGCGCTGTGACGTCGCGGACAAAGACTGTTGCGCGGCACTTTTTATAGCCAGGTGGACACGCCCCTATCCCTACTTACGTCCGCTTTATGTTTTACCGCCTCAAGCAAGTTGATCCGCGCTGTACTGTACTGCTCTCAAGCGCACCGTGCCGATTTGTCGGTGGAAAAGGGGCATTAGAAACAGCAATAACAGATAACATGAATCATCACTCCCAAAACAGTCGAGCCAGTCATGGCTGGCGCCTCGCAATTACCTTGGATTAAGAAAAACAAAGTGTTCTGAGGGAGAATGTGTAAGTCAGACAACAGTAGCGGGTCAGATAACAGGGCCTGTGTGACTGCTGCACACACGTCATGCAGGAGATTTCTTCAAAGTTGGTGTCAGGCATGAACGTGTATAATTCTATGTTTTCCATTCTCTATCAGAGGGCGTTTAAATGACACAGTGATGCAGTTACTTCTGTTGTCCAGCAGAGGGCGACTGAATGATCCACTGCTGCAGTTACCTCTGTTGTCCAGCAGAGGGCGTTTAAATGACCCAGTGCTGCAGTTACTTCTGTTGTCCAGCAGAGGGCGTTTAAATGACACAGTGCTGCAGTTACTTCTGTTGTCCAGCAGAGGGCGACTGAATGATCCCCTGCTGCAGTTACTTCGGTTGTCCAGCAGAGGGCGACTGAATGATCCCCTGCTGCAGTTACTTCGGTTGTCCAGCAGAGGGCGACTGAATGATCCCCTGCTGCAGTTACCTCTGTTGTCCAGCAGAGGGCGTTTAAATGACACAGTGCTGCAGTTACTTCGGTTGTCCAGCAGAGGGCGTTTAAATGACACAGTGCTGCAGTTACTTCGGTTGTCCAGCAGAGGGCGACTGAATGATCCCCTGCTGCAGTTACTTCGGTTGTCCAGCAGAGGGCGACTGAATGATCCCCTGCTGCAGTTACTTCGGTTGTCCAGCA
Organism: Pachypanchax playfairii; assembly: GCA_006937955.1. Taxonomy (NCBI): domain Eukaryota; kingdom Metazoa; phylum Chordata; class Actinopteri; order Cyprinodontiformes; family Aplocheilidae; genus Pachypanchax; species Pachypanchax playfairii. The sequence continues at coordinate 460,466 of SSNP01000266.1, forward strand.
GAGGGCGACTGAATGATCCCCTGCTGCAGTTACTTCGGTTGTCCAGCAGAGGGCGACTGAATGATCCCCTGCTGCAGTTACTTCGGTTGTCCAGCAGAGGGCGACTGAATGATCCCCTGCTGCAGTTACCTCTGTTGTCCAACAGAAGGCGACTGAATGACCTACTATTGTAGTTGTGTCAAACGCCCAGCAGATGGCGCCATTTTGTCATTCACTCTTCTACCAGTGTTCAGACATTCATTTCAGGAATTTAGTTGTAGATGTATTGTTTTCACTTATTGGAAACCAATTTAAAGCTATAGTACGTAACTTTTACATGTCCGTGGATGTCCATTTCAGCCAAGCCACTATTAGAGGAGATGACACAATGCAGATTAAGCCGATCGGCTCATCAAACATCTCACGGTATTTTTCAATATACATCATTTTCACTTTGCGTGTCGACCGGCGACATTCCCGCGCTGGCGCACAGGAAATTACGTCTTTTACATCACAACAAGAAAAATAATAAGAAGAAGAACGCAGTGTCTCATAGCAGCAGGCAGAGTGCAGGCACAACGGGAAAGCGACATGGCGGAGAATCCAAAGAAACGGCCGAGACACACTTATCGGGAAGTGGATCCTACCACGAAAAAAAAAAATTCCTGGACGTTCGGCAGAGGGACTATTGGCTAAGAAGGAAAGTGACTGAAGGAGAAGGCAAATGCGAATTTGTATCGGCGTGGCTTTTCCTCGGTGGAGAGATTGGGCTGAGGGCAGACACAGATGTTGCCTTGCTGCTGTTGGATCAGTAAGTGACTTGGTTTATAATTATATTATGAGTTATATGTTGCCGTTACATGAACTGGACATAGTACTTTATTATTTTATTCATAAAGACGGTATATGGAGCAGTACACGACGTGAAGCGAGTGTGTACCGTGGCAAGCAGAATATGGTGTGTCGCGAGTGTTACTCTGTGGAGACGGTGTGTAGCTGAGCTGTAGATAACATGTTATGTTCAGGGGTGCACATAAGTGGTCCGCAGGTCCGCACACACTGTCAAAACATAAAATGCGCACCAGATGAAAACCAGAGCGCCAAAGTTCCAGCTGATCAGCTGATGCTGCGTCTCTCTCTGTGTCAGTTTGTGTCAGTTGTGTCTGTCAGTTTGCCAGTGTGACGGTTTTTCAGTCAGTCAGATCAGTGCAGCTGACTGCAGGATTCTGCATCGCGTCAAAACTGAAAAAATTCACTGAATAAGACAAATAGATCATCGTGGCCCCAACAGCTGACTAATAAATTTCAACACCAAACTGTTAAATGTC
>SSNP01000267.1:17270-146413 GCA_006937955.1 Pachypanchax playfairii
AATACTTATTTTCCACCATAATTTGCAAATAAATTCTTTAAAAATCAGACAATGTGATTTTCTGGATTTTTTTTCCTCATTTTGTCTCTCATAGTTGAGGTATACCTATGATGAAAATTACAGGCCTCTCTGATCTTTTTAAGTGGGAGAACTTACACAATTGGTGGCTGACTAAATACTTTTTTGCCCCACTGTAACTAGTGGCAAAACTAAATCTGTCTAAAACTGTCAAAACTAAATCAATAGATGAATACGGTGTGCAGTCAGAGTTTTATTTTCAGGTTTGTTCATGTAGAAAGCTTTGATCTTGCTGCATGAGGGTCCCTGAATAACTAATACTGCTGTATGTGTCTGAGTGTAGCTGAACTACATCATGGTAGTTATGTTCTCCTTTATGACTCAATATAAGTTGACTTGTGTGTGGTTTGTTTACCTCTCAATCATGATGCAGGGAGATTCAATACGTTTGTATTCAATACTATGAAATTCAAGCAATTTAAAGAAACTAATTTTATAATAAAATTTTAATTAACTTTGTGTATTTCTTATTAAATACTACTATTCACATCAGAGAGATTTTAAGAACTAGTTACCTGACAGCCAGAGTGGAGATCACTTCAGTTCCACAGGTAGATGTCAGCATAGGAAGAAAACTCTTTCCATCCCACTTAGTGAGGTAGCAGGGACGAGGTTTTCGGTCTCGTTTATGAGGAATCTGGACTGTGTAGAGCCTCACTGCATCTTTTTGATCCTCTACCCTTCCACATCTAAAATCAGGGAATTCAAGGGACATTATCAGATGTCTCTCACTTTAGTTCTCTGAATAGAAAGGTGGTAAAAGGGGGAGGAGCTGTTGTACCAACGCTTGGACAAATAAAACTGTAAGACATGAGGTTCCATTTTTTTAACACACTTTCACAAAAGGATAAAAAGATGAATAAAGAACTAAAAGAACTGAAATCTGAACTGTACTGTATTTTGATCAGCATGCATCTTGTCCTGAAGTGTCCATTTGGCCATTTAGACATTTTTTACAAATATGTTAAAAATGTTTTGTAGTTTGTGCATGTTTGAAAACCTGTAACTTGTATTTTTAAAATGTGTTACAGAAATGAGTTACAAGTACAAACTAAAGTCCCAATTCTAGCTTCATTCATCCTTTTTCTCTGCATCTCACTTTCTACTTGAAGGTTTTTGAAAATTGAACCTTAATCTCATTGTAAAATGTCTCATTGCCACAATGATAATATAGATTCAGGTTCTTAGTTTTATTGTTATTAGGGACTTCCATAATGATCGGAGACCAAAGCAATGCAATGGTGACCATCAGAAGCACCTGTTTCACGCACAGGACAGACAGTACCACCTATGACTACATGTTACACATGAAATCGATCGGTTTGGCGGGCGGCGTAGTCTAGCGGAAGGGTGATCGCCCTTCATTCAAAAGATGGCAGGTTCGATCCCCGGTACCAGCAAGCTACGTCGAAGTATCCTTGGGCAAGATACTGAACCTGCCGCTGCCTCGGGGCGGCTGTAGACTGTCGGGAAGGAGGTCACCCTCTGATTGGGAAACCGGAGCTTGATTCCATGTCCCGGCAAGAGGCTACGTGTCGAAGTACCCTTGGGCAAGATACTGAACCCCGAAACTGCCCCGCGGGTGCTGTTCAAGATGGCTGCCCTCTGCTCCTCACCTCACGGTGAGGATGGGGCAAATGCAGAGACAACTTTCCCCACGAGGGATTAATATAAGAAATAATAATAAAAAAAAAAAAAACTAGAAGTGAACTGTGAAGTCCATGAAATTTTGGGTTACCATGGTAACACAACTCCCCAAGAACAGCACTTGAGATGCCCTCCAGCATCATCTGTCAGGCATAATGGTAAATGTCCTGTATAGTGTTTTCTAGTCATTCAGACTCAAAGTGCTTTAACGTTACAAGTTTTACATTCACCCATTCATACAGCCAGATATGTAAATTGGGGAGTTACATGGGGTTCAGTGTCTTGCCCAAGGACACTTCAACATGTGGTGGTGGAAGCCGGGATCGATCCACCAACCTTCAAATTGGCCGGGTTGTTCACCAGAAATGTTCTGTCAATGTTATGTTGTATTTTGGGTTACCATGGCAACAGAATACTAAAAACATGCCTCTACCTTTAAAACCAATATTAAAATGGTGCAGACTGACCTGTTTGAACCTACAGATGTCACTCAAAATTTTGTCTGGTCTTTGACATATTTTAGCAACTTTTACAAATCTTCTACCGTATTACCATGGCAACACCATTCCCCATCAAACACAACCGGTCAACTCACAGCAGACTCAAATCAATCAAATCAAATCAAAAATACTTTATTAATCCCCGAAGGGAAATTCAAGTGTTGTTGTAGCTCAGTTATTCTTCAGGGAGCCATAAAGAGTTCTAGCTGTGGACAGGAAGGATCTCCTGTAGAGGGTTCTAGCTGTGGACAGGAAGGATCTCCTGTAGAGGGTTCTAGCTGTGGACAGGAAGGATCTCCTGTAGAGGGTTCTAGGTGTGGACAGGAAGGATCTCCTGTAGAGGGTTCTAGGTGTGGACAGGAAGGATCTCCTGTAGAGGGTTCTAGCTGTGGACAGGAAGGATCTCCTGTAGCGGTCTGTGCTGCAGCGGATTATGAAGAATCTTCTGACTGAAGACACTCTGTTGTTGAGTTACTGTGTTCTGAAGAGGACGATGAGGGTTCTCCATCATGTTCTTCATCCTCCTTTGGACAGTCAACTCAAGAGACTCCAGTTCAGTCTACAGGACAGAATCAGTCCTCCTTCTCCATCTGTTCAGCCTCCTCGTGTCACATACTCTGATGCTCCGCCTCCAACAGGTGAGTGCAGATGTGATCAGCTGACAAACTCCTCTTCTTTTTTCACTCCTCTTCAAATCTCTGTCTGTCCGTATTGTTTGAAAGCCAGACAGAGACACACTGGAGTCCAGGATATGTCCCTTTAGTCATGTCTCAGTGAAACACTAAAGGGACATATCCTGGACTCCAGTGTGTCTCTGTCTGTGTACTCTGTGTACATTGTGAGCCTATTTCAAAGTGATTGACCAGGAGAGGCGAACCATCATGTGTATATTACTTTTAGGGTTACCATGGCAATGGAATCCATTAAAAACACATCCCTATTGTGACCCTATGGAATAATCTCTGAAATCATCACGATTCCCCAATAAGTTCTGACATTACTGTTAGTGTTGTTCCGATATCGATGCTAGCATTGGGAGAGGCCCTGATATGGCACTAAAACGCTAGCATCTGTATCGGTACATACTAACAAATAACTCGCCGATGCCATTTACCGATACTAGCAATAGTTTGGACACAGCACCTCTTGTATTCTCCTGGCATTCTGTCACCCGACACTCGCTGCTGTGTGATCACGTGTTCAGTGCATGCAGAGCATGTTACAAGGAAGCTAGAAAAGGCACAGGCCATAATATCTGGAGCAGCAACTTTCCCTGCTAAATTTAACTGCTCAGACGCTGAATCATTCAACCTGGAAAATGTGGTGCTGAACGAGTTCAAAGGATCCCACACTGGTGAAGCTATTGCATGAGCAATAGAGAATATGCCATTTGAGATCTGTTTCAAAACCACTGTACAATAATTTTACATCCAAGTGAGAATGCAGTTGTTTAGAATTAGAAGAAAAAATGCTTTTTTATTTGTGTTCTTTCAAAAGGCGTGGTATCGGTACGGTGCAGTAGAGCTGGGTATTGGAATCGATATCGGAGCCAAAAAGTGGTATCAGAACAACACTATTTACTGTTAATCTTTTAGCCTGTCAGATGAATGCAGCTTTCTGATTGGCTGAGGGTTTCGGAGTCATGCACACTGTGGCAATCCGTCTCAAGTTTCTTCAGAAACTTTTCTAGTTATTAATCAACCTTATTATTCAGTGACCTTTAAACATGGTGCCACCCTTCTGCCTTTTCAGCATGTTTTCACAGCAGGTGAGGTTTTTTTTCTTCAGGTAAAGGAAATGATGTGAAGTGTCTCCAATATGCAGACATACCAAGGTGACTTTAAAAAAATTACCTGCAAGCCAAATATCGGTAAGACTTCTCAGCTATATGAGGGAGAGTTTCATGCCAGTGAAGATTCAGAAGCAACTGGTTTCCACTCCACACCTTGCAGGTAAAGTCTCGGCCCACAGTCACCAGCTGCTGCATGAAAACACGACATACTTACAGTTACTGATGAACCAACACCTGTTTTATAGGAAACTAGGGAAACATTTACACCAGGTTATACTGTGTGTGTGTGTAAACCTTGTTTCCTGGACTCATATCCAGGTCCTCTATTTCTCCTTCATGTGCTTTGAAGTCAAACGTTTTTTTGAGGGATGGAAACTGTAGAAACACACACAGTAAAACACCACGGAAACTTTTAAACATCTGCAGAAATAAGAAGAAACACATTTTGTATACTGAGAGTACCTTTATAAAATCTCAAAATTTAGAGATCAACAGTAGTTTCAACAGTTCAAATGGAAATCCAGATGGATTTAATTCTAAAGAGTATGTTTTCCAAAGCTTGAACACACTCATAACAGCTGATGAGTATGGAAGCATCATTATAATGAAATACCTCCCAGACTCTGACGTGTCCATCAGTGCCTCCTGTCAGCAGGAACTTCAGGTCAGGACTGAACCGAACTACTTTCTGAAGTGGATCCTGGGGGTTCAGGTCTGACTGCACCTGGGCTAAATCAGTCACTGTGATGTGAGCTGTGTTATCCTTTATATCTGATGCAGCTTTCTTTGGTCCAGTACTGTCTGTTCTCCCAGCTCGTCGCCTGATGTTTCCTGGTTGCACAGTGTCACCTGTTGCACAAATAACACCCATTTTTACTACACAGTCGATCTGAGTCACAGCTCACTCTCTGGAAACTTCTCCAGGTCACCAAGATCGTTTCCTTCAATAGATTTCACAAACTGACTCACCACCTCATTTTGAGAGCAAGATCATTTATTTTAACTCTGAACATGATACTCTGTTTGTTAGCAAAATTTCTCTGATTTCTGTCAAAATTGTTTATGCACTCCGACTTTAAGCTGCTAATATGAAGGAAACATGCTCATACGTGAACTACATGGTCTACATACTACCTATTGTAATGTCTAACTCTTAAAGAGGTCATTTCATACAAATTTCAGGACTTTGTGGTTATTTCTTAAGTATTAACCAGTAATATGAAACATTTTATATCTAAAAAAACATCAGGAAACACTGATTAACAGACCTTTCAATCTGTCTGCATTAAAATTCAGCTGGTTCCATCAGGCCTCGAGCAGCAGCTCGTTCATATTCATTATTAGAATTTGTTGGACTCTGATTGGCTAACAAACTAGCCTATTAGAGCAAAGAATACTGTTTCCTGCACCATCAGACATTCTCTCTTCCTGTTTGCTAAGTCTTATGCTAACAGCTTTTAGCTAGCAGCATGGCTTGGTTTCAACTGCAGGAGCTGATGAATACTAATGAACAAAGGAGTTGTGATGAAACAGATACAGGCCGTTAGAACTCGGGAGAACTCTGGTTTTATCACCACCTGCGTAGTTTGAGAGATTAAAACTGAAAGAGAAGTTGTTGACCTGTTTTCACCCACTATGAAGGTAAGAACACCTGTGGAGCTAAAATATTCAACAGAAACCTCAGAAACACTGTTTTAATGGAAGGAACTCTTTAGCTGCTGGGGTACTTGTATAGAACATTGTCATTCTTGCACACACAGACATACATTTTTTAATAACCTTTGAGTTTACAATGATGGACCTCACCGCTCCAGATAGAAACTTTAATTACCGTAGATGTTTATCAGAAAATGCTGTAACTAAATTCAAAGAACCATTGGCCATTTATGGCAGAAAGTGGGCGTGTTGAGGGCGGGATGTGATCCAGAAACACCTGAGCACATTTCTAGGTAAAGTGTGATTTATAAAGCAGAGATTGCGTGCAGCTGTGTGTACGCCATGTTTTATAGGTCCCAAACTTACTTGGTGTAAATAGATTTTTTTACTGAGCTTAAGTACGATTTTAGTAAGAATTCTACGCAAAGTTTTATAAATGAGACCCCTGCTCTTGATCCAGGTAATTATGGACCTATATCCAATTTGACGTATAAGGCCTTGAACGACCAAGCTCCAGCTTATATTAAAGATCTTATTGTTCCATATGTTCCTAACAGAGCACTTCGCTCTCAGACTGCAGGTCTGCTTGTAGTTCCTAGAGGTTCTAAAAGTAGAATGGGAGGAAGAGCTTTTAGTTATCAGGCTCCTCTCCTGTGGAACCAGCTTCCACTTTTTATCCGTGAGGCAGACACCTTGTGTAGTTTTAAGAATAGACTTAAAACTTTCCTTTTTACACAATCCTATAGTCAGGGTTAGCTTGGGTTCTCCTGATCCATCCCTTTAGTTATGCTGCTATAAGGCTTAGACAGCCGGAGGACATACTGTCCACATGTCTTCACTCTGCTGTCTTTCTTTACTCTGGCTGCCTCTGAGGAGGGTGTATCTCACATAAACAAGGGATGAAATATTCCCACTAGAACCATCAAATTGTTATTGCTTTGATTGTTACTGCTGCCATTAACTGTTTCTCTGTTTATCTTTCTATAGACATGACGACTGGCCAAGATCCATCTGTGTTTGTCTCTTTCCTGTCAGCTCAGACCCCAGTCGGCTGAGGCAGAAGGCCGCCCATCCTGAGCCGGGTTCTGGTTCTGGTTCTGCTAGAGGTTTCTTCCTGTTAAAAGGGAGTCGTTCCTTTCCACTGTCGCCAATCGTGCTGCTCAGGATGGGGGATTGTGTGCTAAATTAATAATTAAACTCAATCAGCTGGTTCCTTAGATAGAAAATATTTTATTATTAATTGATTGATTCAAGTGCCTTGAAATGACTTTGTTATGAACTGGTACTTTATAAACTTGAAACATGAACTTAACATACATTTCACAGGTTTTTCTTTTCTGAAGATGGCAGAAAACAGCGAATGACCGTAGCAGTAAAACATACCATCTTTAGAAGCAGCTTGTTCCCTTCTCTCAGCTTGGAGTTCAAACTTTAGGAGGCAGCAGGTCCCGTCCTGTCCTGCAGCAACAATACCGTCAGTCACAGCCATACTCATGGTGGCACGTGTGTCTGTATCATGAGAGTGAAGGAGACTGGCAGTGTAGTGGTGTTCTCCAACGAGCTGCAGATCCAGGAAGTGCTGTAAAACAACCAGAGTCTGCTGCTACTCTTCATACGCACATTACCTTCCATTAGCTGTTCATTTTAACACACGACACAATATGAGCACAATGAAAGCAGTAGTACAATAACAAGGAGTAAATGTGTTGACTCAGAAAACTCTAGACAGACCCTTAAACCTGCACTCACAAACAGACACAATTCTTTATATTTTAATTGGAATGACTTGAGTCTGTTTCAAGTCATTTCAGTTTATCAGAAGGTTTAAACAACCTGCACGCAAAGCAGACTAGGATCAGTAGAAAACCCTGAGTTCACTGCAGCTGCATCACAGACGGTCTGGATAGCTAAAGCTCCATTATTTATAATAAAGTGTGGCTTATTTTATCCTTTGTGGATTTAACCATGTTTTTGTTTTGCATATGTTAGATATGATCCAAAAGGGCTTCATATCGAGACAAACCAGCAGCTGGATTTTGACGGTGACTTTGACTTATTGCCTATAAACTAGAAGTTGTTTACAGATGCTGCTGCTCACAGATAGTTCTGCAGACACCCAGTCGAGTCACATGATCTGTCCAGTTCGTGCCCATGAGGCAACACATTAGAACTACTGATCCGCTACAGGACATGCCCCCCCACTGTGATGGGTCTGTACCTAGACCAGTGCTTCTCCATTATTTTCTTTTACGTTCCCCCTAGGAAGAAGAAAGCAACTCCCCCCCTCCTTAGCTCTTTATCTAATATTTCTGGTGGTTACTTGGTCCCCGTTCCTTGCATTATGACAGCTGCAACATCAAGGTACAACGTCACACAGCTGCAACATCAAGGCACAACGTCACACAGCTGCAACATCAAGGCACAACGTCACACAGCTGCAACATCAAGGCACAACGTCACACAGCTGCAACATCAAGGTACAACGTCACACAGCTGCAACATCAAGGTACAACGTCACACAGCTGCAACATCAAGGTACAACGTCACACAGCTGCAACATCAAGGTACAACGTCACACAGCTGCAACATCAAGGCACAACGTCACACAGCTGCAACATCAAGGCACAACGTCACACAGCTGCAACATCAAGGTACAACGTCACACAGCTGCAACATCAACGTACCACGTCACACAGCTGCAACATCAAGGTACAACGTCACACAGCTGCAACATCAACGTACCACGTCACACAGCTGCAACACCAAGGCACAACGTCACACAGCTGCAACACCAAGGTACAACGTCACACAGCTGCAACATCAACGTACAACGTCACACAGCTGCAACATCAACGTACAACGTCACACAGCTGCAACACCAAGGTACAACGTCACACAGCTGCAACATCAACGTACCACGTCACACAGCTGCAACATCAAGGTACAACGTCACACAGCTGCAACATCAACGTACCACGTCACACAGCTGCAACATCAACGTACAACGTCACACAGCTGCAACATCAAGGTACAACGTCACACAGCTGCAACATCAAGGCACAACGTCACACAGCTGCAACATCAAGGCACAACGTCACACAGCTGCAACACCAAGGTACAACGTCACACAGCTGCAACACCAACGTACAACGTCACACAGCTGCAACATCAAGGTACAACGTCACACAGCTGCAACATCAAGGTACAACGTCACACAGCTGCAACATCAACGTACCACGTCACACAGCTGCAACATCAAGGTACAACGTCACACAGCTGCAACATCAAGGCACAACGTCACACAGCTGCAACATCAAGGCACAACGTCACACAGCTGCAACATCAACGTACAACGTCACACAGCTGCAACATCAACGCACAACGTCACACAGCTGCAACATCAACGTACCACGTCACACAGCTGCAACATCAAGGCACAACGTCACACAGCTGCAACATCAAGGCACAACGTCACACAGCTGCAACATCAAGGTACAACGTCACACAGCTGCAACATCAAGGTACAACGTCACACAGCTGCAACATCAAGGTACAACGTCACACAGCTGCAACATCAAGGCACAACGTCACACAGCTGCAACATCAAGGCACAACGTCACACAGCTGCAACATCAAGGTACAACGTCACACAGCTGCAACACCAACGTACAACGTCACACAGCTGCAACACCAACGTACAACGTCACACAGCTGCAACACCAACGTACAACGTCACACAGCTGCAACACCAAGGTACAACGTCACACAGCTGCAACACCAACGTACCACGTCACACAGCTGCAACACCAAGGTACAACGTGACACAGCTGCAACACCAAGGTACAACGTCACACAGCTGCAACACCAACGTACAACGTCACACAGCTGCAACATCAACGTACAACGTCACACAGCTGCAACATCAACGTACCACGTCACACAGCTGCAACATCAAGGTACAACGTCACACAGCTGCAACATCAACGTACCACGTCACACAGCTGCAACATCAAGGTACAACGTCACACAGCTGCAACATCAAGGCACAACGTCACACAGCTGCAACATCAAGGCACAACGTCACACAGCTGCAACATCAAGGCACAACGTCACACAGCTGCAACATCAAGGCACAACGTCACACAGCTGCAACATCAAGGCACAACGTCACACAGCTGCAACATCAAGGCACAACGTCACACAGCTGCAACATCAAGGTACAACGTCACACAGCTGCAACATCAAGGTACAACGTCACACAGCTGCAACATCAACGTACAACGTCACACAGCTGCAACATCAACGTACAACGTCACACAGCTGCAACATCAAGGTACAACGTCACACAGCTGCAACATCAAGGCACAACGTCACACAGCTGCAACACCAAGGTACAACGTCACACAGCTGCAACATCAACGTACAACGTCACACAGCTGCAACATCAAGGTACAACGTCACACAGCTGCAACATCAAGGCACAACGTCACACAGCTGCAACATCAAGGCACAACGTCACACAGCTGCAACATCAAGGCACAACGTCACACAGCTGCAACATCAAGGCACAACGTCACACAGCTGCAACATCAACGTACCACGTCACACAGCTGCAACATCAAGGTACAACGTCACACAGCTGCAACATCAACGTACCACGTCACACAGCTGCAACATCAAGGTACAACTTCACACAGCTGCAACATCAAGGTACAACGTCACACAGCTGCAACACCAAGGTACAACGTCACACAGCTGCAACATCAAGGTACAACGTCACACAGCTGCAACATCAACGTACCACGTCACACAGCTGCAACATCAAGGTACAACGTCACACAGCTGCAACATCAATGTACCACGTCACACAGCTGCAACATCAAGGTACAACGTCACACAGCTGCAACATCAAGGTACAACTTCACACAGCTGCAACATCAAGGTACAACGTCACACAGCTGCAACATCAAGGCACAACGACATACAGTTGCATCATGGAATCCTGAAGTGGAACTAGGGTCTTTTTGTCCTTATATAATCTAACATAAATAGTTTGTTGATGTGGTGTTGAAATAATAGAACAAATGTTCTACAGTAAAGACAACACTGATCATCACAACTTACCACAGCATTCTTTATGCCCGTTTTTGAGGCTCCGCCTCCTCCGGCCGTTATCACCAGACCTGTTTCAGGGTCCACTTTCACAGTGTACAGTGGAAAGGGGGCTCTGTACACATCAGGTACCTTCTTCTTCCACATGGTTATAGACGAAACTGTTGACTTCAATCACACCTGTGAAGTCACAGACTGTTAGTCTTCCTGGCTTATGTCCTTTTTGGATTATCACAAGAGGGCATAAATAAGTATACTGAGATACTCACGAGACCCGTATCCTTCTGAATGTAAACAAAACATCAAGCACACACACATTTCTATAAATGTTTCAGCTTAATAGACAAGGCTTCACAGCTAGGCTTCTACACCTTACAAGGTGCTTTGATATCAAAACAGACCAATTCTATAAATTCAAAGCATTCTAAAACATCTTTACACAAGTGCGTCAGGTAAACTTTACACAGGTATGTAAGGTCCAGATGGACTGGAGCTTCTTCCAGAGAGTCTAAAAGATTTTATGTTCAGGATGACAAGAATCAGCCACAATCTATCCTGCAGGCTTCAGAGTCCTGGAGGTTAGGTTGCAGCCGATCAGCAGAGCTGACCACACGCTGCAGTCAGTCCTTGTCCTTGACTAAAGCTGCACTGAACCAGATGGTGATGGTGGAGGTGAGGATGGCCTTGATGGAGGTGTAATACAATTAGCAAAGGCAGCCGCGGTCACGTGAGTCAAGTCTGTTCCAGTGTCCTCGTAAGCAAGACGCCTCCTCTACTAAGGCAGTGCCTCGGTAGACAAGGTTCCTTGACATTGAGAAACACCCATGGTCAATATTGGTGCATTGCTAAGCATGTTACTGACGTATGTGTGACATGTGGAAGACCCCGGATGATATGTACTGTGACAAGGCCAGGGCTCAGTGTGCTGAAGGGAAGAGCTTCAGAAAGATCAAGATGTGGAACAGACGTTCTGCTGGTTTATGTTTAGCTCGACTACAGATCCGAACACACAAAAACTAAATCTAGGTTAATAGAACCTACCTAAAATAAAGCTGCAGCTAGCTTATCTACTTCCTGTCGTCACGTCAAGTGATGAGCGTTTCTTTTAAACAGTTTGACTGAAAGATATTAAATGTACTACTTTCAATCACATACACTTACGAGTTACAAAAATTGCGACTGACAAAGTCTCATGACATAAAATGTCAGGTTTTATTTTACACCCCGGCTTCCGTAGGGGAAAACTGTGAGACAAAGCTAACAGAGAATAAACGCACCATTATTCTAATTCACTGTTTCGCCTCAGAAAACATGGTGCAACTACACCCAGAGTTCAGAGTTTCCATCAAAAATAACGTACCTGCGTCTGACCTGCGCCGTCGGTTCGTCTTATCTTCTGCTCCGGGATAAAACCGATGATTTCATGTTGAACTGTGAACAAGCGGAAGTGGAAGCTACACGTCACTAACGCGCCGCGTGGCGAACAGCTGCGTGCTTTTTTTTCCTATTGAACATTGCAATACAGAATGCACATGGAACATGGACCAGCTTCTATAGGTCTAAGACAATTACAGATAAAATAATAATTATTATAATAATAAGGGAGTTACAGAGTTTTACAACATTTCATACATTTCAAAGATGAAAAATGGTGATAGAGGTCTTTGTAAAAGACAGAGAAATTAGGTTTTGATTTTAAATATTTGTTTTTATGACTAACTAATTCACGGAGAATTATTAAATTAATTGCCAGATCACGAGATGCATCTTCAGCACATATAGCTACCATACAGATCATTTTCTTTTATTAAAATAGAAAGATTAAATATTTTAAGAATAAGCAGTCATACAGATCTGCCCAGAAGATAATAGCAAATTTACAATTGTAAAATAAATGTTCAGTCGTTTCAATTTCTTCATCACAGAAGGAACATTATATTATGAAAAGCAAATTCAGAAGAGGGATGTATGTTGTTAATAGTTTTAAAGGTCCTTTTAACCATGTTATGATGTTATTTCCTTATTAAACCCTCCAGACTGGTTTTTGGTTTAATACACACATTTCTCAGTAGTCCTCCTGAATCCTGCGCTCTGATCAGCTGCTCCACTCTCTCCTGGAAAACCACCTGACTGTAACATAGTGATGTAACAATGTTACACCAGAACCTGCAGATTAAACACACACACCCCGAGCTACCAGAGTCTGAAGCAAGACACTAAACACCACCGTTTGTAGTATTTTACTTTGTCTCAGTGAAAATGTTAATTTTGTTGTGGCAGCACCTGAGGAGAGGCTCTAGGTAACTTAACTGCTGCAGACAGCAATACAGTTGTGGTCGCTAAAGCCAGCTGTTACAGAGATGGTTGTTGTGCACATATCAGGATTATTATTGGTCAATAATATGATCAATACATTTTGATGCTGATGATCCTGTATTGTTACCACGTCATTATTATTATTTAGTTTATAGGTCTATTATTTTTCAGAGTTAGTTTGTTGTTTTGCTTTTTTCCTTCTTATTTTTTTTTTTTTACAGCTCAGCTAAAGAGAACTACAGGGGATTCCTGTCAGTATATCATGCTGTATCTGATATTCCTTTGGAGTCTCATTGTACTCTTGCATCATGGCTGTAGCCTTGCTTTTTTATATGAATTTAAAAACCAAAGAGAAAGAAAACCCATTGCCATGTTGAAAGAATCTTTCAACAGGAGACAAGAAGAGAGAAAAAAAGAGAAAAAGGGGAAAGAATAGAGAAAAAATATGATTAAATATAGAAAGAAAACACAAAGTATCTGCTTCAACACCTGCAGAGACACAAAAACAAGAACAGAGAGAACACGGTAACAGCAGACATCTATAGAATAGAATAAAACTTTATCCCTTATGGACAATCCTCAGGGAAATTAGTTTTCCAGCCACAATACAACACTTTCAAAACTATACATTTGAAAAAAAAAAAAAATCCTGACAGTTAGTTCTTCTGCACCCGCCTGCCATATGCGGTATTGTACAGTTTAATTGCCCTTGGACTGAATGAGTCTCTGAATCTGTTGGTCCTGATCCTGGGGAGGAGTAGACGTCCGCTGCTCGTGCTTCTCTGGGTATGAATGACTGCATGCAAGAGTGGTTAGCATCGTCCAGGATAGCCAGAAGTTTATTTAGTGACCTCCTCTCCAGCACTGCTCACCCGCCTGATTAATTTATCCAGCCTGTTCACACATTTCTTGGATATGCTTGCACCCCAGTGTATCACTGCATAGAAGAGTGTGCTGGCAACCACATCTGCAGGAGCTTAGGGCAGATATTGAAGGACCGTAGTCTTCTCAAAAAATACAGTCGACTTTGGCTCTTCTTGTACAGATGGTCGGTGTTGCATGCCCAGTCCAGTTTTTTGTCCAGCCACAACCCTAAATATTTATAGTTTGTGACTGATAGGGAATGGAAAACATTGAATTACACATGTTCATGCCTGACACCAGCTTTGAACAAACCTCCTGCATGACCTGTGTGCAGCAGTCACACAGGTCCTGTTATCTGACTTACACATTCTCCCTAAGAACACTTTGTTTTTCTTAATCCAAGGTAACTGAAAGGTGCCAGCCGCGACTGATTTGGAAGTGATGATTCACTGTTATCTGTTATTGCTGTTTCTAAGTGAATAAAGACACTGAGCTGAAGAGGGACCAGCAGAGTTGTCTGGGCTGTCTCGCAGAGGTGCTGCGTGAGCTGACACGCTCCTCGGCTGAGTTTTGAACCAAACTTCTTGAATGGTCTTGATTCTTCTATTTATAATAATAAAAGGTTTTGATAGAATAAGAAAAAAAACCTAACAGTGACGATTTCCATCTCCTCATCCCTGATCTTTACTGGCTGTGGACTTAGGCTGGACCTCCTGTGGTCGATAACCAGCTCTTTAGTCTTTGCAGTATTGAGCTGGAGATGGTTGTTTTGGCTCCAGATAACAAAGTCCTTGACCAGGCTCCAGTACTCATTCTCTTCCTCCCTTCTAATACACCCCACGATGGCTGTCATCTGCGAACTTCTGCACATGACACAGCTCTGAGTTGTAACAAAAGTCTGTGGTGTACAGAGTAAAAAGGAGAGGGGCCAGCATTGTCCCTTGACGTGCTCCAGTGCTGCTGATGACCTTGTCGGACATAATGCCTTTTAGTCTGACGTATTGAGGTCTTTCTGTAAGGTAGTCAGCAATCCAGGATATCAAACAAGGATCCACGTCCATCTCCTTCAGCTTGTCCAATAACAGGGAAGGCTGGATAGTATTGAAGGCACTTGAAAAATCCAAGAACAAGATCCTCACTTTGCCGTTCCCCCGGTCGAGATGCCCTTGTATCTGGTGGAGAAGGTAGAGGATAGCATCCGCCACTCCTACGCCTGCTAGGTATGCAAACTGAAAGGGATCCTGTGCATGTTTCACCTGAACCCTCAGCAGAATGATGAGAACCCGTTCCATTGTCTTCATCAGCTGTGATGTAAGTGCCACAGGTCTGTGTCATGAATCAACAAGGGTGGATCTCAAACACAGAGAGACAGAGGATGGCAAGTTCAAATAAAAAAAAGAGTTTATTCAACACAGAAATGAGGTTGGGGAAAAAAACAACACAAACAAAACTCTTCTGTGGAAGACAAGGGAGGTTAGTCCAAAGTACAAAAATGCAAAGTACAAAGTAGCAACTCAAAAGCACAAAGTAACAACAAAACAAAAAGCACTCTACTCACTTGGAGGACACAGGCAGGAGTCCAAAAACCCAGGGGGGAAGAAAAAACTCAAAATCCACATTTGCCAGTGGTGACGATAACTACAGACTATAACTCTATAAGTATGACAGCAACACAACAGAGACATCAGACAAAGACAACGGTCCGGCACTAAACAGACAACAGAATAACTCTTAAATAGTGCCCGAACCAGACAAGACACAGGTGCAGACAATGAGCTAATTGACAGAAGTGAAAGAACAGGAAGTGACATGACCATATATGGAACACAGACTGTTAAAACCAGAAGACACACAGATCCTAAACATGAAACTCAGACACTAGACTATGACAAGTTGTCATAGTCTAGTGTTGAGTATGTTGTTGTTTGTTGTTGTTTTGTATGTTGTCATTGACAACATACAAAACTCAACACAGAGCACACCATGACTAAACATGAAGACATAATACTATAACCAAACCTAAATCTAAAACCAAACTCAAATACCAGATATAACACACATAATGACAAAACCCCTAAAAATAACACAAAACTCATACAGCAGATCGATAGTCCTATTGTGCCTTGAGGGACAGTCAACAACCTGATAAAAAGAGGGTAGGCTATGATCCAAAGTAGCATGGTTCAAATCTCCAGAAATAGCCATAAAGGCATCAGGGTTTTGCGTCTGTAGCTTAGCTGTAACCATGTGGATCTTCTCACAAGCAAACGCTGCATCTGCACTTGGAGGAATGTAAACACCCAGTACAATCATGTGACTGAGCTCCCTATGCTAAGAAAAAACAAATACGCATAATTTAACATAAACAGTTTCATTTAATTAGTCAGTAAGATAAGTATCATTTTGTATAAACCTAATTATTCTTTCAGCCAGAGAGTTCATTATGTCATTATGTATTTAAGTTACGGACAAAACCCACTCCAATGATTATCATATGTTTGATTTATATTAGATGAATGAAATCACCCCATAACTAAATGTATATAAATAACAAGGACTTTATTATTGATCGTCTAGTCATACAGGGTGATTAAAATGATTTATACTGTTTATGTTAAATTATGATCAACTGGCCCAAATGTGAACTGGTCACAACTAGTAGCAGTCACACTACCGGCTACACACAACTACAACTTGATGAAAACAACAAATGGTGTGTTCTTGTATGCTTTTCTTAAGTCAGGTGACTCCCAAAGTTCTTCACACTATAGTTTGTCATTCACCCATTCATTTACACACACTCACACGTTTGTTAGTGACGAACTACACACATGTTGTAGCCACAGCTGTCCTAAGACACACACTGACAGAGGCGAGGCTGCAAGGCACCACTGGACCCTCCGACCACCACCAAACAGCCACTGGACCCTCCGATCACCACCAAACAGCCACCGGACCCTCCGACCACCACCAAACAGGCACCGGACCCTCAGACCACCACCAAACAGCCACCGGACCCTCAGACCACCACCAAACAGGCACCGGACCCTCCAACCTCCACCAAACAGCCACCGGACCCTCCGACCACCACCAAACAGGCACCGGACCCTCCGACCACCACCAAACAGCCACCGGACGCTCCGACCACCACCAAACAGGCACCGGATCCTCCCACCTCCACTAAACAGCCACCGGACCCTCCGACCACCACCAAACAGCCACCGGACCCTCAGACCACCACCAAACAGCCACCGGACCCTCAGACCACCACCAAACAGGCACCGGACCCTCCAACCACCACCAAACAGGCACCGGACCCTCCGACCTCCACCAAACAGGCACCGGACCCTCCGACCACCACCAAACAGGCCCCGCACCCTCCGACCACCACCAAACAGGCACCGGACCCTCCAACCTCCACCAAACAGGCACCGGACCCTCCGACCTCCACCAAACAGGCACTGGACCCTCCGACCACCAGGCACCGGACCCTCCGACCACCACCAAACAGCCACCAGCCCCACCGACCACCACCAAACAGCCACCGGACCCTCCGACCACCACCAAACAGGCACCGGACCCTCCGACCACCACCAAACAGCCACCGGACGCTCCGACCACCACCACACAGCCACCGGACCCCCCGACCACCACCAAACAGACACCGGACCCTCCGACCACCACCAAACACACACCGAACCCTCCGACCACCACCAAGCAACCACCGGACCCTCCGACCACCACCGAACAGGCACCGGACCCTCCACCACCACCAAACAGCCACCGCACGCTCCGACCACCACCAAACAGGCACCACACCCACCGACCACCACCAAACAGCCACCGGACGCTCCGACCACCACCAAACAGGCACCGGATCCTCCCACCTCCACCAAACAGCCACCGGACCCTCCGACCTCCACCAAACAGCCACCGGACCCTCCCACCCCCACCAAACAGGCACCGGACCCTCCGACCACCAGGCACCGGACCCTCCGACCACCACCAAACAGCCACCGGACCCTCCGACCACCACCAAACAGGCAGCGGACCCTCCGACCACCACCGAACAGCCACCGGACCCACCGACCCCCACCAAACACCACCGGACCCTCCGACCTCCACCAAACAGGCACCGGACCCTCCGACCACCACCAAACAGCCACCGGACCCTCCGATCACCACCAAACAGCCACCGGACCCTCAGACCACCACCAAACAGGCACCGGACCCTCCGACCTCCACCAAACAGCCACCGAACCCTCCGACCACCACCAAACAGGCACCGGACCCTCCGACCACCACCAAACAGCCACCGGACCCTCCGACCACCACCAAACAGGCACCGGACCCTCAGACCACCACCAAACAGCCACCGGACCCTCAGACCACCACCAAACAGGCACCGGACCCTCCAACCTCCACCAAACAGGCACCGGACCCTCCGACCACCACCAAACAGCCACCGGACCCTCCGACCACCACCAAACAGCCACCGGACCCTCCGACCTCCACCAAACAGGCACCGGACCCTCCGACCACCAGGCACCGGACCCTCCGACCACCACCAAACAGCCACCGGACCCTCCGACCACCACCAAACAGGCACCGGACCCTCCACCACCACCAAACAGCCACCGGACGCTCCGACCACCACCAAACAGGCACCGGATCCTCCCACCTCCACCAAACAGCCACCGGACCCTCCACCAAACAGCCACCGGACCCTCCAACCACAACCAAACAGCCACCCGCCCTCCACCCACCAGGCACCGGACCCTCCGACCACCACCAAACAGCCACCGGACCCTCCGACCACCACCAAACAGGCACCGGACCCTCCGACCACCACCAAACAGCCACCGGACCCTCCAACCTCCACCAAACAGGCACCGGACCCTCCGACCACCAGGCACCGGACCCTCCGACCACCACCAAACAGCCACCGGACCCTCAGACCACCACCAAACAGGCACCGGACCCTCCGACCTCCACCAAACCGGCACCGGACCCTCCAACCTCCACCAAACAGCCACCGGACCCTCCGACCACCACCAAACAGCCACCGGACCCTCAGACCACCACCAAACAGGCACCGGACCCTCCAACCACCACCAAACAGGCACCGGACCCTCCGACCTCCACCAAACAGGCACCGGACCCTCCGACCACCAGGCACCGGACCCTCCGACCACCACCAAACAGCCACCGGACCCTCCGACCACCACCAAACAGGCAGCGGACCCTCCGACCACCACCAAACAGCCACCGGACCCTCCGACCACCACCAAACAGGCACCGGACCCTCCGACCACCACCAAACAGCCACCGGACCCTCCGACCACCACCAAACAGGCAGCGGACCCTCCAACCACCACCAAACAGCCACTGGACCCTCCACCAAACAGGCAGCGGACCCTCCAACCACCACCAAACAGCCACTGGACCCTCCGACCTCCACCAAACAGGCACCGGACCCTCTGACCTCCACCAAACAGACACCGGACCATCCGACCACCACCAAACAGCCACCGGACCCTCCGACCACCACCAAACAGGCAGCGGACCCTCCGACCACCACCAAACAGCCACCGCACCCTCCGACCACCACCAAACAGACACCGGACGCTCCGACCACCACCAAACAGGCACCGGACCCTCCGACCACCACCAAACAGCCACCGGACCCTCCGACCACCACCAAACAGCCACCGGACCCTCAGACCACCACCAAACAGGCACCGGACCCTCCAACCTCCACCAAACAGGCACCGGACCCTCCGACCACCTCCAAACAGCCACGGGACCCTCCGACCACCACCAAACCGGCACTGGACCCTCCGACCACCAGGCACCGGACCCTCCGACCACCACCAAACAGCCACCGGACCCTCCGACCACCACCAAACAGGCACCGGACCCTCTGACCTCCACCAAACAGCCACCGGACCCTCCGACCACCACCAAACAGCCACCGGACCCTCAGACCACCACCAAACAGGCACCGGACCCTCCAACCTCCACCAAACAGGCACCGGACCCTCCGACCTCCACCAAACAGGCACTGGACCCTCCGACCACCACCAAACAGGCACCGGACCCTCCAACCTCCACCAAACAGGCACCGGACCCTCCGACCTCCACCAAACAGGCACTGGACCCTCCGACCACCAGGCACCGGACCCTCCGACCACCACCAAACAGCCCCCGGACCCTCCGACCACCCCCAACCAGCCACCGGACCCTCCGACCACCACCAAACAGCCACCGGACCCTCCGACCACCACCAAACAGGCACCGGACCCTCCAACCACCACCAAACAGGCACCGGACCCTCCGACCTCCACCAAACAGGCACTGGACCCTCCGACCACCAGGCACCGGACCCTCCGACCACCACCAAACAGCCACCGGACCCTCCGACCTCCACCAAACAGCCACCGGACCCTCCGACCACCACCAAACAGCCACCGGACCCTCCGACCACCACCAAACAGGCACCGGACCCTCAGACCACCACCAAACAGCCACCGGACCCTCCGACCACCACCAAACAGCCACCGGACCCTCCGACCTCCACCAAACAGGCACCGGACTCTCCGACCACCACCAAACAGGCACCGGATCCTCCCACCTCCACTAAACAGCCACCGGACCCTCCGACCTCCACCAAACAGCCACCGGACGCTCCGACCACCACCAAACAGGCACCGGACCCTCCGACCACCACCAAACAGCCACCGGACGCTCCGACCACCACCAAACAGGCACCGGACCCTCCGACCACCACCAAACAGCCATCGGTACCTTGTTTTCAGTTCGCGTTTTATTTTGATATTGGTCATGCTCCCTGTTTTCTTCCCCGTGTGTCAGTTGTCTTGATTATCCTCCTCCACTTCCTGTTTACTTCCTGTGTTTCCTGTCTACCCCAGTGTTTCCTTTTTAGCTTGTTTTTTTCCGTTCAGATGTTTTGAGTTCAGGTAATTAGGTTCTGTCTGTCTTTAAGTCAGTTTCCTCAGTTCATCTTTGTTCGGGGATTGTGTTTGGTTGATTGTGTTAGTTTGGATTACGGTATGTTTCTCTGCCCTGTCTCCGCCACGTCTGGCCTACTCATGTAAGTCATACTGCTCTGCCAGCATTCATCTCTGATCTCATTAAAATTTATTGTTTTTGAACTTCAGTTTTGTCCGCTCATGCATTTGGGTCCATCCCCATAAAACACAAATCATGACAGAATCCCCGAACCTATACCAGGATCCAGCAGGAGACTTTTTTTTTGTTCGAGTTTATTGAAAGAGAGACAGTTATTTCCGATTTTGATTTGGAGGCAAGCTAGCAGGTCCGGAAGCCAAGCCGCATTTACTTAGCTGCTCGCTGTTCCTCTACTTCACTGGTTTGCTCTCGGACATCACAGAGAGCTGCCATACCCCGAGCGGTCCCGTCCGCTTTCCAACTGTTCCAGCCGCTCCCCGCCTTCCTGAGCTTTCTGCCACTCATCAGCCTGGACGTGCCGCGGCCGTACCACCTCTGAGCTGCCCCCAACCAGACTCTATCCTCCTTCCTTCCTTTGGGAAGACTTTTGTACTTCTGGGGCGGAGGAGGCAGAGAGATCCACGGCGGAGGGGATTTGGCCAGCCAGCCAGCTCAAGGGTTCTGGACATCAACGGTGGCGCAGACAACAGGGACAAAAGGAGGGTCCGGTGCCTCCAGTTCTCCCGAGGGTCCGACGCCTCCAATTTCCAGGTCCTCCTGCTGCTCAGGTCCGCCCGCTGCTCAGGTCCGATTGCTGCTCAGGTCCTCCCGCTGCTCAGGTCTGACTGGCTGCTCAGGTCTGACTGGCTGCTCAGGTCTGATTGGCTGCTCAGGTCCGATCGCTGCTCAGGTCCTCCCGCTGCTCAGGTCCGCTCGCTGCTCAGGTCCTCCCGCTGCTCAGGTCCGCCCGCTGCTCAGGTCCGATCGCTGCTCAGGTCCTCCCGCTGCTCAGGTCCTCCCGCTGCTCAGGTCTGACTGGCTGCTCAGGTCTGACTGGCTGCTCAGGTCCGCTCGCTGTTCAGGTCCTCCCGCTGCTCAGGTCCGCTCGCTGTTCAGGTCCTCCCGCTGCTCAGGCCCGATCGCTGCTCAGGTCCTCCCGCTGCTCAGGCCCGATCGCTGCTCAGGTCCTCCCGCTGCTCAGGTCTGACTGGCTGCTCAGGTCTGATTGGCTGCTCAGGTCCGCTCGCTGTTCAGGTCCTCCCGCTGCTCAGGTCTGACTGGCTGCTCAGGTCTGATTGGCTGCTCAGGTCCGCTCGCTGCTCAGGTCCTCCCACTGCTCAGGTCTGACTGGCTGGCTTCACACATGATTCATTGGATCTTTTGTTTGGGCATGTGTTAATTTTTCGCTATACATTAAAAAAACAAGCTCAACCTCTATACAGGCATGACATTGAAGAAACACCTGACAAAGTAAAATAAAAAATATCTAACCCCTGAAAGTTTTATTTAAAAGTTGCACACTAAACAACTTTCCAACAGAACTATACTGAACAATACAATTACCTTTTTGTCATAACACATTTAAAATGTAAAATACTTGTTGCAGAGCAGAAACTGTAGGCAAGCTCATACAGCTCCTACTATGGCTTCTTAAAGTGAGCAAAGTAAATAAGGAGAAACCTGAAATACTCAGAGAAAAGAAATGGGTTAGAATCTGTGACATCACGGCTGTGACTGAACTGAAGGTGTGGGAGGCATCTGTTGTGCTGAAACACCCGTAATGTTAGCTGAGGTTTGTGTCTCATCAGGGTTCCCAAAGTCCTGCAATCACTGTTCAGGACCAAAGAGATTTCATTACAGTCCGTTCTCTTTAAAATGTGTTTGGATTAGATCAATAACAGGACTGAACAGCCAGTTTTTATGTTGATGAAACTTGTTGCTTCTGTAATACAGAGAAACACAGACGGGTATGAAATATTTAGAATCTGAGGAGAATAAAGCTCGTCTCCTGGTTGGACACCACCTCAGAGAACATGCCATAACAAACAAATATACAGCACAAAATACATGAAACAACAAATCAGGCAACATCAGTTAGACTGCAAAGTTACACTGTAAAAATTCATAAGGACTTAGTTACACCTGTGTACAATGTGTCATCACTTTTATCTGATGTGTTGAACATGAAAATAAAGCTGCTTTTCATCTTTGATTCATTTAGCCAGAAATAAAACCAACAAAACTATCAAGGCAGACATGGTCTGTTCTGATGAGAAAGGAACATTTTTAATCCCAGAAACAAAAACTTAATGACCAAAACTAAGAGGAGCAACAAGATGGATCAATCTGCCAGTGAAAGAAGGTCCCAAACAAACACACCATCACATGATGTAGTACTGCTTCATTAATGCCTGATAAAAACCAAAACACTTACACACTGTTTATAATCTGAGACAAGATATGATAGTAAAAAAACGAATCTAATAACATTTGTTGTCTGAAACAGAAGAAGAGCAGACAAAGTTGGAATCCTGAGGACATTCCTGTAACGATTAGTAAATAAACACAAAGTTTAAAACATGTTGACAAATAACTGAAACAAAAAACATCATAAAACACACGTTCGACTGAAGCAGCTACAGACAGAACAGAATATAAAAGCAGAGTATAAGCATGGCAGCCATTAGCAAAAAACACTCCATAAAAAGTGGATGGGGGTGTAAACACTACAGGTGAACAGGTAAGATGGGGTCTGTGCTCAGGAGGCTATCCAATCAACAGATTTCATTTCATAACATACTGTAAGTGCAAATGTCAGACTGTTCTTCTTTGTATAGAACATGCTCATAAATAATATTTTGTTAAATTTCAAACTGATAAAAGATATTCTGCATTAAATAAAACATCAACATCTGAAAGTAGGGTTTCATTCCATCTGCTCAGTCCACACAATCTGTCAATACTTTCATAAATACCTTTGTTTAGAATAAATAAAATGGAGTGAATGGTCCTGCGTGGTTGTGAGTCAACAGGAGGAGTCCCAGAGCAGGTCCTGGACCCATCTTCACCCAGTTGAAACCTGCTTTCACTGATGCGGCTGAGTTTGACATCCTTTTATTTATTTGTGACATCCTGTTGGCCACGCCTCTATGAAGCAGCTGTCCAATCAACAGACCTTGCTCCATTTCTTCCATTCAAGTGTCTACAATCTTAACGCTCGTCAGGTTGAGGCAGATCATCAGCTGTCCATGCTGCAGCATTCTGATGGCACAGGAAACATATGGATTAAAACAGGAACAGTCACAGAAAGCTGGACTTCATCTGAAACAAGAGGTCGATTGCAATCTTTCACAAGTTTAACATTAATTAAATTTGAGTATGTAGAGAAGGGGGCTGTACAGTGGGGCGGCACTAGTCAAGAGGTGGAGCAGGTCATCTAGTAACTGGAGGGTCACTGTCTAGAAAAAGATTGCTTTGCCGTTGTGTCTTTGAGCAAGACACTTCACCCATCCTGTCTGTTTGGTGGTGGTCGGAGGGTCTGCTGCCTTGGTGGTGGTGGTCGGAGGGTCCGGTGGCTGTTTGGTGGTGGTCGGAGGGTCCGGTGGCTGTTTGGTGGTGGTCGGAGGGTCCGGTGGCTGTTTGGTGGTGGTCGGAGGGTCCGCTGCCTGTTTGGTGGTGGTCGGAGGGTCCGGGGGCGGTTTGGTGGTGGTCGGAGGGTCCGGTGGCTGTTTGGTGGTGGTCGGAGGGTCCGGTGGCTGTTTGGTGGTGGTCGGAGGGTCCGCTGCCTGTTTGGTGGTGGTCGGAGGGTCCGGTGGCTGTTTGGTGGTGGTCGGAGGGTCCGGTGGCTGTTTGGTGGGGGGCGGAGGGGCCGGTGGCTGTTTGGGGGTGGTCGGAGGGTCTGGTGGCTGTTTGGTGGTGGTCGGAGGGTCCGGTGGCTGTTTGGGGGTGGTGGGTGGGTCCGGTGGCTGTTTGGTGGTGGTCGGAGGGTCAGGTGGCTGTTTGGTGGTGGTCGGAGGGTCCGGTGGCTGTTTGGTGGTGGTCGGAGGGTCCGGTGGCTGTTTGGTGGTGGTCGGAGGGTCCGCTGCCTGTTTGGTGGTGGTCGGAGGGTCAGTTGGCTGTTTGGTGGTGGTCGGAGGGTCCGGTGGCTGGTTGGTGGTGGTCGGAGTGTCCGGGGGCTGTTTGGTGGGGGGCGGAGGGGCCGGTGGCTGTTTGGTGGTGGTCGGAGGGTCCGGTGGCTGTTTGGGGGTGGGCGGAGGGTCCGGGGGCTGGTTGGTGGTGGTCGGAGGGTCCGGTGGCTGTTTGGTGGTGGTCGGAGGGTCCGGTGGCTGTTTGGTGGTGGTCGGAGGGTCTGCTGCCTGTTTGGTGGTGGTCGGAGGGTCCGGTGGCTGTTTGGTGGTGGTCGGAGGGTCTGCTGCCTGTTTGGTGGTGGTCGGAGGGTCCGGTGGCTGTTTGGTGGTGGTCGGAGGGTCTGCTGCCTGTTTGGTGGTGGTCGGAGGGTCCGGTGGCTGTTTGGTGGTGGTCGGAGGGTCTGCTGCCTGTTTGGAGGTAGTCGGAGGGTCAGCGTGACCCGCCCGAGGGTCAAGTATTACGAAGGGGTTAAAGAGGTCCTTCCATTAAAAACAGTGTTTCTGAGGTTTGTGTTGAATATTTTAGCTCCACAGGTGTTCTTACCTTCATAGTGGGTGTGAAAACAGGTCAACAACTTCTCTTTCAGTTTTAATCTCTCAAACTAGGCAGGTGGTGATAAAACCTGATTTTTCCCCGAGTTCGAACGACCTGTATCTGTTTCGTCACAACTCCTTTGTTCGTTAGTATTCATCAGCTCCCGCAGTTGAAACCACGCCTAGTATGCTGCTGGCTAAAAGCTGTTAGCATAAGACGTAGCAAACAGGAAGAGACAACGTCTGCTGTTGCCATGCGCAGCAGGGCAGGAAACAGTATACCTTGCTCTCATAGGCTAGTGTGTTAGCCAATCTGAGTCCAGCAAATTCGAAAAGTGAATTTTAATGAGTTGCAGCTGAACCCTGACAGAATCAGCTGAATCTTGATGCAGACAGATTAAAAAGTCTCTTAATCAGTGTTTCCTAACGTTTTTGTTAGATATAAAATGTTTCATATTGCAGGTTAAAGAGCAACTCACCCCCTCTAAATTATCTTCCCGCCTTCTAACTGCTTTTTTTGAAAAATGCCGAAGTAGACGTCACTTTAAGAGGCGGGCCTAAGCTGTGATTGACGTGTAGCACTTCTCCGTGTTTAGATTTGCTTCAGTGTGACTCTGCAGTGTTGTAGACTTGTAACCCGACCATGATGAGAATATAATGTCTATAAATCACATCCACACAATCACAACCACTGAAGTGAAGTCTTTGCCCTGATTTAATTATTATTTTAATGATATTAGTTATTCTCTATGTCGTAGTTTTCAGTGTATTTTACCGATTGATTGTTGTTAGCCACAATGCTAGAGCTACTGCCGTGTTGCTAAGAGGGGTCTGAGTAAATGTCTGAATAGCAATATAACGTGCACAAATCACATCCACACAATCACTGCAGTAAAATAAAGTATTTGTCCAGATTTTAATGATATTAGTTATTCTCTTTGTTGTAGTTTTCAGCCAGTTACTCTAAATCCCTCTGTGCAGCTCTTTGGTGAGAAGCTGGAGACAACAAGCAGGTGGGTGCAAGCGTGTCTGTCTGAGAGATGGTTTTATACTCCAGGAGGCGTGTCTTAGAGACGATACTGACGTAGGCATGAACCGCTTTCAGCCAATCACAAAATTCAAATGCAGTAGCCACCTTTCAACCCTAAGAGGGCAGCACTAAGACATTTTTAGACCAAAAAGTGTAAAATTTTAAAAGTTTACATGTAAATGTCAAAAAATGTCCAGAAACTGAAAGGTTGCATTAAAGACCCACTAATACAGTTTATTAGCAGAAAAAACTGTTTTGAGGGTGAGTTTTTCTTTTACAAGAGGTTTTGTGTCTTGTAGAAGGTCTGCAATTTTGGAACAAAGCTGTCTTCGCTCTGCGCTAGCAGTTTTGGGGGGCGAGTGCGCGGCTGGGGTGGAGCTCTGGGGGGGGCGGTCGCTGTGCAGGCTGAAATGCCACCAAAGTGCGAGAGCCACTCATTGTCGCTTGCTGCTTTAATTAAGTATGCTACTTTGTACCAAGGTTAATTGTGGTGGTCACCCAGAGATGAGATAAGAAGTCAGTGACAGGGGGGCAGTGGATGAATTTTCCCATATAGACAATTCTGGTGGGTTTTTTGCCTTCTGGACAGAGTGTGGAGAATTAATGCTTGATCATGCACACTTTTTTGGACTTGTTCTCTTTTCTGGCTCCCTTTGAAAGATGTAGCTGCAACTGTTTCCTGTTAGCCTAGCCTCCACGTTCCATTATCTCAGACACGTGGATTGACGTGACTCATTATTTAAAGATCGTGCTGGAAACATGTGACTAAATTAAAAGAATTCTGTAAAGAGCAGGACAAAATTTGTCCACAGCAACACACATCATCATTACAAACTCCTGACTGCAGCCCTGAACAAGCAGTTATTAGGTCTAGGGTGCCATTACTTTTCACATAGGAACAGGTTGATTTGGATCTGTTCTCTGAAATGAAAAAAGACATGTTGTATTTACTCAGGTAATGTTTGTCTGACATTGGACTGTATTTGATGAGCTGAAACATTCACTTTAATCCCTGTAATACAATGTAATCCAGACAGGGATCAGATAATGATGAGTGAGAAAGTTCCTGAACCTGACTATTTCAGGTATTTCCTATTCATACCATTTGGCCCCTCTGTATCCTGGACGTCCAGAAATGGGGCAGGTCCCCAGATTCGGACTGTTCCGTCATCTGAGGCACTGGCCATCAGTCCAGGCAGAACTGGGTTCCAGCTAACACAGTTGACAGTGCGGGTGTGACCAGTCAGCTCTGCGATGGGAAGCTCGCTGCGCCGATGCCAGATGTATACTTTGTGATCTGCAGAAGACAAGACACTTAGTCCCACTTCAAGGCTCATTGGTTACATCCAGTTTATTCTGTCATTTTTTTCTTTCTTCTGGATTGTACAACTTAATGTTAAGTAAAGGGAGAAGATGAAACACCTAACAGCCCTAAATGCAATTACTTTTTTTGTAAAATCACTCCCCGAGTTCAGTGAATGTCAGTGAACATTCCTGCAGACTTCTTTTGTTCTTACGCTTTTAATATGCAAATAAACTAACTGGACTGTCTCCAAATGATCAGTTTAACTGCTTCTTTCTTACTCTCTGTTGATTCAGTTTGTTTCATTTTGTTTCACTTGCTGTAAACTGCTGTAGTGTTTTCATTGTGTTATTTCTCAACTTGTTTTACATTCCACTTTTTTTTCTTTCAGTGCAGATTGTCACCGATTATCAAGCAGATCACCTGTTAGTCTGTTTACTGCTGAAAATGTTCGCTGCTGGTTTTGTGCTGGTGATAAATCATGGATGTTTTGTAAAGTCCCTGCTTTGATGTTCTGTTCATGGTTGCATATTATGATGGTGTTAGCACCAGTGTTAATTTTGGCAAGAAATAAAATAAACTAGTTTTATTGTTCTGAAAGGAACTTTCTGACCTCACCTTTCTGAGTTAATTTAGTTTTAGTCATAGTCTTTTGACTAAAATTCTTTTCAATTTTAGTCACAATTTTAGTCACTAAACTAGTTTTAATTGTAATCTAATTTTAGTCGATGAAAATATGTGGCAGTTTTAGTCGACTAAAATCAATTGTAGATTTAGTCGACTAAAATAAGTATATTTTCTAAAGTATTAATTTAACAACTGCAATATAGTATGGATATTTTCTTACCATTCCACACTTCATCTGGCGTTTTCCCGGGAGCATCTCAAACAACTAAGGAAGCCTCTGCTCACCGCTCAATAAGCCGAGCTCTGATTGGTTCTTTTCCCAGCAGCCCCAGCTGTTAGCTTTTTGATTGATTCCTCTCAGCATCTTTCTTTTCCTCCGATTGGATTTCGTCGCTGTCTATTTTCGTGTCGTCTTTTATTTGTCAACGAAAATCAACATAATTTTAGTCATAATAATCGTCTCAAATATTTAGTTTTCGTTTCGTTTTCGTCCACAAAAATATATTCGTGACTAAAATTATGACGAAATATTTTAGTCAACAAAATTAACACTGGTTAGCACTGATGTCTGGGGGTGAGGGAGGATGTTCAGGTAAATGAGATGGGCGTGTGTGTGAGAGGGAACAAAAGAGAGCAGGAGATGAGGTGATGGAAGTTATGGCTTGGTTTCAAACTACAGGAATAAAAGCAACCTGTTGAGCAGAACAGCAACTCTCTGGGTCCTTAGCAAATTTACCTGTTATTCAAGTCAGGGTGGAGGTGGTTCAGAAAAAAATAAAATTTCAGGGATGTTAGTGCTAAGTGTCACTAAGAATCCTGTTGTCTTGCCTTCACTGCCACTGGCAATAAAGTCTTCATTGTGCCCTCCAAAACAGGAATGGATTGTGTAGAAGCCCTGAGTAACTCCTTGGTACT
The DNA here is from genome assembly GCA_006937955.1 of Pachypanchax playfairii. Taxonomy (NCBI): domain Eukaryota; kingdom Metazoa; phylum Chordata; class Actinopteri; order Cyprinodontiformes; family Aplocheilidae; genus Pachypanchax; species Pachypanchax playfairii. Next base: position 46,744 of record SSNP01000267.1, read on the forward strand.
TTCTCACAAGCACCCGGTCCTGCAGGTCCCACAGGTGCACCCCCTGTAAACACAACATTTGCCAAAATCTGATGCAGGTCAAATAAAACAAACCAAGGGTGGGAAGTAATGAACTGCTAACCTGAGTAGCAACATTAAGAAGAGCCAACCTCCCATTTTTGGAAACAGTGAAAGACATTATGGGATGATCCTCCTGAACTCTGGAATGACACAAATAAAAGATTATCCATAGAACGTTCTGCTTCACAAGGACTTCAGCCCTGATGTTAGTCAGTAAGAAACCTTATAAGAAAAAACATTTCACAGTAATCAGGCCTGGGGTCCACAGGGCCATGTAGGGTTGGAATTATTACTCCCTAAATAATAAAAGCCATCATTTAAAAACTGCATTTTGTGTTTACTTGTGTTATCTTTGACTAATGGTTCAATGTTCATGCAAAAGAATAAGAAATCAGGAAGGGGCAAATAGTTTTTCACACCACTGTATAAGCATGCATAAATCTATGTGTTAGAAAAAAACAGATGAATAAGACTACATGAGGTCAGGAGGGAAAAAAAGGTTCCTCACACCCAGTGCCCACAAGACCTTCACAAAAATATTGTAAATGTAGCTTGTCAACTCCTACAGTTACCAACATTAAAAGTAAACCTGTGTTGATGCTATGGTAAAATGTCATGTTGTATGTTGTATGTTGTATTTTTGTATGATGTATTTTTCTTAAATGTATTGTAAGCGTTTGCATATGTGTTTTGTATTATATTGTACAGATGTTTTCTTTCTATTCTTTTCTTTTTTCCTTTTCCTTCTTCTTTTTTTTAACTCTAATTTTATCACCGTTCTTACATCAAAGCCAGTGGACTACAGATGAAAACTAGCCTTCTGGTTAATTCTGGCTTTTTAAACCATGTGTAATCATGTGGTTTATTAAATTGCACTGTCCCCTTTTAAATAAAGGTCGGTCGATTGATTGGAAGACAAAAAAAGATACCACACACATCCAATGAGGTCGTTGAGGGGGCATGTCTGTGAATGTGTTGCAAGAGGATGTAAACACCGTCGCTGAGCAACGCTCTCAGATGTTTTTGTCAGGGAAGTCTCTGACCTTGAGAGTCTTTGCCCCAGTTGGGAATTTGGAGTGGAATGGGAACCAAGTGTCCCATCTGCATTCTCCTCAGGGTAGAGAGTCAGGCAGAACTGCAGAATTCAGCAGCACTTTCAGTCTCATATGGTGCACTTTTCCAGTAGAGAATCCGAAACCGACAAAATGATCCAAATCACTTGAAAAACAGCCAAATGAACCGAACCTGCAGCTTCTCCTAACCCTTCTCAGAGTGGGTCGTCTGGTAACCAGAAGGTCACTGGTTCGAATCCCTACTCTTCCCAGAGAAAAAGCAATATTGCAGCACCATGTTTGTGTGAAAGGTTCTTGCTCAAGAGGTCAGAGATAAGGAGCAAAGATGTCATTATTATTTGTGATTCTTCCTGAATTAAAATAGTTATTTTGGTTTGTTTCTTCATGTCATGTCTGGCAGTAAAATGGTTGGAATTGTTATCGGGATTGAAACAAATACCTGACAGATTTATTCTCACCAGCTGAGTGTGCAGCAATCACTGCAATGTTCTGCTTGTTATTTATAATTTATTTATTGTTATTTTGTTTGGATGTTATTTTTGTTTATTACAACTTCAATGAATCAGTGGACAGAGGTGAAAAGAGAAAGAAAATGAAGGAAATAAAAGATAGAAGAAGGTGGGAGAGAGAGAAAAGACTTGAGATCTGCTTCAACAAAATTAAAATTGTTAATTTGGCTAATATGAAAGATTAATTTTCTGACTGAGAAAAAATTGTTCTTTCATTTATACTGAGAATATTGATGATAATAATAATAGTTAATTAAAACAATTTAGTTCCAAAAAAGTAAAAGTTATTTTGAGTCAGAAAGGAGAAATAATTTCAGACGGAAAAAAAATTAAAGAATCAGCTTTATACACAGCTAGAACCCTCTACGGGAGATCCTTCCCGTCCACAGCTAGAACCCTCTACGGGAGATCCTTCCCGTCCACAGCTAGAACCCTCTACGGGAGATCCTTCCCGTCCACAGCTAGAACCCTCTACGGGAGATCCTTCCCGTCCACAGCTAGAACCCTCTACGGGAGATCCTTCCCGTCCACAGCTAGAACCCTCTACAGGAGATCCTTCCCGTCCACAGCTAGAACCCTCTACGGGAGATCCTTCCCGTCCACAGCTAGAATCCTCTACAGAAGATCCTTCCCGTCCACAGCTAGAACCCTCCACAGGAGATCCTTCCCGTCTACAGCTAGAACTCTCTACAGGAGATCCTTCCCGTCCACAGCTAGAACCCTCCACAGGAGATCCTTCCCGTCCACAGCTAGAACCCTCTACAGGAGATCCTTCCCGTCCACAGCTAGAACCCTCCACAGGAGATCCTTCCCGTCCACAGCTAGAACCTTCCCATCCACAGCTAGAACCCTCTACAGGAGATCCTTCCCCTCTACAGCTAGAACCCTCTACAGGAGATCCTTCCCGTCCACAGCTAGAACCCTCTACAGGAGATCCTTCCTGTCCACAGCTAGAACCCTCTACAGGAGATCCTTCCCCTCTACAGCTAGAACCCTCTACAGGAGATCCTTCCCGTCCACAGCTTGAATCCTCTACAGAAGATCCTTCCCGTCCACAGCTAGAACCCTCTACAGGAGATCCTTCCCGTCCACAGCTAGAACCCTCTGCAGGAGATCCTTCCCGTCCACAGCTAGAATCCTCTACAAAGATCCTTCCCGTCCACAGCTAGAACCCTCTACAGGAGATCCTTCCCCTCTACAGCTAGAACCCTCTACAGGAGATCCTTCCTGTCCACAGCTAGAACCCTCTACAGGAGATCCTTCCCGTCTACAGCTAGAACCCTCTACAGGAGATCCTTCCCGTCCACAGCTAGAACCTTCCCATCCACAGCTAGAACCCTCTACAGGAGATCCTTCCTGTCCACAGCTAGAACCCTCTACAGGAGATCCTTCCTGTCCACAGCTAGAACCCTCTACAGGAGATCCTTCCTGTCCACAGCTAGAACCCTCTACAGGAGATCCTTCCCCTCTACAGCTAGAACTCTCTACAGGAGATCCTTCCCGTCCACAGCTAGAACCCTCTACAGGAGATCCTTCCCGTCCACAGCTAGAACCCTCTACGGGAGATCCTTCCCGTCCACAGCTAGAACCCTCTACGGGAGATCCTTCCCGTCCACAGCTAGAACCCTCCACAGGAGATCCTTCCCGTCCACAGCTAGAACCTTCCCATCCACAGCTAGAACCCTCTACAGGAGATCCTTCCCGTCCACAGCTAGAACCCTCTACAGGAGATCCTTCCCGTCCACAGCTAGAACCCTCCACAGGAGATCCTTCCCGTCCACAGCTAGAACCTTCCCATCCACAGCTAGAACCCTCTACAGGAGATCCTTCCCGTCTACAGCTAGAACCCTCTACAGGAGATCCTTCCCCTCTACAGCTAGAACCCTCTACAGGAGATCCTTCCCGTCCACAGCTAGAACCTTCCCATCCACAGCTAGAACCCTCTACAGGAGATCCTTCCCGTCCACAGCTAGAACCCTCTACAGGAGATCCTTCCCGTCCACAGCTAGAACCCTCTACAGGAGATCCTTCCTGTCAACAGCTAGAACCCTCTACAGGAGATCCTTCCCGTCCACAGCTAGAACCCTCTACAGGAGATCCTTCCCGTCCACAGCTAGAACCCTCTACAGGAGATCCTTCCCGTCCACAGCTAGAACCTTCCCATCCACAGCTAGAACCCTCTACAGGAGATCCTTCCCGTCTACAGCTAGAACTCTCTACAGGAGATCCTTCCCGTCCACAGCTAGAACCCTCTACAGGAGATCCTTCCTGTCCACAGCTAGAACCCTCTACAGGAGATCCTTCCCGTCCACAGCTAGAACCCTCTACAGGAGATCCTTCCCGTCCACAGCTAGAACCTTCCCATCCACAGCTAGAACCCTCTACAGGAGATCCTTCCCGTCCACAGCTAGAACCCTCTACGGGAGATCCTTCCCGTCCACAGCTAGAACCCTCTACGGGATCCTTCCTGTCCACAGCTAGAACCCTCTACAGGAGATCCTTCCCGTCCACAGCTAGAACCCTCTACAGGAGATCCTTCCCGTCCACAGCTAGAACCTTCCCATCCACAGCTAGAACCCTCTACAGGAGATCCTTCCCGTCCACAGCTAGAACCCTCTACGGGACATCCTTCCCGTCCACAGCTAGAACCCTCTACAGGAGATCCTTCCCGTCCACAGCTAGAACCTTCCCATCCACAGCTAGAACCCTCTACAGGAGATCCTTCCTGTCTACAGCTAGAACCCTCTACAGGAGATCCTTCCTGTCCACAGCTAGAACCCTCTACAGGAGATCCTTCCCGTCCACAGCTAGAACCCTCTACAGGAGATCCTTCCCGTCCACAGCTAGAACCCTCTATGGGAGATCCTTCCCGTCCACAGCTAGAACCCTCTACAGGAGATCCTTCCTGTCCACAGCTAGAACCCTCTACAGGAGATCCTTCCCGTCCACAGCTAGAACCCTCTACAGGAGATCCTTCCCGTCCACAGCTAGAACCCTCTCCGGGACATCCTTCCCCTCTACAGCTAGAACCCTCTACAGGAGATCCTTCCCGTCCACAGCTAGAACCCTCTACAGGAGATCCTTCCCGTCCACAGCTAGAACCCTCTACAGGAGATCCTTCCCGTCCACAGCTAGAACCCTCTACAGGAGATCCTTCCCCTCTACAGCTAGAACCCTCTACAGGAGATCCTTCCCGTCCACAGCTAGAACCCTCCACAGGAGATCCTTCCCGTCCACAGCTAGAACCCTCCACAGGAGATCCGTCCCGTCCACAGCTAGACCCCTCTACAGGAGAGCCTTCCCGTCCACAGCTAGAACCCTCTACAGGAGATCCTTCCCCTCGACAGCTAGACCCCTCTACAGGAGATCCTTCCCGTCCACAGCTAGAACCCTCTACAGGAGATCCTTCCCGTCCACAGCTAGAACCCTCTACAGGAGATCCTTCCCGTCCACAGCTAGAACCCTCTACAGGAGATCCTTCCCGTCCACAGCTAGAACCCTCTACAGGAGATCCTTCCCCTCTACAGCTAGAACCCTCTACAGGAGATCCTTCCTGTCCACTGCTAGAACCCTCTACAGGAGATCCTTCCTGTCCACAGCTAGAACCCTCTACAGGAGACCCTTCCCGTCCACACCTAGAACCCTCTACAGGAGATCCTTCCCGTCCACAGCTAGAACCCTCTACAGGACATCCTTCCCCTCTACAGCTAGAACCCTCTACAGGAGATCCTTCCCGTCCACAGCTAGAACCCTCTACAGGAGATCCTTCCCGTCTACAGCTAGAACCCTCTACAGGAGATCCTTCCCGTCCACAGCTAGAACCCTCTGCAGGAGATCCTTCCCTCCACAGCTAGAACCCTCTACAGGAGATCCTTCCTGTCCACTGCTAGAACCCTCTACAGGAGATCCTTCCTGTCCACCGCTAGAACCCTCTACAGGAGATCCTTCCCCCCGACAGCTAGAACCCTCTACAGGAGATCCTTCCTGTCCACAGCTAGAACCCTCTACAGGAGATCCTTCCCGTCCACAGCTAGAACCCTCCACAGGAGATCCTTCCCGTCCACAGCTAGAACCTTCCCATCCACAGCTAGAACCCTCTACAGGAGATCCTTCCCGTCCACAGCTAGAACCCTCTACAGGAGATCCTTCCTGTCTACAGCTAGAACCCTCTACAGGAGATCCTTCCCCTCTACAGCTAGAACCCTCTACAGGAGATCCTTCCCCTCTACAGCTAGAACCCTCTACAGGAGATCCTTCCCGTCCACAGCTAGAACCCTCTACAGGAGATCCTTCCCGTCCACAGCTAGAACCCTCCACAGGAGATCCTTCCCGTCCACAGCTAGAACCCTCCACAGGAGATCCTTCCCGTCCACAGCTAGAACCCTCCACAGGAGATCCTTCCCGTCCACAGCTAGAACCCTCCACAGGAGATCCTTCCCGTCCACAGCTAGAACCCTCTACAGGAGATCCTTCCTGTCTACAGCTAGAACCCTCTACAGGAGATCCTTCCTGTCTACAGCTAGAACCCTCTACAGGAGATCCTTCCCGTCTACAGCTAGAACCCTCTGCAGGAGATCCTTCCCGTCCACAGCTAGAACCCTCTACGGAGATCCTTCCTGTCCACAGCTAGAACCCTCTACAGGAGATCCTTCCCCTCTACAGCTAGAACCCTCTACAGGAGATCCTTCCCGTCCACTTGAACCCTCTACAGGAGATCCTTCCCGTCTACAGCTAGAACCCTCTACCGGAGATCCTTCCCGTCCACAGCTAGAACCCTCTACAGGAGATCCTTCCCCTCTACAGCTAGAACCCTCTACAGGAGATCCTTCCCGTCCACAGCTTGAACCCTCTACAGGAGATCCTTCCTGTCTACAGCTAGAACCCTCTACAGGAGATCCTTCCCGTCCACAGCTAGAATCCTCTACAGGAGATCCTTCCCGTCCACAGCTAGAACTCTCTACAGGAGATCCTTCCTGGCCACAGCTAGACCCCTCCACAGGAGATCCTTCCCGTCCACAGCTAGAACCCTCTACGGAGATCCTTCCCGTCCACAGCTAGAACCCTCTACAGGAGATCCTTCCCGTCTACAGCTAGAACCCTCTACAGGAGATCCTTCCCGTCCACAGCTAGAACCCTCCACAGGAGATCCTTCCCGTCCACAGCTAGAACCCTCCACAGGAGATCCTTCCCGTCCACAGCTAGAACCTTCCCATCCACAGCTAGAACCCTCTACAGGAGATCCTTCCCGTCTACAGCTAGAACTCTCTACAGGAGATCCTTCCCGTCCACAGCTAGAACCCTCTACAGGAGATCCTTCCCCTCTACAGCTAGAACCCTCTACAGGAGATCCTTCCCGTCCACAGCTAGAACCCTCTACAGGAGATCCTTCCCGTCCACAGCTAGAACCTTCCCATCCACAGCTAGAACCCTCTACAGGAGATCCTTCCCCTCTACAGCTAGAACCCTCTACAGGAGATCCTTCCCGTCCACAGCTAGAACCCTCTACAGGAGATCCTTCCCCTCTACAGCTAGAACCCTCTACAGGAGATCCTTCCCGTCCACATCTAGAACCCTCTACAGGAGATCCTTCCCGTCCACATCTAGAACCCTCTACAATGGCTCCCTAAAGAAGAACTGAACTACAACATTCAAGTTTTCTCTGGGGATTACTAAAGTATTTTTCTGAGTCTGAAGTTTAAGCTTCTGTTTTCAAGTTGTACAGTAACCCAGAAATCTCCCACAGCGCATGACACAGCTGACTCCTCCCCTTCACAAGTCACTATTTAAATATGCAAATTCATGTTCAGATTCTTTCTATATGCAGAATAAGTGTTGTGAAAAGCAAACAGTGAAAGTAATGTTACACCAGTGAGGTTTGTTACTTACATGTTTCTGTCTGTCAGGTCCTCAAAATTATATCCTCTGATTCGTTGATGGGTATCAGACGCAAGAACGGTCCGGCTGTCAGTCAGACACCACAGGCACTGAACCCGAACACCTTCCCAGGAGTCCAACAGGTTCCCATCTAAATCCTGAGAGTTGGAGCAAAATAAAAACACCTCAGAAAAGGATCATGTGACCGCTTCAGATCCTGCACTATTAGAGTCCTGGTCACAATGACCTGTACGAATGTGCTATGTATGATTTTTAGACCATTTCCTACAGCCTCCTTAATGCAGCCCCATTTGGAGGTCTGTGGCAAGGTCGATGGTCTGGTCAACGTCTGGACCCCACACAAACTCTCTGTGTAGAAATGCCAGGTGAATGTCTTCCGAACCACCTCAGCACGTGTGATGATCGAGGATTATTGACTTCATTATCTGGACTCGGTTCGGAAGGTGGGGGACAGGAGGGTCCTGGCCAAACTCAGGTCAATGGTGGACCATGTGTCCCACCCCCTACAGGAGACTCTATCAGCTCTAGAGAGCAGCTTCAGTGAGAGACTGATCCACCCTCGCTGTGTGAAGGAGAGATTTCGCAGATCTTTCCTTCCTTCTGCTGTTAGACTTTATAATGAACACTTCTAAACTGCAATAATCACATGTGCAATACACAAAACTGACACTTATATTACGATCCATATTGTATATATGTTTAATTAATGCATGCACATCTTTATTCATTTTTTAAACCTTCTGTGTTCTGTCTATAATGAGTGTTGCAACACTGGAATTTCCCCATTGTGGGACAAATAAAGGATTTCTTATCTTATCTTATTATTATCATAAAAAAGGATCCCGCTCGTGAAACAAGAACCAACTCATGAAACAGGATCCGGCTCATGAAACAGGATCCGGCTCATGAAACAGGATCCGGCTCATGGAACGGTATCCAGCTCATGGAACAGGATCCAGTTCATAAAACTTGATCTGGCTCGTGAAACAGGATCAGGCTCATGAAACAGGATCCCGCTCGTGAAACAAGAACCAGCTCATGTAACAGGATCTAGCTCATGGAATGGGATCAGGCTCATGGAATGGTATCCAACTCATGAAACAGGATCCGGCTCGTGAAACAAGAACCAGCTCATGGAACAGGATCTAGCTCATGGAATGGGATCAGGCTCATGGAATGGTATCCAACTCATGAAACAGGATCCCGCTCGTGAAACAAGAACCAGCTCATGGAACAGGATCCCGCTCGTGAAACAAGAACCAGCTCATGTAACAGGATCTAGCTCATGGAACGGGATCCGGCTCATGAAACAGGATCCAGCTCGTGAAACAAGAACCAGCTCATGGAACAGGATCTAGCTCATGGAATGGGATCAGGCTCATGGAATGGTATCCAACTCATGAAACAGGATCCCGCTCGTGAAACAAGAACCAGCTCATGTAACAGGATCTAGCTCATGGAATGGTATCAGCTCATGGAACAGGATCCCGCTCGTGAAACAAGAACCAGCTCATGGAACAGGATCCCGCTCGTGAAACAAGAACCAGCTCATGTAACAGGATCTAGCTCATGGAATGGGATCCGGCTCATGGAATGGTATCCAACTCATGAAACAGGATCCGGCTCGTGAAACAAGAACCAGCTCATGGAACAGGATCTAGCTCATGGAATGGGATCAGGCTCATGGAATGGTATCCAACTCATGAAACAGGATCCCGCTCGTGAAACAAGAACCAGCTCACGGAACAGGATCTAGCTCATGGAATGGGATCAGGCTCATGGAATGGTATCCAACTCATGAAACAGGATCCCGCTCGTGAAACAAGAACCAGCTCATGTAACAGGATCTAGCTCATGGAATGGGATCAGGCTCATGAAACAGGATCCGGCTCGTGAAACAAGAACCAGCTCATGGAACAGGATCTAGCTCATTGAATGGGATCAGGCTCATGAAACAGGATCCCGCTCGTGAAACAAGAACCAGCTCATGGAACAGGATCTAGCTCATGGAATGGTATCAGCTCATGGAATGGTATCAGCTCATGGAATGGTATCCAACTCATGAAACAGGATCCCGCTCGTGAAACAAGAACCAGCTCACGGAACAGGATCTAGCTCATGGAATGGGATCAGGCTCATGGAATGGTATCCAACTCATGAAACAGGATCCGGCTCGTGAAACGGGATCCGGCTCATGGAACGGGATCCGGCTCATGAAACAGGATCTGGCTCGTGAAACAGGATCCGGCTCATGAAACAGGATCCAGCTCATGGAACAGGTTCCAGTTCATGAAATTTGATCTGGCTCGTGAAACGGGATCCAGCTCGTGAAACAGGATCCGGCTCGTGAAACAAGAACCAGCTCATGGAACAGGATCTAGCTCATGGAATGGGATCAGGCTCATGGAATGGTATCCAACTCATGAAACAGGATCCGGCTCGTGAAACGGGATCTGGCTCATGGAACGGGATCCCACTCATGAAACGGGATCCAGTTTGTGAAACAGGATCCAGCTCATGGAACGGGATCCAGCTCATGAAACAGGATCTGGCTCGTGAAACAGGATCCGGCTCATGGAACGGGATCTAGCTCATGAAACGGGATCCAGCTCATAAAACAGGATCCAGTTCATGGAACGGGATCTGGTTCATGAAACAGGATCCAGTTCATGACACAGGATCCAGTTCATGACACAGGATCTGGCTCGTGAAACGGGATCCAGCTCGTGAAACAGGATCCCGCTCGTGAAACAGGATCCTGCTCGTGAAACAGGATCCCGCTCGTGAAACGGGATCCAGCTCATGAAACGGGATCCGGCTCATGTTGTATTGTTTCCGATTTATAAAACCATGCGTAAGCACAGTTCTAAGCAATTTCCCCTTTATAGATCACACTCTTCCTGGAAGTGTGCATACGTGAATTTGGCTCATGTCCCGCCCTGAACACGCCCAAACCAGGACATATAAGGTCAATGCAAAGCAGGACATGAATATTGATACATATGAGGAAGACGGGAAATATCGCAACTAAACAAAAAAACAAGATAAACTTCACAGAGATGAAAATGAAAGTGTCAGTGGGTGAAGTGGAGAGGCTAGGAGAGACATTTTATTTGTTGAAAACAGCAGCGGTGTCACAAATAAAAGTAAAAACTACGAGTGGCAGCATCTGCAGTGCCGACTGTCAGTGCAGCTGACAGGACGGTGTACGGTCTTGTGTCAGAGAAGGAGGGCGACATCGACCTGACAGAAACAACAAATAAACCCAGTAAAACACCTTTTGTAATACGTGGCTACGTTAACAAATGTTAGCATGTTTTAAGGAGACAGACTAATATGTTGTGTCTTTTAAGCTCTTCCACACTCCACACTGGTGAGGATGTCGTCAGACTGTCCCCAGCACCAGTGCTGCCGGTGACCGTGGTGCATCCAGTGGTCGGGTTCTGACTGAAGCTGTGATACAGACACAGAGAGACTCCATCAGCGCTATTAATTCCATGACCAATGAATTAAAAGAAGTAAAGAGTGTGTTTTGCGACATGATGACAGCTGTTGGGGCCTTAAATGATACATTAAAAAACATTAAATGAACCTTGTCGTTGTCATCTCAAACACTTCCTGTCGAGGAGGAGGAGATTCATTTTATGTATTTCTTTTAGTATTGAAAACAGTTTTTAGTAGAGCTACAGCTCACTACAAGCTGTAATATAGATATTATTGTTGTTCTGAATGTTTATAATAACATGAATCTATAATTAATATTTGGTATGAGGTGAAATGACGTGTGTGAGAGGAGTAACATGCAGTCTGACTGCAGTTCACCACTTCAACAACTGCGTCGTTGATTCCCCTCGTCTCCAAAATATCCGTACGCACGGGTCAGAGTTGGCGTACAGGTGCACGTTTTCAAGTCAAGTTCGTTTTTTATAAATCCAAACTTTTGCTTTGAAAGTGGCGTACGCTACTTTCAGGCCCCATTATGTGCATACGCAACATTTATAAATGAGACCCCAGAACTGATGAGAACCAGAATCATTGTCCTTATCTTGTTTATGACATCTGTCTTTTTTTTAGTTTAAAAACAGATATTGCATCATTCCTCAAGTAAGTCAAATAAATGAACAGCTTTAACTGGAAGCTCCACAGTCACCACATGAATCTGAACTCAAGCCTGACCTTTCACAACCCTGATGTTCAGACATCAGTTGTAAATTTTAAAGATACTCACACACTGGTAAAACTGGCCTCTCTGGCCACCAGTAACAAAACGTTTACCGTCCGGGTTCCATGCCACACTGGTCAAGCTGTCTTCATGAGATTGACTCATCTTTGTTCGTAGCTCCCCCGTCTACTCGGCAGAATCCCGCAGAGAGAGACATGTAACAGAAAACATTAGACATTAAGTCATATCCAGTCACAAAGTCCTGAAATTTGTATGAAATGGCCTCTTTAAGCTTTGTGTGACCCCTGAAGTAAAGTAAAACCTCATAATGACTAATGAATCATTACCTCATCAGTAACTTACTACTGTTCTGCCTTGTTGTAGAGTACAAAGTTTATGTTTACATTAACCTAACTCTATGCAGTTTAGTCTTTTATTTTGAAGGCCAGGGTTGGGCATTTTGACAGAAAGTTGGCCATCTTGTTTAGTTTTATGTAAGCACATGGGAGATGTTCATCCACTCTCATTCGTCTTCTTTTTACACCATCAGTATCACAGTCTGTATGTTTTGGTTCATATTTTATAAGCAGAATATCATTTAAGCCTTATTTATGGACAATGTTTGCATCAAATTATATTTTTGAGTAAATGCAATATGCCACTGTTTATTTTTGTTTTCTGTGATATAGACGGGACAAGCTAATTTCCTTTGTGTTTAGTCCTCACTAATGCTATGCTAATTGTTGCTATTTCATTTATTTTCTGCAGTTTTACCCCATGTCAGAATGTGTATGTGATTCATTAAAGCAAGGAGCTAAGGAAGCTACACCCTGACTCACGTGTCCATTCAAATGGAGTTAGGCTTATTGCTACAATTGTGTTAGACACACACAAGTTATGATCTATTTATCAACAGTACTTACTTATCTTACGAAAAGGCACAATCTTCAAATGTGGTTTTGCCAAACACAAAAAAATAAAATAAAACATTTTAATTGTTTTCCCTTAAGTTAAATCATATTAATCTCATAGGAGATAGGAGCAAATAAACAGATCCAGGACATTCCTTATGTTGCATTAATTCACCCTATTTAATATTTAGCTGCAGGGACAAGACAGCCAGCAGTCCTGGGAGTGGGACAGCCGGTTGCAGTTACTCCAGCACGTCCTGGGGTTTCCCCTGGGCTTCTTCATGGTGGGGTCATGAAGTTGTTACTTGTGTGTAAAAACGAGAGTGCATTTCTGTGCTATGAGCACGCAAACAGTCCAAACGCACACAAACCGGTGGATGGACAATACGCTAATATGGACCACAATAAGATTTGTGACCTCATGTCATAAATCAAAGCAATTGGCTTGATCATTAGAAGTGAACCATCATGTAAACAGTAATTTTTGGGTTACCATGGCAAGAGCATTGACTTAATTTATCACGTTTTGATCGCTTACTGTGCGGACATGCTTTGACCTACAGATGTCACTCCAACTTTTATGTGCTCAGTAGACATTGGACTATAACATATAGAAGCCACATCTACATATGTGTTACCGTATTGCCATGGCAACACTATTTGCCATGATATCGACCCGGTGAGATCACATCAGACACTGTGGGATCTGGGTGCACATGTGATACATCAATGTGATCAAACTGAAGAGGTGAAGTCAACCATAATGTGCACATTAAATTTTGGGTTACCATGGCAACATAACCTATTCAATAGCCATCTCTATTGTAATCCTATGGAAAAATCTCTGAAATGATCCCATTCTCGTAAACTTCCAGATTGATTCGACTCTTTCAGCCTTTTCATCATGTTTGCAGCAGCTGTCACGCCTGCTTAGTATCAGAAATTGCAGCTTTCAGACTGGCTGAGGGTTTCAGAGTCCCGCACACAGTGGCAACTTTTCTAGTTCTATTCTCTTCTGTCAGGAGTCGGGGGCGGGTCTGTGGTTTTTGGTTTAATTTATTTTGATACTTCAATCTTTCTAGTTTTCTCCCAGCTCTCTCCCCCTCTGGTGTTTTCTTCCAACCGTCTGCATCTCTGCAGGTTCTCCAGATGACAGACATTTGGACTGATTGCTTTGGCTCTGAACTGCCAGCAGGCACAGCTGTGGATCATTGATTCATCTTATGGACTACTTTATATTGAAGGGCTTTACAACAATTCAGTGCCAGACTGTTGTACATACTTAGTGACTATGCCTCAGTGTTAGAGAGCTTGTTAATAGTGATAAATCTAGTTTGGTAAATCTAGTTTTTCTTCCACTCTGAAGGTGGTTGTTGTGGATATTGGACTCACTTGTCTGAGGAGTCTACAAGACTCCTCAGGTCTTCTGGATCTGGTCTTTTATCAGTTCCCAGAGTCAGAACCAGACATGGAGAAGCTGCTTTCAGCTTCTATGCTCCACATTCCTGGAACAAACTCCCAGAAAGCCTCAGATCAGCTGAAACACTCAGTTTATTTAAATCAAGGTTAAAGACCCACCTGTTCTCCGCTGCATTTACATAAAGTTTTATTAGAAAGTCCAAATCCACACGGTTGCTTTTAAGCTGTCCTTTGTTCTAATTCTGTTTATTTAAATCATGTTTTCATTCTTTTACTTATGCTTTTGTTTCATGTAAAGCACTTTGAATTGTCCTGTACATGAATTGTGCTATACAAATTGCCTTGCCTTGCCTCGCCTCGCCGCTCTGGAACCTAACCTTTTGGATTACCTGTCGACCTGTGCCTGCTGGAACCATCCTGTTATCATCATCATCCTCTTCGACCATCACACAAGCCCTGCCCACTCACAATCACTCGCCTGCCCCTGGACCTGTTCCTATTGGTGCTCCTTGGTTCAGCTCGCTCTGGCTCCATACCCCCCATCCCCCGTTTTCTCCTGGACTCTGGATCACATAAGCAGCCTTACCCACACAATTCCTGGTTCGATTTCTGGACATTAACCTGCCTCTCCCTCTGTTACAGCTATTCTCCTATTTGTTGATCTCACTGTTCACCACCATCCCTTCCCCTGTGTAAATAAACACCTTTTTATTTTTTTTATACACAGTTGTCTCTGGGTTTTCAGCGTTTGGATCTGGCCATTAGCACATCATGACACTATTCTATTCTATAGTGGCTGGACTTCTTTTCAAGTCCTCCAAGTTTTCACGTCACACGTTTGTTCTTCAGCTGCACTGGTTTCCTGTCAGTTTCAGAGCCTGCTTTAAGGTTTTGGTTTTGACTTTTACAGTTCAACGTGGACTCGCAAGGAACCATTCCATCCATAAGTCATGAGCAGGTACCTGAGTCTGAGTGATCAGGATCTGCTGGCATGAATCTGAAAACTGGAGGAGACTAAGCTTTTGGGCCAAAGACTCTTGAACCCTGGTCGTCTGTGCTTCAGATCTGGGGACTCGCTGATTTCACTTAAAAAGCAGCTAAAGTCTTTTTTTTTTTTTAAACTTGCTTTTCAAATTAGTTTTCTTGTTTGCTTTTTAGTGGTTTTGTTTTGTTGTGAAGCATAAAAGGCAGATTTTCACCTGTGTGTTCCACAGCCACAGCTCAGAGCAGTCATCAGGACCACAGGCTATCAAATAAGTATCATCAGGACTCCAGGCCAGGTAAGAAACACCATAGGCATGACCCTCCAGAGTCTTCATCAACTTCAGGTGTTGTGTTTCCTGTCAACCAACAGACACACTGATGAGTGATGGACACACACTCAGTCTAGTTTCTCCTACAGTGATGTAAAGAACTGATTACCATGTCAACCTGCCACAGAATAACCGTAGTGTCTTTGGACCCGGTTGCCAGTTTGGTGCCATCATTGGAGAATTTGCAGAACCAGACTTCATTGCAGTGTTCTGTGAGAATCTGCTGTGTGTAGCACGGAAACTGTTTCCTACATTTTACAAACACAGATGACTTCATAGTTGAAATGCATGGCCAGCAAAATTTTTGACAAGCAATTATGTCAACAAACAAAAGACCAAACAATGGTCTTTGTTTCTACCTTTTTTTTTTTTTTTAAACAAATCTGGAATGAACCCAGCTGCTTTATGCCAAGGGCTATGAACATTTGTCTAAATATTAAAAATCTAAAACTATCAAAACTAAAACTTATTGAGATGGCGATTATAGTGTTGGTGTGTGAGGTTACTTAGCAGGACAAGAATCGAAACAGGATACTGAACCATCCTAGTTTGATCAGGGGTGTGGTTCAGTGGGTGAGGGTCCTACCGGCTGCAAGCATGGTCCAGCAGCAGAGACACAGAGTCTAGTCCACTGTCCAGTTTGGTGTTGTGATAAAGGCAGCGTTCTCTCTGCAGCTCCACGGCCTGCTTTAGAAGAGTCTGCAGGCGGCGTGGAGGAAGCATCACTGTAGGAGGCAGGTATGCTGCAAACACACAGTAGTAGGTCAGAGCACTGACTCCCAACCCGAGGGGGGCGGGGTTATGGAATGCAAGCAGGAATTCAATGGCACAGATATTATTCATACGTTTTATTTATGAACAAAAAACTGTTGCTAATCTGCAACATCTCCCTGGAGAGGGTTAATAAGATACTTATCAAACAGACTGAAAATGTAGCTGTATCCAACTATGGCTTTTACATCTGATTGTATAATTATGGAATTTGAAAAAGCTAAAAACACACTGTAGATGTCAATCTGTCAGGGAAATTGTTCCTAGACAGCAAAACGCAGTTAAACCCTCAGACAGCAGAAGAACCACAAACTCAGAGTATAAAGTTTAGAAAATGTATTTGCAGCAATGAGTACAGTACAGCAGTTTACAGCATCCCCACACTCACTGAATAAGACATTCCAAATTCAGCATTATAAAGAAAAACGGGTCGTGAAGTCCGACTTCCGACAGATAACATTACTTGGCAACATTATTACAGAGCTACTTTCCACCATGGTGTCCTTGGTTCTGAAGAAAGACTCACACACAGTTCTGTGGATCAAAGGAGACTTTTGTACTCCCATCATGGGAAAGAAACTTGTTCATAGCATTAAAAGTTTATCACTTAGATATTAAGAGTAAATAATAAAATCATGATGAGAATAAACGTATTTTTCTTACACAATCCCAGTAGACATGTCATCTGTGCAACCATGTCACAAAGACCAAACATTTTGTACCCAGACTAGATTCACAACTCAGCTTATCAGCCTCTCCAAAATGTTCAGGGTTCTGATGATGTCCATGATGACGTGACAATCTCTGTATCAGCACTATAAAACAGCTCTGACAGGCATTAAGCACCAGAGCCTCACTCCAATGTTCCATCATTTGACTGACTGCACTCAGTCATGCATGATTTTATAATAAACTTTTTTTTAAATAAAATTCACTTGCCTGATTCATTCGTAACCAAATTTTTTCATAACAATTGGCGTTGTCGGCGAGGATTCCTCATCTGATGGAGGAAGCACCAACTGGTCAGGGTGAGACAACCTGGGGATTTCCACTGATCTTTGTCCTTTCTCTCACCATCAGTGCTGGAGTTCACAAGTCTAATCTCACAATAGGTCTGGTGAGTTGAATTGTAACCACTGAACTGTGCTTGACCCTGGGGGGCAGAGGGGCAATGAGGTTTTGTGATACCCTCACGATTTTATATATTTTTTTTTTTTTTCCAAGATGGCACCAGTGTTCAGGGCTTGCCGTCTTCTACTCCTGTTAAGTCTCCTATTTTTTCTGGTTTTGAGCCTGTTTTTGGCAGAGACAACACCTGCTCTCTCATATGATAGACTCACCCTTTTGGATTTTCACCAGAAACTTGATGTTTTACAAAACAGCAGCCTCAAGTTTCTGTAAATCTTTCCGTCCATTGTTTGCTGGGATTCCATGCTTCCTACTCAGAGGCCGTCACCCACCGTGGCTTTGGAACGTGGAGGTCGGCTGGTTAGACAAAGAGCTCCACCATCAGTCCTCAGGCCCTCAGTCACCCGTTGATGTCAGAATTTTCCTTTGGGAGCCAGCGATGTGAGGACCTGGTGATCAGCACGGGAGTATGTGTCTTTCAGCAGGAAAAAAATCAATGTCATCAGTGGGCGTCGGCCCTGCCACGTAGCCAGGCCGCATCACTGTGGGGTAAACCAGGCAAATCTTTGCGTTGTGGACTTGATCACTTATGGTTTTCCCGGGCCTCCAAGCTGCCCATCAACTGTGGCGTTTCTCAGGTTTGCCCTCCTGAATGGCTGTTCCATTGAGAAAAAAAACCCATCATTCTGAAGGATTGCTTCAATGTTAATTACTTGGACTTCTACTACATCAGTAAATCCTGGGTTTCCCCTGGTGAGTCTACATTTTTCACCAAAATTATTCCCTCTGGATGCTCCATTGTTAGCGCTCCTAGAATGTCTAGCCGTGGAGGAGGATTCTTGACTATTTTCAGATCCATTCTTCCATGTAAGACACTCTCATGTAATACCGTTTTCCAGTTTTGAACTGTTATTACTGGAATTAAAGTTGAAAAAGAGAATTTTGTAGCAAATTTAATGTCAAATTTACTTTAAAATCATTTCATCAACTTGTAGTGGTCTCATACTTCTGGTTTCCAAAAGAAAAAGTTATAATATTCATAAATTATAGACCTGGTGGGGCTTGAAATAAAGTAGCCAATAGAAAGCAAAAACGTTTCGTTATCTATTGGCTACTAGATTTTCAATCACACTTCTGTACGTACTACGTAGTTTGCGTAGGCCTCAATGCCGGTTAACACTGCACGCGGAAGTGCTGCAAAGCGAAGCGGAACCGAGACCGCTTCCATTTGGCGACCTTGTTAACCAATAGGGTGTAGTTCACACCAACATGGAGCACTGTGAAGCAGCGTGGCCTGCCTGTGCTGTGAAGCAATCATTTTGGCATCTGGTCAATTTTTTGCACAAGCCGCGAGCGATCTGCATCAATTCAGGCAGAAAGTCACACCAAGACACACGACACAATCTGGTCAATTTTGAAAATAAAAGCAATTCTTCAAAATAAAATTGACAAATGCGATCATATTTTTGTATCTAAACAGACTATAGAAATGAAAATAAACACAACACACACACACCTTCACAAACACTCACACAGCGACTACGTTGAGGGGGGTGGGGTTTTTGGGTGCCTAAACACAAACAGGGAAAGAGTGAAAGAGAGAGGAGTTGGAGACAAGTCAAGATGAAACAAGCTCTCTTCAATTATTTTTTGATGTTATTTACTTACCCATGGTGAAAAAATAACTCTAAATAAACAGAGGAGCAGAAACGCTTGTGGACCGGCATGGAGAAAGACTTGTCTGGTGTGAACAGGGGAAAAGCTGAACTGAGCTGGACTGGTTTCATTCACATCTGACAGACAGGAGTTTTAGTTTCCGTATAGATAATTACTCTTCTTCATCTGTCCCGCTCACTTGGGGTGTCCCCAAGGGTTCAATACTGGGACTTCTTTTTACCATTTATCTTCTCCCATTAGGTTATGTTATGAAGAAACACAAGGTCAACTATTTCATCTATGCTGATGACTGTCAAATCTACCTTTCCATTAATGCTCATGACCTGACTTATTCCATTTCGGACTGTCTATCAGAAGTTAAAACTTGGCTGGCTTCCAATTTTCCAAAACGGAGGCTATTCTCTTCATTTCTAAAAAACAAGCCACTCCAATCCCAGATCTCTCATCTCTCTTTATTAATCTCAAGTCCTGTTTCTTTCAACTCTGTCGCATTACCCGGCTCAAACACATCCTTAAAAGAAGGGAGTGGCTATTGGCACGGCATCTGCCATGCACCTACAACTAGAATTATTGATACGTCAGACCGTCAGCTGCAGCCCATAATTAGGTGCGTATGCATCAGTTTCCGTGTATATATGGTCATTGTTGCACATCAGATTTGAAAATGGCTGTGGACTGTTTACTAGCAAAGGGAGCAAAGTTTGAAAGTTTTATTCAGGCTGTCCAAGAATATTAGCATAGGAAATGTGTCAAACTATAAGACATTCTAGAACCATTGCTGCGAAAGGTAGTTTTAGGTTGCATATTCGACAGATATTCAGCAGCGTCTTCAACCGGGGCTTTTTGCTCAATTTTACTCGGTGCCCAGTGAGCTAGCTGCTAGCACAGAGATAGCCACGGTTCAAGACCTTGCTGCTCGATATCTGTCGTCTATCCAACCTAAAATTAACTTCACAACCATTGCTGCGACAAGTTAGTATTAGGTTGGATATTCGACAGATATTCAGCAGCATATGTTACCGGGGCCTTTTGCACAGTTTCACTCATGCCCAGTGAGCTAGCTGCTAGCACCGAGATAGCCGCGGTTCAAGACTTTGCTGTTGGATATCTGTCAAATATCCAACCTAAAATTAACTTCACCGCGGTGATTTCTGCTGCATCCGTGGAGGCAACAACAGAAAATACAAAATAAATATGAAAACAAATACAAATTGATGTTCAAATATTTAAACTTGCAATTTTTCTCTTTATATGAGTAGCATTTACAACTCAGACAGTATACATGTTCAAATATATGTTAGGTCTTGGGGTTTTGTTTGTTTCCTTATTATTTCTTGAAGGTGTTTTTTATTATGTAAATTTGTGGTTAGATTTTCCCTGGTCCCTTCCTTGTTTCATGTTTAAGCTTTGTCGTGTCTCTTGTCTTCCTGTTGAACTTTTATATTGTCATCATCCTTATTTCCTGTTATGCTTTTATTTTGATATCTGTACTTCCTGTTTTCCCATTTGTGTAGGTAAATTATGTTTTGTCATTTCCTATTTTCTTCCAGTCCTCTCCCCTGATGTGTCTCGTTTCAGTAATTAGTTTGATTTGTGTTCAGTTGGTATAGAAGCAGCATGGTGAGTTTCTTCCTTCGGCGACTGGTTGTTGGATGTACCTACCTGTGTGGATTATTGTGTGCTCATTTGATTTGATTTGATATGCTTTTATTGTCCCATAGGGGGAAATTACATGGAGATACAGAGAACAGCTTGAGCGTCACTCTCTAGGCTGCCGAGGACCTTGAGCCTGGTGCCAACTGCTTGGGTCAGCCAAGGTCACACAGGAGAATACATACATACTGTATGTACCATCTTTCACTCCCCCCCCAGGAATCCATGGTAAACCTGGCTGGAAGGGTCGACTCTGGGCATAACAGCTCCCCCTTTTTCATCCTTAAGTTTGAAAAGACTTTATCCAATGTGTTGAGTGACCACGAAACCAGATCCATTTTTAAAATTTTCAGTTCACAGCAGTTAGTAACGAGAAACACAGAGACACTCAGACAAAAAGCAGGCACAGTGTGGGAGGAAAAGATAAGGGAGAAAGTTGGAAAGCGTCCGTTCTCAACGAGATGTCCTATAGACTCCTGTAAGTTTTGTTTTGCTGCTTTGTCAGCTCCTTATTTTCCCGTATTAAAAGTCTTGTTATTTTACTCCTGGTGAGCGCCCTCTTGCATTTGGGTCCTAAACAATAACCATAGCAAAGCATAACAATATAAACTTAATCACTATGTTTATAGTTTTTTATAACTATGGTACATGATGTAAAACATTTTTTTTCCTCTTTTTTTAAACATTGTGTGTGCTCTGTTTTGTTCTGTGTCCTGTTCAATCTGTTTGTATAGCTGCTGCTGCTGTTATGACCAAATTTCCCCTTGTGGGACAATTAAAGGACTATTCTATTCTATTCTATTCTATTCTGATTAAAAGTTTCAAAATACAGATATGTACATATGGAACAGATATGGAAAGGTATAGATGCTTATTCCGGACCAATAACTTGCTACTTGTTTGTCCGGTAGTCTGCCGTATCAAATGCGGTGAGCTAAATTGTCTTGCATGACGGATGCGAAGCCACTGCCTTAAAAGAAACACCTAGTATCAGTCATCCACACATTCATCACATCTAGACTTGATTATGTAAATTCTGTCCTCTATGGTGTTAACAAGTCGTCTCTTGACCGCCTGCAAAAAGTGCAGAATGCAGCAGCACATTTTCTCACCAACACAGACAGACAATCTCACATCACTCCTATTTTGGCAGAACTACATTGGCTTCCTGTTTCATACCATATTCAGTTCAAAATTCTATTATTTGTTTACAAATCTCTTCATAATCTGGCTCCTTCATATCTCTCTGAACTCATTAATTACAATCCCTCCTGAGCATTAAGATCTGCTGAACATCTGCTATTACAAACCCCAAGTATGAACTTGAAACCCCATGGTGAATGTGCTATTGCATTTGCTGGTCCAAAATTATGGAACAATCTTTCACGTTCTGTGAGGCAATCCACCTCTGTAATTTCTTTTAAATTGCAACTGAAAGTCCGTTATTTTAACTTAGCTTTTGGTCATTGATGTTTGGACAAGACAAGACAAGACAAGACAAGACAAGACAAGACAAGACAAGACAAGACCTCAACTAGGAGAAATTCACCAGCTACATTAGTTCTTCAAAAGGACACAGCAAAGCAAGAAAAAATGTAACAGTAATAGGAAAATGCAAAACAAAAAGGTCAATAATAAATCAGTGTGCAAATTAAATGTGCAAGAATAGTCATCAGAATTAAACACACAAAAAATAAATGAATTACATCAGGGAAAGTAAAATATTTACAAAATTATCCCAGAGCATGCATCTTATTAACAGAAAAGTAGGGAAAGAAGGGGTGGGAGGAGGTAGGACGAATAGTGAAGTAATGGAGGCAGCAAAGAAAAATGAATTAAAACAATTGCATAATTACAGGTATTGAGGTACTGATATAAACTGATGTTTATCAGTTGTGGTAACACTTTCATTCTAGGTTTTACAGCCTCTCTTTATATTGTATTTCTACCTAGTTTTATTCTAGGTTGAGGTATTTGTTTGTTGTTGTATTTTATATTTTTTTATTTCTTGATTTACTGTACAGCACTTTGGTCTGTTGTCATGATGTATGTTAAAGTAACCTTGCACTGCAGGATGGATTCTCGTGAGAATTGGTGTTTTCCAAAGCCACGAAAATCCATCTTGTACTGCTCCAACGACACCGCCTGACTTGGTCAAATAATGTTCAGACCAATCATGTGTTAGCATTGTGCTTTGGGGTGTGTGTTCAGGTATGATTGGCAGCAAGTGTCCAGGCAAGTATCCCATAGTTCGCCTTTCAATGTAGAAAGTACAAAGAAAACAGCTGTAATGATAAGGAGAGATCAGAGAAACAACATGATACAATGCTAACCCTATCTAAACAAACTGTGTGTGACCACATAGGAGTTAATATGTAAAGTGAAACAGGTGTGGCTTGTGAGTCAGTCTGCACTTACTCTGGAGTTTGTCCAACAGCTTGGTTCGAGATGCTGTGCCTTTGCCTTCCCACTCAGCTTTGGCTCGCAGGTCATCTGCATGACTGCACATCAAGTACCTTTATGGCACAGGACAACATTTACTATCACACACAACTGCTTACACAGAGAGTTTAAAACTACAGTATGCAAGAATTAGACCTTGTTGTTAATCCAAATCCTGCAGTTCACGTAGAAAAAAAAACATCTGCTCTCAGCCACTCACCCCCTCCCCTCCCTGATTTTTCAGTTGGGTTGCCAGTTCTGATGTTGATCCTCCTTTTGTTTCTCTTGTATTTGTTCAATTTTTGGGAATGTCTGAAGGTCTATTTGTTAAGTTTTCCTAAGTGCATTTGAACGCCCCATCACGTGCAGCTCGGCTGTTCAGTTGGAAGAATATGGTAGTTTCTTACTTTTTGCTGCTGCTTGTTGTAGAATTCCAGCTGCTTGTGTTGAACTACTACTACTACTACTACTGTCATTTAGCAGAAGCTTTTATCCAAAGCGACTTACATTGAGAGAACATACAAGCAAGAATTCAAAGAGAAGGAAACAATATAAGGAGGCGGACTGTTTGGAGTCCAGGTTAATTCCGACGCTGATACATCAAGTGTATCAATTTTTTTTTTTTAGTGAGAGATAAATTCTCAAATCGCTATCATAAATCATAAATTAATCCTACATTAAGACTGAAAGTGTTCTTTAAAGAGGTGAGTCTTAAGTCTGCTCTTAAAAGTAGCTGCCGACTCTGAGGATCGGACCGAGTTTGGTAGGTCATTCCACCATCGGGGGACAACAGAGGAGAAGAGTTTGGAACATGATCTCATGCCACGTTGTGGTGGAAGCGCTAGGCGTCTTTCAGCGGCTGAGCGTAGCTGACGCGTGGGAATGTAGGTTTGGATGAAGGAGTGAAGATTTTTTAAAATGACAGAAACTAAAGACCACCCAGGTGACTGAGATCCAGATCTGTTACAATTTAACTTTATTTACAACATCAGTGGGACATTAAACTGTTGAGTATTTCACAGTAAAATTCTTACATACTATACCTTTAAAGACATGCACCCAGTTAGAATGCATTTGATTAATAAAAGATCCTCCCTCAAAAATTAAACTTCAAATATTTTATATTAGACTGTGCTGTAAGGTGTTAGAAGTCAGTGGTTGGATTCCGGTGAGATTAACTGGATGATCTCCCCCAGATGCTCAACAGCTCCCAGTGGTGTGGAGATCAAAGTGAATTCTGAGTGTCAGGTTTTTACTTTTATGTTGGCGTGTATATGCTCCTTAGGGGTTTCTGTTTACAGCAGGCCCTTTAGTGGTTTGAGATGTGTTGTGTTTGGTGCATGGTGCAAAAATCAACACAATCTGCACCATGTTTCATTAAATACAGTTATAATGCTTCGAAATGTTTTATAGAGATCTGAGAACTTTAAAGTCACAAGGGTTCCTGACACACTTGATGCTTCTGGAGTTGTTAAGACATTACATGTGACTTGTCTATGTGCAGCATTAATATTGCAACAGTAGGGTAAAACTAACCTGTCTCACAACAGTCTAACCCCAGCTCCCTTTCCCATTCAGTGAGTGAACATTCCAACATTTGGTGAACCCTGCTTAACAATGACGTTGAAGGATCAATAAGCAAAGTCACTATGAACACTTGGCTGCCACAAGCCAGTCATCCCTGTGGTAAATTTTCTGAAACCTACGGCTTGAAACCCAAAAAGTCAAAAAGATCATGAGTTCCTGCTTTCACAGTCTGTATTAGAGATCAACCGATAATCAGCACAGATATTATTTACACAGAATTATTACATATATCAATATCAGTATTTTTTTAATCTGATGTGCCGATATCAAGATATTAATTTAAAACTGGGTTATTGCAGCTCAGATGCAGCCACGTGTCTCTCTCCTGCCATTTGTGTCTCTAGCATTTTTCTACCCACTGCGTCATCTGATAAGCAGCCACAGCACAAGTAAGGGGGCGGAGTCCGCCTGAAGCGGAAGCTCTCCTCAGAAGCACACCGGAGAGAGAAAACGTTCTCACGTGTGGAGAAGCTCCGGAGAGACAAACTCATGTGTCTGAGCTAAACACAGAAAACTCTCCCAAAATTGTAATAAACATCCTCGTGCACTACATCTCACAACTATTTCTGTCACTATTTTTAAGACTCACTTTTTTTACCTTGCTTTTTGATTCCCACTGACCTTATTTTTATTTTCATTTTATTCCTGTTTATACATTTCTATATGTATTTTTATCTCTATATATATATTGTATCTCTTTGATGTATGTTATGATAACTGTTAAGCACTTTGTGCAACCTCTTTGTGTCTGAAAGTACAATACAAATAAATATGGTATGGTATTACTAATGTTACTTTACAGTGAGCAGCAGAGTAAGAGTAAGAAATTCAGTTCAGCCTGAAGCAGGGAAGTCTGCTGAGATGAAGGCTGACTAGTTTTTGTCAAACATTAGCTCGATGGTTCTGCTCTAATTGCTGAGCAGTCTCAATAGCTACGTTTACATGGGCACATTTAATCAGAATAAATGCCCAATCAGAACAAAAATACGTCATGTAAACATGTCAATCAGAATGTTTTGATCCGATGCAGCCTGATCAGAATGAAATTTACTTCCGATCGAGAGGGGTGGTTTTGTCCGATCTTCATTCAGATAGACGTGCATGTGTACACCCATTCAGAATGAAGGGGTGTAAAAAGCCCACTGCGCATGCGTACAACTTCAGCGTGCCGTCTTTCTGCTTTCTCAGATCCAAGTAGAAAACATAGCGGGAGGTAAACAGAAGTGGTCTGCTGGTACAGTCATCCTGTCATCCTGCTCTCCTCTCCTGTGGTGGAGGAGCAGTAGTAATATGTATTCAGCCTCTAGCTTGGTTAATGCGACCAGTAAAAACCCAAACATAAAGGTAATCACCTGCAGAAGGTCCATATTGGGCAAAACGTGAGTCAGATCGAGCACACGATGGGGCGGGAAAGACGTGCAGAAAGGACGGAGTTTGTTTACTTTTTTTCTTCCCCCGGAAAGACAACTCGCTGTGCGCATGCTCAACTCATTTAACCTGATTGAGTGCTTGGTGCATGTGTACTCATGGCATGATCAGATCATTTCAGTTAGTGTCCATGTAAACAGGGATTTGGGAATTCAGATCGACCAAGATTTTAATCAGATTGGGGAAATTTGGCGCATGTAAACGTAGCTAATGAGAAGACGTGTGTTATGTTCAGAATAGTATGAGTTTGCATGAAAGACATTAAAAACTCTACATCAGCGGCGGCTGGTGAAATATTTTTTGGGTGGGGCTGCATAAATCCAATTAAGTGACTGTCAATAAAACATTTGTAAAGATGAGTTAATGTAAATCCTATATTAAAAATACATTTTCAACTTCAGTTAAATATTTAACAAAGACTTTATTAAATCATAAAATAAACAAAATAATCACCAGAACAGGTTCATCTAGTCAGCCAAAAAGGGGAATTTTGTGTATTTACATTAAATGTTGTATTTTAAGTAATATTTAACACAATATGAACATTAAATATGTTTGATCATTTTAATTGTCCAGCACTGGATAAACCTCCACAGTTGTGTCCAGTGTGTCTCAGGAAACGTCCCACTGTGCTGTAGAGACAGTTCTCCATGCAGCAGGTCACACTGACGAGATGCTGAGTGAAGACAAAACACTCCTCAATGTGCAGCAGGATGGTGTCACACACCTGGAAAACACTTTTTCATTATAACAAACTTACAACCATATTAGTTTCATGTCAAAAACATTTCTGGAGACATTAAAGGCTTGTTTTGAGATTAATATGATTTAATTCAAGTGAAAACAATTAACATTTTTAATTGTAATAGTATTTTTTTGTGTTTGGCAAAACTATATTTCAAGATTGTGCTTTTTTAAAGAGGCCATTTCAGACAAATTTCATGACTTTGTGGTTATTTCTGAAGTATTAGCCTGTAATATGAAACATTTTATTATCTAAAAAACATCAGGAAACACTGATTAACAGACCTTTCAATCTATCTGCGTGAAGATTCGGCCGGCTTCGGGCTGCAACTCGTTAATATTCATTACGCAAATTTGCTGGACTCTATGAGAACAAGGTATACGGTTTCCTCCCCCGCTGCTCATGGAAACAGACAAGTAGTCTCTTCCGGTTTGATACGTCTTATGCTAATAGCTTTTAGCCAGCAGCATCCTAGGCGTGGGTTCAACTGCAAGAGCTGATGAATACTAACGAACAAAGGAGTTGTGATGAAACAGATACAGGCTGTTAGAACTCAGGAGAACTCGGGTTTTATCACCACCTGCGTAGTTTGAGAGATTAAAACTGAAAGAGAAGTTGTTGACCTGTTTTCACCCACTATGAAGGTAAGAACACCTGTGGAGCTAAAATATTCAACAGAAACCTCAGAAAACCTGTTTTTAATGGAAGAGACTCTTTAAGACAAATAAGTATTGTTGATAAATGGATCCTAACACCATCTACTAGTTGTAATTTTAAACTTCATGACAAATTTTTTCCTTTACAGACTTCTCTATCACTGGGTTTAACAAGTTTCTCTTCTGTTCAGTTTTACTCTACCAGAAAACAAAAAGAAAACATTGTTCTTACTTCTGTTATCCACGTGTCTCCTGGTGTTCTCTTTCTTCTTTATTTTTTCAGACAGATGTTTCATATTCCTCCTCACTCCTGTAACCGTCCAGGCAGGATCAGTGCAGTTTATTTTAAAAGTAGTCACGGAAAACAAAAAAACGAGTTAGCATAGCTACATCCAGCTAGCTCCGAGAGAAGCCTCTCACAGACTGCTTTCCTTTCTCATTTACCGGCTGTATGATAGTAGATAATCCCGCGGTATTTAACGTGGTTTGGGGCGATAGAAAAAATCGTGGAGTTATTTTCTCTGCTATTGGCTAATTCAATCTAAAAGTCCACCTCCTGAGGGTGCTTTCTTCAGCATCCCAGAGCTGAACTAGACATATGAGGAGTGAAGAAGCAGGAGGAAATCATGTTTTATAAAGCAATTTCTGTCTTTCAGAAATCCTTTATACAATCTTCTCAGTGTATAAATATACGTATGAGTGTTTTAAAGCAGAACTAAGTAAGTTTTGCTCTCGCTCTCTCCCTACTGGTCCCCTGTGAAAGCTCACTGTCATAACGTTCCCCCGCCGCCGCAGTATTTTTCCACTCCGGTGAAAATTATGTTTTTCGTGTTGTTAACATGTTCTTGTGTCATTTTTCTAATGCTAGAGGACGTATGTTAAGACAATTATATTTCTGAGTATTTCTGCATTCAAATCCCTGTGAATCAGTAGCAGACACTAAAATGCGTCTAAAAAAGATTGGATTTGTGATGTAGAAACTCCACTGGGCGGGACCACAAGCTCCTGCTCCAAGCTAGCATATACAGAGATCTCTTAGCAAGAGGGAGTGGAGGGGATCCTCTGCGCCAACGATTTCACCCACAGTGCAGAGGCGAATTGCTAATGAGCTACTGCTGCTATGCAGAAACTACTTCCTACAAAACAGAATAGGTTTTGTGATTTGGGGTAAAAATGCAATCAGCATAATTTAAAGACCACTAAGATGCTTTACCTCAAAAGATGATTGGAGTGGGTCTTAAGGCATTTAAACAAAGTTAAATGTTTGTACAGTATTTTTCAAATTTTTTACGCCAATTTTTACACTTTTACTGCAAATGAATGTTGGCTTCATATATCAGTTATCAGTCTTCTTAATTACTAATAATCAGTATTGGTCCTGAAAAACCAATATCGGTCGATTTCTAGTCTGTATTAATACTGCACGTGCAGGGGGTGGGGTGGGGGCGGAGGGGGCTTGGGCACCCGCCCCTATCCTTCTGGGTCTCCTCTCCTCTCAAAATAAATTAGTACACTGCTGTGTGTGTGTGTGTCTGCACGCGCATCGTGCAACAGCATAACAAGATGTTACATGTTGGCTCTTATATTAACTGCACAGGTAGTGGTGGTGATCAGCTGATAGCTGGCTGGTCTGCCCAGCAGTGTTACAGGGAAGTTTAATAAGTTCCAGGGTTTTTTCTTACTTTCTGGAGGGTTCATATTTCACTAAAACTATAAATTATGCATATCCACATAATTATTGAGTAATTATAATGACAATATTTAAAACACATTGTATTTAAAATAAAACAAATTAAGAAAGATATATTAAATTTATATGGAAAAATTGCAGCTTTTACTGCAGTAAAATGATTGTATTTCTACAGCTGAAACATTAAATAAACTTACTGCCCTTGCACAAAGTGGATAGTTCAACAAATTGAATCCTTATAGTACATAATTGTTGTACTCATTACTTAATTTAAATTTTACCAGCATGCTTAAATATTACCTGTGGTGTTCTACAAAGCTCAGTTTTAGGTCCAAAATTATTTACTATAAACAATAAAAAAAGAGCACCAAGTTGGAGAGCTATGAGCCGCTGCACCCGTGCGTACCGCCATCTTGTGAGGAAACACCACAGTGGTGGTGAAGAAGGCTCAGCAGCGCCTCCACTTCCTGAGAGTGCTCAGGAGAAACAACCTGGAGGAGAGGCTGCTGGTCACCTTCTACAGAGCTGCCATAGAGAGCATCCTGACGTACTGCATCACAGCGTGGTACGCGGGGTGCTCAGTTGCAGACAGGAGGGCTCTGCAGAGAGTGATCAACACAGCCCAGAGGATCACTGGCTGCTCTCTGCCCAGCCTGGAGGACATCGCTAACTCTCGCTACCTCAGCAGAGCTGGCAATATCATCAAGGACTCCTCCCACCCCAGTAACTCTCTCTTCAACCTGTTACCGTCAGGAAGACGGTACAGGTCACACAAAACCAGGACCAACAGACTCAGAGATAGCTTTTGGAAAGAAGCTATCTCTGTAGTGAACAATAACAACAAAACCAGATAAAATCAGCCCACAAAATTTCACACATTACTGATCATATTAATCAACGTGCAATAAAGTGTATATATTGTCATTTATTAGTACCCTTTGTTGTTTTTACTTATACTTGATTGTTTTTGATTGTTTTGATGGTTTTACATTTTTGCACCAAGTGAGAAGCGCTCAAATTTCGTTGTACACTGTACAAGGACAATAAAGGCTATTCTATTCTATTTAATATGTATATTAATGATTTATGTAGAGTCACAAGTATAGAAAGGAAGTTGAAGAAAAAGACATTGATCAACTGAAAGATTGGTTTGATGGAAATTATTTGTCTTTAAATTTAGCCAAAACTAAATTTATGTTGTTTGGAAATTAAAAATGTCCTACAAATGTTAAATTGAAAATTAATGGCGTATCAAATGATAAAGTGTATGAAAATACATGTCTGGGTGTTATTTTAGACCACAAGCTCTTTTGGTAACTCCATATTAAACACTTGTGTAACAAGATGGCTAAAAGATCCATAGAACCATAGGAATTTTGGGAAAAAATAAGATTTATTGTAAATAAAATGCTGCCTACTCTTTACTGCATACTTTTATTGCCATATTTAGTGTACCGAGTTGAAATCTGGGGTAATACAAATGGAAGTTCTCTACAAAAAATTGCACAATGCAGAAAAGAGAAAAAAGGATAGTACACAAGGACTGGTATTGAAATCACCTTTTTTAATTCAAAACTTGTGAAATTTATGGATCTGGTCAAATTTAAAACTTGTTCTGGTTCCATCGATCTAGAAACTACATTAAACAGAGGAGATGGTCTCTGGTTCCATCTATCTAGAACCTACATTAAACAGAGGAGGTGATCTCAGGTTCTATTTATCTAGAACCTACATTAAACAGAGGAGGTGGTCTCAGGTTCTATCTATCTAGAACTTACATTAAACAGAGGAGGCGGTCTCTGGTTCCATCTATCTAGAACGAGAGTTACGTATGTAATTAAGGTTCTATGAATTCCGGATGACCACCAGAGGGCGGTGCTTAGCACCTGGATATCTACATGTGCGTAGTACAGAGGTTTGAGTTCATATACCAACAAACACACGCCATTGGACGTGACCTGGGTGACATCATGGTAGCCTATATACACTCATCTAATTGATTATTAGGGACACCACACTAATACGGTGTTTGACCCCCTTTTGCCTTCAGAACTGCCTTAATTCTACATGGCATTGATACAACAAGGTGCTGAAAGTATTCTTTAGAAACAGTCCACCTCCTTATATTGTTTCCTTCTCTTTGATTTCTTGCTTGTATGTTCTCTCAATGTAAGTCGCTTTGGATAAAAGCGTCTGCTAAATGACAGTAGTAGTAGTAGTAGAAGAAATGTTGGCCCATATTGATGGGATAGCATCTTGCAGTTGATGGAGATTTGTGGGATGCACATCCAGGGCACGAAGCTTCCGTTCCACCCCATCCCAAAGATGCTCTATCAGGTTGAGATCTGGTGACTGTGGGGGCCATTGTAGTACAGTGAACTCTATGTCATGTTCAAGAAACCAATTTGAAATGATTCAAGCTTTATGACATGGTGCATTATCCTACTGGAAGTAGCCATCAGAGGATGTGTACATGGTGGTCATGAAGTGATGGACATGGTCAGAAACAATGCTCAGGTAGCCCGTGGCATTTAAACAATGCCCAATTGGCACTAAGGGGCCTAAAGTGTGCCAAGAAAACATCCCCCACACCATGACACCACCACCACCAGCCTGCACAGTGGTAACAAGGCATGATGGATCCATGTTCTCATTCTGTTTACGCCAAATTCTGACTCTACCAATTGAATGTCTCAACAGAAATCCAGACTCATCAGACCAGGCAACATTTTTCCAGTCTTCAACTGTCCAATTTTGGTGAACTCATGCAAATTGTAGCCTCCTTTTCCTATTTGTAGTGGAGATGAGTGGTACCCGGTGGGGTCTTCTGCCTCAAGGTTGTGCGTGTTGTGGCTTCACAAATGCTTTGCTGCATTCCTCGGTTGTAATGAGGTTATTTCAGCCAAAGTTGCTCTTCTATCAGCTTGAATCAGTTGGCCCATTCTCCTTTGACCTCTAGCATCAACAAGGCATTTTCACCCACAGGACTGCTGCATACTGGATGTTTTTCCCTTTTCACACCATTCTTTGTAAACCCTAGAAATGGTTGTGCGTGAAAATCCCAGTAACTGAGCAGACTGAAATACTCAGACCAGCCCGTCTTGCACCAACAACCATGCCAAGCTCAAAATTGCTTAAATCACCTTTCTTTCCCATTCTGACATTCAGTTTGGAGTTCAGGGGATTGTCTTGACCAGGACCACACCCCTAAATCCATTCAAACAACTACCATGTGATTGGTTGATTAGATAATTGCATTAAGGAGAAATTGAACAGGTGTTCCTAAAAATCCTTTAGATGAGTGTATACCTGTGTCACCCAAGCCACGTTCCATTTTCGAAGTACTTACAAGGACTCGGAGTTGGACAGAGTCGCTGTCTCGAGACAGCATGACCTTTCCTGTGACCACCGTAACAAACTAATAGGGCATCAGTCTTATGAATGTCAGCAGTAACACTGATGTNATCATTGCAACATTCGAACAGGACACAAGGGACTCGGAACAGGCTCATGCAGAGGTGGACTGGCCATCTGTGGATTCTGGAGAATCACAGAACAGCCGGTACTCCAGGATGACCGATGGGCCGGCCCACCACTCTCTACGCAGAAGTGGAGAAGGATGCAAAGACAGTGGAAAGAAACGATGCAAAACCCGGCTGAAAGTTAAAACAGGAAAGAAAAGGGTGGGGCTGAGAAGGCAAGAGAAAAAAAATTGCGGGCATTAGATGCCGAAGCCTCTAAATGTCACAAACTAACTGGTATATTTAGCGGCACAGCCAGCAGCAGCACCTCACAGCAGGTTCGCAGCAGTGAAGAAGTCAAGCAGACAGCTACACAGCAACATGCCATCAGTTATGAGGGACAGAGAGATGAGCTGGTTCCACAGGCAGATCCAGGGCAAGTAAATATGGAACATATTGTAAGAGGAGAAACAGTTTTTTTCAAGGGTTGATGTTAGGAATTCATGTTTAGGTTGCAATTTTTTTTATGATTACAGTAATTTAAACAGCTAAACTTCAACATTTTAGCTGTAAAAGGCCACATGCAGTAGCTAATATTAAGAAATATGTTGTGCTTTTACGTAAAAAGGTACTTTGACGATTTTAAATACAGTGGTTACATTTGTAAAGGTGCATTTTCATTTAGATGTGGTATTATTTGTGCAGTAAGATTAATTACCGCATAAATTATTAAGCTTATCAAGTAATAAATTAATTTAAGACTGCATGGAATCGGTTATATAACACCATGTTATATAATCGATGTTGACACTTCCATTTCTATGTGAGTATTCAAGTTAATCTAGAATAATAGGCTTTTAATACAACATATAGTAAACATCAGCACTGTTGCTATAATTTTGATGCTTTGATAGCGAAAGCCACATATTGTTGCTGCCGAATTTACGCGCGCCGATGACTTTGGGACCTAATCAAAGTCCAAGGCTGTTTTTTAGTCCCAGTCCGTCCCGGGGCTTATGTGATCCAGATGGTGGAGCAAACACAGCCAGGGATACAGGCTGGTTTATATGAAAGACAGAAAGTCTCTTGGGCAAGAAGGATAGGTTGGGCCACAAGGTAACCCCAGAACCATCTGAATTCCACCGTAAACAGTCCCCAGCGACCAATAAAGCGTGGAGCTTACTTACTCGCTTTCCTGAAGAGATTGCAAGGAGGAAAGCAGTCTTGATTGATACAAACTGAAGCTGAGCATCCCGGACTGGTTCAAAAGGTGGGGAGCATAAGCCTTCCAGGACTAGTGGAAGGTCCCATGAGGGTACTTGTGCAAGCCTCGGGGGATGCAAGTGAAGAGCTCCCTTCATGAAGCGACACACCAAGGAGTGCAAACCTACAATCTGACAATCTACAACACGTGTCAAACTCCAGGCCTCGAGGGCCACTATCCTGCATGTTTTAGATTTTTCCCTGCTTCAACACACCTGATTCAAATGAACAAGTCATTAACAGGCTTCTGCAGAACTAGTTGAAATGCAGAGGATTTGAATCAGGTGTGTTGAAACAGGGCAACATATAAAACATGCAGGATAGTGGCCCTCGAAGCCTGGAGTTTGACACCCCTGATCTACAAAGATGTGACTTGCAGAGATTGCAGCAACATAGACCTTGAGAGTCGAGACAGAAAGACCTTTGTCTAGTAAGTGTTGCAGAAAGGTAAGCAATACTGGTACCGGACAGCGCTCCGGCTCCACCCGTTGACCCTCAAACCACCGGACAAACAGTTTCCATCTGTTGTCATTTAACAGTCTAGTAGACTTAGCTCGTGCGCTAAGGACTGTCTGAACAACAGCTTGGTCACAAGAGTCTAACAAGGAGTACAGACCTTCAATGGCCACAGGTGCAAGTGAAGGCGCTCTAGGCAAGGGTGCCAAATGCTCCCTTGTAGTTGTAAGAGGAGATCCGTCCTCTGAGGAAGAGGCCACGGATCCCCGTTGAGGAGTCTGCAAATCATGGGGAACCAGATCCTCTCCGGCCAAAATGGAGCAACCAGTAGCACTCTGTGGTTGCTCTTCTTGATTCTGTGAAGTGTCAGCATCAGTAATGGAAGAGGGGGAAAAGGCATACAGGAGTCTGTTTGGCCATGGATGTACCAGAGCATCTTGCCCTAATTGACTCTGGTTCCAACAGAGAGAACCACAGGGGGCACTGCGTTGTGACGCTGGAGGCGAGGAGGTCCCCCTCTGCCACGCCGTACCTCTGCCAGATCCTTTTGACCACAGTCGGGTTCAGACGCCACTCTCCCGGTGGTGGTTTCTGCCTGGAGAGCAGATCCGCAGCAGAGTTCTGTATGCCAGGCAGGTGAGCTGCTTTGACACTCCAGAGGTGGGGTAAAGCCCACAGCAGGAGCTTCTGAGCCTCTAGCAGCGAGTGAATGGATCCGGCTGCACATCCATGATGTGAATCTCCCGTTCCACCACATCCCAAAGATGCTCTATTGGATTGAGATCTGGTGACTGTGGAGGCCATTTGAGTACAGTGAACTCATTGTCATGTTCAAGAAACCAGTCCGAGATGATTCCAGCTTTATGACATGGCGCATTATCCTGCTGAAAGTAGCCATCAGAAGTTGGGTACATTGTGGTCATAAAGGGATGGACATGGTCAGCAACAATACTCAGGTAGGCTGTGGCGTTGTAACGATGCTCAATTGGTACCAAGGGGCCCAAAGAGTGCCAAGAAAATATTCCCCACACCATT
This sequence comes from Pachypanchax playfairii, assembly GCA_006937955.1. Classification (NCBI taxonomy): domain Eukaryota; kingdom Metazoa; phylum Chordata; class Actinopteri; order Cyprinodontiformes; family Aplocheilidae; genus Pachypanchax; species Pachypanchax playfairii. Next base: position 82,078 of record SSNP01000267.1, read on the forward strand.
ACACCACCACCACCAGCCTGAACCGTTGATACAAGGCAGGATGGATCCATGCTTTCATGTTGTTGACGCCAAATTCTGACCCTACCATCCGAATGTCGCAGCAGAAATCGAGACTCATCAGACCAGGCAACGTTTTTCCAATCTTCTATTGTCCAATTTCGATGAGCTTGTGCAAATTGTAGCCTCAGTTTCCTGTTCTTAGCTGAAAGGAGTGGCACCCGGCGTGGTCTTCTGCTGCTGTAGCCCATCTGCCTCAAAGTTCGACGTACTGTGCGTTCAGAGATGCTCTTCTGCCTACCTTGGTTGTAACGAGTGGTTATTTGAGTCACTGTTGCCTTTCTATCAGCTCGAACCAGTCTGGCCATTCTCCTCTGACCTCTGGCATCAACAAGGCATTTCCGCCCACAGAACTGNGCAGATTTGTCGGCTGCACATCCATGATGTGAATCTCCCGTTCCACCACATCCCAAAGATGCTCTATTGGATTGAGATCTGGTGACTGTGGAGGCCATTTGAGTACAGTGAACTCATTGTCATGTTCAAGAAACCAGTCCGAGATGATTCCAGCTTTATGACATGGCGCATTATCCTGCTGAAAGTAGCCATCAGAAGTTGGGTACATTGTGGTCATAAAGGGATGGACATGGTCAGCAACAATACTCAGGTAGGCTGTGGCGTTGTAACGATGCTCAATTGGTACCAAGGGGCCCAAAGAGTGCCAAGAAAATATTCCCCACACCATTACACCACCACCACCAGCCTGAACCGTTGATACAAGGCAGGATGGATCCATGCTTTCATGTTGTTGATGCTAAATTCTGACCATCTGAATGTTGCAGCAGAAATCAAGACTCATCAGACCAGGAAACATTTTTACAATCTTCTATTGTCCAATTTTGGTGTGTCTGTTTGAATAGGGATGGGATAATTAGGTGAGGGTAATAAAATTACCAAAAATTATATTAAAAATGTACTAATAGCAATAGTAATTTGTGAGGGTTAGGAAATCAATCAAATCAAATCAAAATCAAAAATACTTTATTAATCCCCGAAGGGAAATTCAAGTGTTGTTGTAGCTCAATTATTCTTCAGGGAGCCATAAAGAGTTCTAGCTGTGGACAGGAAGGATCTCCTGTAGAGGGTTCTAGCTGTGGACAGGAAGGATCTCCTGTAGAGGGTTCTAGCTGTGGACAGGAAGGATCTCCTGTAGCGGTCTGTGCTGCAGCGGATTATGAAGAATCTTCTGACTGAAGACACTCTGTTGTTGAGTTACTGTGTTCTGAAGAGGATGATGAGGGTTTTCCATCATGTTCTTCATCCTCCTTTGGACAATCAACTCAAGAGACTCCAGTTCAGTCTCCAGGACAGAACCAGCCCAACTTATCAATCTGTTCAGCCTCCTCGTGTCACATACTCTGATGCTCCGCCCCCAACAGGTAACTGCAGATGTGATCAGCTGACAAACTCCTGTTCTTTTTTCGCTCCTCTTCAAACTTCTGTCTGTCCATATTGTTTGAAAGCCAGACAGAGACACACTGGAGTTCAGGATATGTCCCTTTAGCCATGTCTCAGTGAAACACATGATGCTGCATTTCAACAGAGTTTCAAGTTCATCCATTTTGTTAGCAAAGAGATCTCACATTTGTCAATATAACTGATGGAAGTGAAGGTTTAAACTTCCTCTTTCTCTCTCTTCACTCTGCTCCTGCTCTGCATCCTTGTCTTCTTCTTTTGAGCTCTTTAGAGATCCAGACTTTCAATTTGAGGATTATTTCAGCCTTAGAAATGTCAGTTAGCTGCTCTTACTTGTAAACAAGTCTCTTGTTGCCATGGTTACGCATCATAACAAGTGGCAAAAAAGTGACAAATCCAGCAAAAAATTCGATCAGCACAGCACCCAAATCAGAAGAAAAGTATTTAGAAAATATTTCCAGAAGAAAAAACCATCATTAAATAATCAAAAAAAAAAAAAAAATGCTAGNTGGACAGGAAGGATCTCCTGTAGAGGGTTCTAGCTGTGGACAGGAAGGATCTCCTGTAGAGGGTTCTAGCTGTGGACAGGAAGGATCTCCTGTAGAGGGTTCTAGCTGTGGACAGGAAGGATCTCCTGTAGAGGGTTCTAGCTGTGGACAGGAAGGATCTCCTGTAGAGGGTTCTAGCTGTGGACAGGAAGGATCTCCTGTAGAGGGTTCTAGCTGTGGACAGGAAGGATCTCCTGTAGCGGTCTGTGCTGCAGCGGATTATGAAGAATCTTCTGACTGAAGACACTCTGTTGTTGAGTTACTGTGTTCTGAAGAGGATGATGAGGGTTTTCCATCATGTTCTTCATCCTCCTTTGGACAATCAACTCAAGAGACTCCAGTTCAGTCTCCAGGACAGAACCAGCCCAACTTATCAATCTGTTCAGCCTCCTCGTGTCACATACTCTGATGCTCCGCCCCCAACAGGTAACTGCAGATGTGATCAGCTGACAAACTCCTGTTCTTTTTTCGCTCCTCTTCAAACTTCTGTCTGTCCATATTGTTTGAAAGCCAGACAGAGACACACTGGAGTTCAGGATATGTCCCTTTAGCCATGTCTCAGTGAAACACATGATGCTGCATTTCAACAGAGTTTCAAGTTCATCCATTTTGTTAGCAAAGAGATCTCACATTTGTCAATATAACTGATGGAAGTGAAGGTTTAAACTTCCTCTTTCTCTCTCTTCACTCTGCTCCTGCTCTGCATCCTTGTCTTCTTCTTTTGAGCTCTTTAGAGATCCAGACTTTCAATTTGAGGATTATTTCAGCCTTAGAAATGTCAGTTAGCTGCTCTTACTTGTAAACAAGTCTCTTGTTGCCATGGTTACGCATCATAACAAGTGGCAAAAAAGTGACAAATCCAGCAAAAAATTCGATCAGCACAGCACCCAAATCAGAAGAAAAGTATTTAGAAAATATTTCCAGAAGAAAAAACCATCAAGAAATACTCAAAAAGAATAAAAAAATGCTAGCAATGCTAGCAATGCTAGCTAAGTCACAGAGCTACTCCAACAAGCTGCCACCAGTTATAGCGCTATTACGGAAATGATTTAATATACGTAATATAAATGCCTGTAAACATCTTTCAGATGCTCTTTGTAAATGATTGTCTCAGCTGTAAGAACCAGCCACTGGCGAGCTATTTGTAACACTTCCTGAGAAACAGCAAACTGTGACTTAAGGTAACTTAACACTGAGATCCTGAAACGTAAAATTGTAAAATCCCTCCCTGTGTTCACTAAGGGTCAACGAAGATTTTCACAGATTTTCTTTTTTGTCACAGCAATCGGATTATCACATTCCACAGTGAGTAGTTTGTAATGTGTTCATTTACACACACTTTCCTTTTCAGCTTCAACTTTTTTTTCTTGCAGATCACCATAGATATTAACATCTGGCAGATTATTAGTCTGTTTGCTTCTTGTTTCCTGCTGGCGATACATCATGGGTGTTTGTTTTTTTGTAATGTCTATTTGTGCTGTCAGTCAGACTGTGGCGTTTCCCAGCTGACAAGACAGTCAAGTGTGACAGATGAAACTCGGCAGAATTGTATAAAAGCATTTTTTTTTCAGAAACGCTTCTGGGAAAATCATCTTGTACTGAAACTTGCAGTGCAGTTCTGAGTGAAACGTGTCCAGATGTCCGATATCGACACAAGTTAGTCAGATTTCAGACGCTCTGCTCAGGTGATCATAATAGATAAAAGATCAAAGGACATTTTCTCTTTGATTACTGGCACAAGAAAGTTTTCAGACGTGCAGTCAGCCATGACATCAACAGCTGTCTGTACTGCACTGATCACTCATCATTATAATCAAGTTGATTGTTATTTGACTATATCTTGACTGACATTTTTTCCATAAGCTTAGTGTTGTAATACTGGCTGCTGATGTGTGAAGTAAATATTTTGTATTTATTTTGTATGAGGCGACAAGTAATAAAATGAATAATAAAAAACTAAAGATCTTTCCCAGTTTATCCAAAGCCTCACAGTTGGTGAACTGTTGCAAAACAACACCCCCCTCCAGCAAAGACACTTTATTGTCTTATGTAAATGAGTGCTTTTAGGCATTTAAACTTTCTTGAAGTTGGGGGTGTGGGCACCTCAGTAGAAATGACATTTTCAGGGAACCTTGTGTTAAATCTAGGGTTAGATTAAGAACTGGCTCATTTGAGATACTGGCTATGCAGATTTTGCTTGAATAAACACAATATTTCAGTGTCATTTTTTTCTTTGTAAACAATAACAAAGGTTTTTGAATAATAATCCAGACTGTGACTCATGATAAACTGACCCACTCAGGATGTGGATTCGCTCTGTGTTATACTTGAGAGGAGTGAGTTCCGCCCTGAGAACCTGCAGAGCCTCCAGGACCTTTCCATCCTCGAGATATTCCAGATACTTCTGTTGCAGCAGCAGGAACTTCATCCTCTGTACAAGAACAAATACAGATCATCAACATCTATAGACTGTGTAAGTTCACACAATAACATGAAACCTGAAAGAGGGATCAAAAATCTGAAAAAACTGTAGGCATAAGTGAAGCAGAGCTGAAAATTAAAGTCAATGTGATAAAAACATGGTGTTAGGACTCTGGGTTTCCGTTTTGTTTAGTATGGGTTTTTGGTTTCAAGATATTCATCTGTGGTTTTATTTTGTATTTTTTTTTGCTTTGAGGGGTATTTTCTTTATTTTTCTGTTCCCTAGTGTTCCGCTGTTCTATTCACTTTTGGCGTTTTGTATTTTGTCTCTGCTTCCTGTTTTATTTTGGAATGTTTTCGCTTCATGTTTGCTCTCATGTGTTTTTCATAGCTTTGTTCTTCTTCCCCAGGTGTTTCTGTTTAAGCTCATTACTTCCCTTGTGTTCTCTGTGTATTTAGGACGGTATTTAAGTTCTGTTCTTTGTCCACGGATTGTATGTTGTGCCTGCCTTGCTCCCTTCGTGTCCCGTTTCCTGGATTACTGCTTTGTAAGTTTTTGCTGCCCCGTCAGCACTTTGTTTCGTCTCCTTCATTAAACTTTTCTTTTTTGTAAAGTTATCTCTGAGCCTGCTCCTGCATTTGGGTCCTAACCTTCATCCACTCGACATGACACGTGGACTGTTTCCATCACAATGAGCAGTTGTTATACTGCTGACCAGGGCTCTAAATTATCTTTTTTGATCACCGGCTAGTAGGTTTTCAAAGTTACCAGACAATCAGAATTTCCACTGGCCAGTTTTTAGTGGGGGAAAATAAACTAGATCATAAATGCAACTGAAGCAAAATCTAATCTTGCTTGGGCACCAAGAGCACCAGATCCGGCTGTGGACTTCACTTACTCCCACATCCACTTGAAGACTGTGAATGTTCTGCCTTCTTTCCCTGAGTTTGACTCAGTTCTGCTGGTGTATAATCATCACACCACATGCAAATGTTAGTGAGCAGCCAATGGAAGCACACCTGTTCTTCTTTAGGTTGTAACATTCAACCCCCCAAACTTCTGTTGGAAAGGCTAGGTTACTAATGAACACAAAGCTTCAAAATCACTGGAAAACGGCTGCTTGAGTCATGAAAACCCTGGTGATTCAAGAACAAAGACACTCCACACAAATCAGCTCAGTTCTGCCAACAGGCAAAATATATTCTTATTTTTTCTTAGCCCAGCCAAAGCAATCATGCAGAAAAAAATAACCCTTAAGCGTCTTAAAATAAAAATCAAAGAGGAGCCCAAGTCTACTATTATTTGTCCTTAGTCCCCCAAAATTATTTAATCCTCTTGCGCAAAAACTATACAAAAAAGGCGATCGCTCCAAAAAAAAAAAAAAAACTTCCCCAGCACACGCAGATCTCACCAACTCTGCTTCGGATCACAGCAGAAGGATGCAAGCCTTGATCCTGGCTCGCCTTCTTCTGTTTCTCGCTCCGAGTCGGGTCCCGCAGGTTTCCGGGTCTTGGAGGTGAATCAGCCGCTCAGTAACGGAGCCCAATCTTAACGGCTCTCCAGCACAAGCGCGATCGGTACCTCTCTCTGGTGTTACCGGGGAGGTAACACACGCTGAAGCTGCCGCGCTCCTCACTGGCACTTCATTCAAACGTTGCTGTTTCTTTGGGTTTTCCTCCACTCAAGATCGGTCCTCCTCCGTGCCCACGCTGCTCCCCTCGACGCTCGGATCTCTCTTTCTCCCCCTTTGATCTCCTGTGTTTTTTTTTGTTTTGTTTTTTTTTGTCTTTAGTTGTCACACACCTGTTCTCATCAAGTCTCCCTGGCGCGGACACACCCCTCCATTTTCCCATTACATCAGCGGAAACAATAGACTAATACAAACACATCCTCTTAGACTTCCTTAGCTCTACACATTGAAATCAACTAAGGGATGTTTATAAATAAAATATATTTATTACAGGGACACTGAAATTAATGTGACGGCGTCACAAGGTAGTTAAGAAACTTTGATGTTGACGAGAATTTTATACAAATGTTTTATTGTTTTATCAAATCAGTTTTTGCTTTTTTTGTGTGTGTGTTGGTACAAGTCCCTCACTCTTAAAAATAAAAACAGGTCACAGTGTATTGTCAAATTGTGCTACAACATTGCACATATAACACAAATCGATCTGCACACTGCTTTCATCAGGCCGTAGGCTCAGTCTGCCAAAAATCAAGACTAACAGACAGAGAGATTCTTTTGTCCCTGTCACCATTAGTTTTAATGTACTTTTTTTACTGAGTGTAACTGTACATGTTAAGTGTCTAATGATGTATTTTATTTCATTTCATGTATTTATTTTATTTCAGCTGCAAAATAAATTGCCCCTCGACGATAACAAAGATGACATTTAATGACTGTATGAGACATTCATAGGAAATGTAGGAATAGTATTAGCAGGACAAATAACTGAAATTATCTGCTCCTTTCATAATTGGCTAGAGTGGCCTGTAAACTTTTATTGGTAACAGTCAAAGTGCATTTTAACCCACATTTGGTGGGTTTGGCAGATGTTAATTTAAAGCCCTGCTGACTGTTCCATCACTTTCAAACAACAAAGAGAACAGAGGCCTCAAAGGTGTCAACTTAAGAGTTGATGAAGGGGTCGGTGTAGAGGTCTACATAGAAGTCAGTATTGGGGTCAATGTAAGGGTTGGTGCAGAGGAAAGTTTAAGGGTAGGGGTCCATGAATCACAATCTGTTTATTGCCAAGTATTATTTAAACAGTACATGAAATCTGTCACAAGTGAAGCTGCGCAGAGAAAAAGCAAAGTAAGAATAACGTGAACTTAATCAACCAGCAATGTATATAATCAAACCATTCATGTAATAATGCAAAAGTCTGTGCATTTCTTTAAATTCAAATAAGTGCGTGTGTGTGTGGGGGGGGGCAGCATGTGATTACTTATGTATTTCTAATGGTCCTTATTTAATAAGCGAGTATCTGAAGGTAATAAACTGTTCCTGCAGCAGGAGGTGCTGGTCCTGATGGACCAGAGCTTCTTCCAGAGAGTTCCAAAGATTTTGTGTCCATGATGAGAGGAATCAGTCGCAATCTTTCATGCAGGTCTCAGAGCCCTGGAAGAGTACAGGTCCTGGAAGTGTACTGATCCTGGAGGTGTACAGGTCCTGGAGGTGTCCTGGAGGGAAGGAAGATTGCAGCCAATCACCTTTTCAGCAGAGTAGATGATACGCTGCAGTCGGTCCTTGTCCTTGGTTGAAGCTGCAGTGAACCAGATGGTGACAGAGGAGGTGAGGATGGACTCGATGATGGAGGAGGTGTAGAAATGCACCATCATTGATGATGGGAGGTTGAACCTCCTCAGTTGTTGCAGGAAGTACATCTTCTGGTGAGGGAGCTGATGTTCATCTCCCAGAAATAAGGAGACATTTATGGAGAATTAGGGTGACTGTTGTTGAGGAGCGGGGGGTTGCGTCGGTGCAGGTGCTGATAGTGTTGTCGGATCGGGGGGTGCAGGGTGGGACCGTTTGCAGCATGTAATCCGTGCTTGTAAGATGGTCCTTCAGGTGTTATCGCTATAAATAGCTGGTCGGAAACAACGCATGACGGAAAGTGTTGAAAATCAGGAGAAAGTTTACTCCGGGAGATTTTCGGGAGGGGCACTGAAATTCTGGAGTCTCCCGGGAAAATCAGGAGAGTTGACATGTATGCCAGATAATGGTCCGTGATCTGTTTGATGTGGGTCACAGAGGTGAAAGCAACAGGACTGTAGTCATTAAGACATCTGATACCTGGGTTTTTGGGAACCGGGATTATGGTGGAGGTTTTGAAACGGTCTGGTACAAGGCATGACTCCATTGAAGTGTTCAAAATGTCTGTGAACACTGGAGACAGCTGAAGGTGGAATTGAGAAACAGAGTCCAGTCCAGGTGTTTTGTGGGGGTTCTGTCTATGAAAGAGTCTGTTGACAGCCTTCTCCTGTATGGAGAAGATGTTTGTTGTTGAGATGGAAGGAGGGGCCTTTAGGGGGATAGATATGACTTCTTGGTGTGTACCACCTTGTATATGTGTTGGATCTGTGTTTAAGGGGGTGTGGTGAGGGATGGTTGGAGGTCTGAGCCAATGTCCATCGAAGTGATTCAAAAACTCATTCAGCTGGCTGGCCAGATCAAAGCTGCAGGCAGGGGGTGGGGGGTATGTTCTGCTTACTGTAATGTAAATGTGATCCAGTGTGTTCACCTCTCTGGTGGGGGATTTAATAAACTGGAGGTATTTATGGAGTTCAGATTTCTCTTGATAAAGTCAGCAAGGACACTGTGTCATTTTGGTTCTGCTGGATTTGACAGCTGCCTTCGATAGAGTGGACCATCAGATTCTCCTGTCTCCTCGCCTAGAGATCTAGGTTGGGATAAAGGGTACAGCCTTGCTGTGGTTCAGGTCCTATTTAAGAAATTAAGTTTTTGTCTCCAGATTGGATCTGCTGAGTCTTCGCCAGCACCTCTCACTTGTGGAGTACCTCAAGGTTCTATTCCGGGACCTCTTCTCTATATACCTTCTTCCCGTTGGCTCCATTCTGAGGAAGTTAAATATTGCCTTCCACTTTTATGCTGATGACAGTCAAATCTATGTCTCTCCATGAGTACATCGAAAAAATCAAGGCCTGGTTGGCTCTGAACTTTTTGTACTTCAGTGGAAAAAAAGACTGAGGTGTTGTTGTTTGGGCCTAGTGAATATTCTGTTTCATCTTGACCTTAGCACCTTAAACCAGTATATGACACCTTGAGCTACAAACTTAGGGGTAGGTTGGATTCTAGCCTTAAACAAGATGCTCAGGATTGCTTAATAAGTTTAGCTTTTTTCACTAAGACAACTGGCAAAAGCTAAACCTTTTCTCTTCCTGCATGCCTTTGAGATTTTAATACATGCTTTTGTCACAACTCATCTTGACTACTGCAATCCATCCTTCATATTGCCAGAGAGCTCCATGTCTCTGTCAGCTCTGAGCTGCTGGAAGTCTTCAAGCTGCAGTGCAGAGACCAGTGTAGATCCATACAGCCAAGTCTCCATGAAGCATAGAAAAAGGGATGTTGAGAAATTCTGTTCTTTGCCAACTTGTCGCACAGTGAATGCAGATTAGAGAGACTGATTCCAGGCAGCGCAGTGCGCACTCCACTTCCGCAGAGATCCTCGAGTGCACAAGCACATTTCCCTCACCTCCTGTGTTGCACTGCATGGGCAAAGGTGTGCTCACCTTTGACTAAAATATCTGTTAACTCTGTTTTTGTGTGATAAATGTAGGGACCCAAATCCCAGGAGTTGAGTCCCTACGATGCAGGAGCTCATTCTTGTCGAATGCGCTCCAGGAGGTGCTGGAAAACATATTAAAATGGCAAAATACAAGTATAACAAGTCGCACAGACACATAAAGGCAACCTTCTACCAGGCCATCTGAGATGAGTAAAAGTTTAGGTTGTTAAGTATAGAAGTCAGTATAAGGGGTGTAAGGGTGATTGTATTGATCATGTAGGGTTCAGTGAAAGGGTTAGCACAGGTGGTGGTGTAAGCATCAGTGCAGGAGGTGGTTTAATTGTCAGTGCAGGAGGTGGGGTAAGGTTTGGTGCAGAGGGTGGTGGAAGGGTCGGTGCAGGAGCTGGTGGAAGGGTCAGTGCAGGAGGTGGTGTAAGGGTCGGTGCCGACTAAACCAGACTTTTGTATGTATGAGGTGTGAGTTTTACCAGACTTACCACTACCGCACTGGGAGAATGCATCAGTCCCTTTAACTCATTCAGATCACTTTCAGCCTGTAAATGAAAACAAAAGCTTGAATACACAAACTCAGGTTTGTTAAACTAATTACAGATAAACAATCACTGGGTCTTGGTAAAGAAATAAACAAAAAACTTAAAAAATAAAGCAATGAGATAATAGGAATCTTGAAGGGGCTGCCCCCACTCTTTAGTTCCATTCATTCATAAAATGGCACAATGCATGACCTCAGTGACCAGACAATTGGTGCATTTTTTTCTTTACAATCCTAGAGAGCAGCATCATGTAAATACCATGAGAAGTCATAGGAATAGAGCATGTTATCAGAGGCCTGAGGCCTTGTCCACCTTCTTTGTTTACAAGGCATAAATCTCCAACTGCTGTAAATTCGTGAAATGTGTTAACACGTGAAACCTCACCTGACCTAGATCGACAGGGTGAAAGCTCTTTCATTAGTCTGTGAGTGGTGGTTTATGGTCGTTCTTAGTTGATGGAACAATTTGTCTGGTTAAAGGTAGAATATGGAACATGAACACCACAACAACAGCCATCAGAGCACCAGGCTCGTGACCCCTGCGTGCGTTCCGATGCCACAAAAATTTCTCATCAAACCCACTCTGATTCCCACTCTTCTCCGGTTGCTTCTCCCCGAGAAGGACAACAAAATTCAGCTCACTAATCATGTTCTCTCCAGTCCTGCTGATTACACTGACTCTAATAAATGGAGAGAAATCCTACCTGTTTGTGACTCAGTCATTGATCCAGTCCATGGCAAAGAGCTCACGTATCTGCCCCATCTCTTCTCGACCAAACCAAACCTTCCGGAGATCCTCCGTCCTCCTCAAGCCATTCTGCACACCTCTCTACTCCACCCAACCACATCATCCTCTGAGGTGTCCTCCAGCTGAACCCACAGCCCGGAGTTCTCACACTTCAGCCACCTGCTGCTCTGTCTTAGCGTGTGAGCTGCTAATAAAAACTTTTCCACACACGACCCTGCTAGTCACATGTCAGGTAATGGCATGTATGGCAAGCCAATAAGGTCAAAAATCACTACATATCCTTGGGGCTCCCAGCTGCTCGACCTGCAGACTCCACAGTAACAGCCTCACTATTACAGACTATTTACTGTAATGGTGCCAGCTACTCTGCCAGCTATTGGCTGGTAGACGTAAACATAATACAAACATCGTGCCCATCAGAATAAATATTTTGTTATATTTTACTTGAAATATAATTTCTAAAAAAAGCTGTATTTTCATTCTACACCCCTCTAAACATCCTGTGGAGGTATAATTTTGTTAAATATATAGCTGTTCATGAAAATGCTCTATATTGCACCTTTAATTAGTTTGATGGTTACATGATGACAACGTGATGACAACATGACGACTATGTGACAACAGAGGGACAAAAACATGACGGCAACATGATGATTACATGATGGTAATGATAATCATAATAATTTGATGATAACATGGTGCTAAAGTGATAACATAACCATAACATGATGACAACATAACGACAACATGAAGATAACATAACAAAATGATGATTACGATAAAATGATGATAAAATTATGACACGGTTGATCATACGATCCTCATTAAATCGTGTTGTAGACATTGGGGGTTCTGCGCTTGCCTGATTTGAATCTTACCTGGACCACTGGACAGATGTTTTAGTGTTTATTTAGAGGATTGTATCTCGCAGTCGACCAGATTGTTCTGTGGTGTCCCTCAGAGTTTGATTTTGGGCCCACTTCTTTTTAACTTATATATTTTACCATTAGCAGCCATTTTTAGAAAACATGGAGTGAGTTATCATCTGTATGCTGATGACTGTCAACTCTATTTTTCTTTGAAATATGAGAAATCGGTTCAGCCCATTCTGGACTGTCTCAGTGACATCAAGTCATGGTTGGCTGTGAATTTCCTCTGAATGAATCAAAGACTGAGCTGGCTCTATTTACCCCTAATGGTTCTGCTGCTAAAAAGCTGATTTTACCTCCAGACCTGTCTGCCTTGTTGAAACTGTCAATTGTCAATCTTGGTGTGAGAATGGATCCTAAACTATGCATGGATAAACAGGTTGTGAAATCCTGTTTTTATCAACTTCGTCGTCTGTGTCAGCTAAAGCCTGTTTTGAATAAGTGAGACCTTGAAACGGTGGGTCATGCTATTCCATACTTTATGGTGTTGCCTCAACGTCTTTAGCCCACTTTCAGGTGACTCAGAATGCTGCCGCCCGCTTCATTACTGGAACGAGACGCCGTGAGCATATTTCCCCAGTCTTGGCCCATTTACACTGGCTTCCAGTCCGATATCGGATTCAATTTAAAATTTTACTGTTTACATTTAAAGAGTTCCTTCCATTAAAAAAGTTTTTTCTGAGGTTTCTGTTGAATATTTTAGCTCCACAGGTGTTCTTACCTTCATAGTGGGTGTGAAAACAGGTCAACAACTTCTCTTTAAGTTTTAATCTGTCAAACTACGCAGGTGGTGATAAAACCAGAGTTCTCCCGAGTTCTAACGGCCTGTATCTGTTTCATCAAAACTCCTTTGTTTGTTAGTATTCATCAGCTCCCGCTGTTGAAACCATGCCTAGCATGCTGCTGGCTAAAAGCTGTTAGCATAAGACGTATCAAACAGGAAGAGAAAATGTCTGCTGTTGCCATGAGCAGCAGGGCAGGAAACAGTATACCTTGTTCTCATAGGCTAGTTTGTTAGCCAATCTGAGTCCAGCAAATTCGAATAATAAACATGAATGAGCTGCTGCCGAAAGCCTGATGGAACCAGCCGAATTTTGATGCAGACAGATTGAAAGGTCTGTTAATCAGTGTTTTCTAACATTTTTTAGATACAAAATGTTTCATATTACAGGTTAATACTTAAGAAATAACCACAAAGTCCTGAAATTTGTATCAAATGACCTCTTTAAGGCACTTAATTCTCTTGCCCTACCTCACTTCTCCCAGTTGCTTTGTTGGTATGTCCCGGCTCGCTCCCCCCGCTCGTCCAACCAACGTGTTTTGTGTATCCCTCGAGGTCGTGTTGGAGCACGGGGGAAACAAGCCTTTTCTGTTTGTGCACCTAAGTTGTGGAACCAACTCCCCCTGGATGTCAGGCTCACCCCTTCTGTTACAGTTTTTAAATCTTGGTTAAAGACAAATTTCTATTCACTAGCTTTTAATACATCTTAACCTTTTATATTTTATTTTGATTTTATTGTTTTTACTGCTTCTACAATTTTTATTGTTTTATTCTTTTAATTTTTTTTCAATTATTATCTACATGGTGGGCCATTTATATGGATACACCTTAATAAAATGGGAATGGTTGGTGATATTAATGTCCGGTTTGTGGCACATTAGTATATGTGAGGGGGCAAACTTTTCAAGATGGGTGGTGACCATGGTGGCTATTTTGAGGTCGGCCATCTTGGATCCAACTTTTGTTTTTTCACTAGGAAGAGGGTCATGTGACACATCAAACTTATTTGAAATTTCACAAGAAAAACAATGTTGTGCTTGGTGTTACATTAGTTACAGTTTTCATGTGTCCACATTTTGGCAAATCCAACACTGAACCAGTTTCATGAAACTTTGCAAGCAGTTTACTAACTGTAGCATGGGAGATGGGTGGTCTTGTAGGGTGTCTTGCATTGAAATCTGCTGCAATGACCCAGTTACTGCGTTCACCAGATATTAACACAATTTCGATCCACTCCTCACGTGTTAACCTCTTTGACATGTCAATGGCTGTGAACAAAGAGTAACTTGTAAATAACTCATGAAAGAATAAAGTTACGTTAACACCAAGCACACCATTGTTTTTCTTATGAAATTACCAATAAGTTTGATGTGTCACATGACCCTCTTCCAGGGACGTTTCCTGGACTTGGGAACATTGGGGACTGAGCCCACCTCCTAATAAAAGAATCTGAGAAAATGTACTTGTTTAAAGCCAAATACTGCATAATGCACTTCAACTGTATTTATTTTCAAACGTAAACAAGACAACAAAATCATGATTATTGGAAATTATGATCAAGATGATTCTACTGACAGCTGCTTCTGGCTTTCTGGCTTCCAAGTTCAGGTTCTGCATCCTTCTTAGGTCTCATTTGAAGGATGTTACGTCACACTGCCGCAACTGTCGCAAGAACTGTCCAAATTCCAAGGATACTTCCTTGAAATGCGTAAAATTTTCCCTGAATTTTAAGGATGGGTCTGCTGTATCCTTTCACGTTCTACATATCCCACAATTTTCAGCAATTAGGCAGAGAGTTTAAACCAATGATGGCCGAAGCGAGCAGTGGTGCAGAGGGAGATGAGTTTGCATTCAGATGTAAGTTTTTAAAAAACTAGCGGTAAAAAAAGTCAATTCTTACAGCGGTGGTCTAATTAGGTCTTTGATTTTAGTGCTAAGCATGTTTTTATTGTATGTTTACATCTCTAAAAACATTCCCGTTCGTACCTCCTGTGTAAGTGTGTACACACAGGTAATTTCTTGTTGGTGATTTATGCTTTTTAAAAAATGTTTTAGGGATGAAAAAGCAGAAAAACACCTTTATTAAACTCTGGAGCAACCTGTGGGGTGGAGGTACAAGAATAAATCTATTTATAAATCCTATTCTCAGACAGCAGTGAGGAAGAGGAGGACACAGATGAAGAGCTCTCATCAAGTTTTTGGTTTTATGTTATAAACTTCTTCAGAATAAACTGATTCGAAGAAATACTTCTCATAATTCATTGTGTTTACTTTCTATTTATCTTATTTTTTATAGTAAATGGATTGTTTATAAACAAAAATATATACTTTCAGAGTTGTTTAATAACTTGTAGAAAATATTTACGAAACAAAAATTCAATAATATACAGAAATAAAACTATTTACAGAACACAGGACAACATTTTATTGCAGAATAATAGTGAGAATGAGGACACCTCCTTCATACTCCATTTTCACTGCTTAGCAACCTCATGGTTGAAGCAGTCAAACCTGTTTCATGGAGTGTGACTAACCAATTGCTGTAAATGGTAAATGGTGTGTACTTGTATAGCGCTTTACTCAGGTCCTACAACCCCCAAAGCACTTCACACTACAGTTTTTTTTTGTCATTCACCCAATCATAGTCACACGTTTGGTGATGATGAACTACACACATGTAGCCACAGCTGTCCTGGGACACACACTGACAGAGGCGAGGCTGACAGCCACTGGCGCCGCCGAACCCTCTGGCCACCACCAAACAGGCAAGGTGGGTTAAGTGTCAGGCGATCTTTTTCTCTGGGCAGAGCAGGGATTCGAACCAGCAACCTGAGCCACAGCTGCCCTACGGAACAGTGGAAGTCAGGGACTCCTCATTGATTTGATAACAAATCCCGCCTCTTATTAAATGCAGAAATTCACGGAACTCAGACAAGCCAGTGGTAAATTACTAGATTATTTACTTGTTTCATGTGTCGGCCCAGAGTCTTGCCACCCACTGCAAACCACAAGTGAAGAACTGTGACTTTATTTTTTGTTATCAATTGTCAGATGTCCCATTTGTCCTGTCGGAAGCGCTCCAGAGTTCAGAGTTCAGATTAACACAGGTGGGAGAGGCTGTCAGCCAATAAGACATGGAGGATTCTCCCTCTCCGTACAACTCCTCTCTGATTGATCACATCGCCGTTCCTGTGTTACATTCACTAAAGCCAGGAACATACAAAGCTGCCTTCTTAATTAATATCATAGCGCAATTCAGGGGTGAAAAAATATTCGGGGCTTGACGAAAAATGTTCGGGGCTAGAGCCAGGAATGTCCAGGCCAGGCAATGCCACTGCCCTCTTCCTATTGAAAAAAACAAAAGTTGGATCCAAGATGGCCGACTTCAAAATAGCCACCATGGTCACCACCCATCTTGAAAAGTTTGACCCCACACATATACTAATGTGCCACAAATAGGATGTTAATATCACCAACCGTTCCAATTTTATTAAGGTGTATCCATATAAATTGCCCACCATGTATTTTGTACTCAATGTACAGCACTTTGGATGGTGTATTCCCTATAAAATGTGCTCTAAGAATAAATTGGTATGGTAGGGTAGGGTAGGGTAGGGTAGGGTAGGGTAGGGTAGGGTAGGGTAGGGTAGGGTATGGTAATGTAATGTATGGTAATGTAATGTATGGTATGGTATGGTAAAACATGATGATAACATGACCGAACACATTGTTGGAAAACTAACCGATCTGCTGTCATATCCAACATCTAGACATGTTTTAATCATAACTGCATTGCTAGTTTCAACCCAGCTGATTTTCCAAAAAAGATTTTTGTACAAATTTGGTGACTTTGATCTGTTACACACACATGGACTCCTGCAGTGTTTTTCGTCAGAACAGAAAACTCGAAGGGTAAACCGAGTCCAGAAATTACAGCAAACCGAAGCTGGTTGTGTCCTGCCACTCTGTGTAATGGAGCAGCCATATTTTTTTTTCATGATCCACACATGATCGTGTGTGTGAACCAACTGAGAATGAGCAGTATTAATGGGTGTGCTGGAAGATCACGTGATGGTACGTAGGCCGGCCGTGGAGGAGCCACAGAGCAGTGGGAGGAGCTGAGCCCAACGCCGGCCTGAGAGGCAGGAGGTGTGATATGAATCAATGACTGAGCGTAGTGACATAAGGGAGTGAGTGAAGGGGCAATGCTTGTATTTCTACAGTAAAAATCTATTGTTTCCATAGATTCCTGTATAGATGAATATTCATTTTTACTTTAATTTTTCTAATTGTTATGTCGTACCTTCTTCCCTACAGCATCTGCTAAAGCCTAGTACAGATCTACATCATCTAATATACATACACATGCATACATATTATGCAGTCAGAACAAGAAAAAAATACCAATTACTTAGTTTTTTGTTTTTTTTATAAACAAGATCATTTTTACAAACTAGATAATAATAGGCCTAATTTTAATAAACCTGGTGGATGGCCTGGGGTACCTAACCTGACCCAGATGCCCCAGGTCACGAATTAATCATCTATAAAACATAATAATATACATATTTTACAAAAAAATAACGATCACAATTATAATAATATACAAACTAGAATAATAAATTAGTTTTTTCAGACAAAGCCTAGTCAGATTCCTCAGCTGACTCGAGCAGCAGTAGGAAAAAGACAAAGTCCATCTGTGTCTCATTACGTTTGAAAATGTCCCATTACTTCAATGAAACAATTGGTGTCTCATACCCAATTTATTCATTTTAAATACTTGTGATATCATCTACTTGATGTAAATCATTAGTTTTAATTTTCCTGGGAATTCAGATGTGTGTTTTCCACTAATGTAATCCCACCTTGTCCCACTCTCCTTCAACAACATGATTACGGAACTTGGTGGCTGAGGGGTGCTCCAGTCTGCAGCCAGACTCCTGCATCAGAAGGTCCACCGTCTGACTGAAAGAGGGACCAGAAAGAGGAACAACAGCTTCATCACAATCACTGGATTCACATGCAGAAACATGGAGCTTTCTGTTACCTGAACAGACACACCCTCAGGTAGGGATTATACCTGACAAGCATGATGACAGAAGACATGCAGCATAACCAAAGAGTCATACAGTCAGACATGATGCAGACATAGTTCTCTCATTCATTTCATAATTTGGACTTAAAATGTAAAAATATTCTATCTTTATCCATTTTATGCTAAGAAATAAAAACTCAGTTAAGTAGAATAATAAATCAAATAAAGTGCAGATTTAAACCGTCATCATGGTTCCAGTCAGCTGTTTAATAATGATGGAACCAAACAGAACATCTGTCATCGTCCGGCCGGCTGGAGGCTCGATCAGCGGACTTACTTGAGACCCAGATCGTGGAGGTGCTGCCCGACCAGCCGGATCACATCCTCCTCACACTGAGACAGGCACCTCTTCTTCTTCGTGGTTGAGTTCACTTCCGGTGTAGTGTTGTTGTCGGACACTCCGTGGTTGTTGTTGTTGACGGTGTTTCCATTGCTGCTGACTGTCACAAGTCCATTAGACTGAGGTCCGGAGGAGGACGACTCACCGTTCTGAGAACTGGACTCCGGGTCCAGACCCGACCCGTTAGCCTGCATGTTACTGTTCAATTCAGATGACTGTAACGTGTAAATGAACGACTGTTGGGCTCAAGGGACACAAATCCAGCACCGACAGGCCCACTGACCCAGATGCAGACCCGAAATATCCCGTTCCCCCTGCGGCCGAGACTCTAGCGGTGTCTCCGTACCCTGATTATTAGCTTGAAGGACACGAAGAGACGAAGACAGGGGTTATTCTTACATCCGCATCTTGGAGAATAAGGTGGTTATTCACGCTGTCAGCGGTTCAAGTCTCGGTCAAGTTGTTGCTTTGCGCTTGTTATTGTCGCTCCTGACAGATGCAGCTCTCTTCTAACGGAACGTGCTGACGTCAAACGAAACGTCATTACGTATGTTCTGCGGTTTGGACCATGAATCACGTGACCGCGAGTCGGCGAGTTCAAAGCGTGTCGTTACTCTCCTTATACAGCTCTGGGTTATATGGTTTGCAACAGCTATTTATTTCATTTACTAATCTGAATCAGATTTATTTGGACCAGACGAGGCTGATTTCATATAAGCTATGGTACATCGGACATGGCATTCTGTATAGCTATGATAAGTCCTGCATAGAGGGGGACATCCTCATTGAGGGGGCAACCACTGACAAACTGCGACCAACACCCTGACATTATCATAATACTATTTTTTTCCTTACTAGTTTTTAATTGTTTCTAACATAGAAAGTTGCTCACAGATTGGTTGAGATGGCTTGTCAAAGGTGTAAGATCCAGAGTTGCATTAGTTGAACCAGATGAGCCGAAGAGGATGAATTCAGTCTTTGATTCATTTAGGGAGAGAAAGTTCTTTGACAGCGACTGTTTAATGTCATGCAGACAAGCTTGGATGGAATCAGGGTCTGAAAGGTCATGGGAAACTGGCAGATAGATTTGTAAATCATCTGCATACAGATGGAATGACACATTATGACGGGATGTCACAGAACCTCAAGGAAGTAAATACAGAGAAAATAAAACAGGGCCCAAGATGGAACCCTGTGGCACACCAGAAGACAGGGAATCTGAAGAAGATGACAAAACCATTAATCGTCATGGAAAAAGTTCTGTTACTTAAGTATGACCTGAACCACTGCAGTACAGGGTCTTGAAGGCCCACATGGTGGGCTCGGCGTGTCAGGAGGATAGAATGATCCAAAGTATCAAAGACTTCAGTGAGGTCTAACATTATGAGTAACAGGTTTATTAGCATCCAAAGAGAGAAGAATATCATTCTGTACTTTTATTAATGCAGATTCTGTACTGTGGCGTGCTCTAAAACCAGATTGAAACTGTTCAAATATGTGGTTCTGATCCAAATATGACTGCAGTTGACTAAAAACAAGTTTTTCCAAGACTTTAGAAAGAAAGGACAGATGAGACACTGGTCTGAAGTTTGGAGAGAATTGCTGGGTCAAGAGACGGCTTCTTGAGTAGAGGGCTGACCACAGCTTGCTTAAGAACAGCGGGGACAGATCCTAACTTTAGGCAGTTATTGAAAAATTATATGAGACATGGCCCTACTGTGTCAAAAGTGTCTTTAAGCAGCCTAGTTGGAATAATGCCCAGAAGGCAGTTAGTCAGTCTCAACCTCTGAACAACTTCAGAAAGCTGAGAAAGGGATACTGTGTCAAACTCATTAAAGACAACAAGAGGGACAGGAGGTAGGTCCATATCAGAGACATCCACTATAGTATTATCAATACTCTGTCTAACTGAGGTCACTTTATCTGTAAAGTGATGGAGAAACTCTTCACAGGTTGATTAGGAGACATCTTGAAACACATTAGGAGAAGGATCAGTGTCGGACCGAATCACATTGAACAAAACTTGAAGGCGATTACAGCTAATGGAAATTACATTTGAAAGATATTCACATTTGGCCTCTTTGACAGCAGTCTGATATTTAGAGAGACAATCTCTCAGAATACCCAAAGACACCTGCAGCTTGTCCTTCTTCTACCTCCTTTCAGCCTGCCTGCAGTGTCTCCTTAAAGTACGAGGGGTTTCAATTAACCAAGAATCAGATTTTGTTTTAATAGACCGCATCTTAAAAAGAGTCAAGAATCTCAGAGCAGGTGAAGTGAAAGGAGGAAATAAAATCCTCGGGGCACATAGGACCATGTTCATCCTGATTGTGGAGATTTGTATTTGTGAAAGCTGTAACAAATTCACAAGCTGTGGTAGAGTTAATGATACGACAGCTGCGGGCTGTAGCGAGTGTTTTTTGTGGAGGAGCAGGAGGTATAAAATCAAAGATAATGGAGAAATGATCTGAAATGCCAGTATCTAGTGTAGTGGCTATTTGTCCATAAAAACTTAAGCAAACAAATAATCCATACTTTCAAATGTCCACTGGGGCTACGTCAAGGCTTTACGCAGTGGTGCAAACTTCCAATCAAGTAATGTCCATGCCAAAAAATGAGTTTGGTGGTGGTTTATTCACACATGAAGCAAGAGCAGCACAGATTTTGCATCCTCTCTATCTCTGTGGTAAAAACCATGTTCCCTCGCTGCTCCACCCACTTTGACCTATTTATACAAAAAAATCACCCACACCTGTCCATAAACAAAAGTATCAATAAACTAAATTAGCAAAAATAATAAACAAAAAATAAGCATAATGCAAAACAAATTATCTTTAACACACAAAACAAAAAGAAAATCAACTAGATTATAACTTAACCCTAAAATAGACAAAATAGCTTCAACATCTAGTATTTCTAAAGTACGTATTGGGAGGCCATGAGAGATTATCAGGTCCAATGTGTGACCATGTTTATGTGTTGGGACATCCAGTGACTGAGTTAAATCAAAAGAACTTCATACATTTTGAAAGCTTGTATAAAGGATTCCTCAAAGTCAGACACTACTTTGTAAAATATGATTTTTCCTTCATCTTCACTTTCTGTCTTTCAGAAATTCTCTTCATTGTCCATAAAGCCTTGGAGATAAGGTGAGTAGCTCCGTCATCCAGGAGGAACTTGGAGTAGAGCTGCTGCTTCTCCACATCTGGACAAGTACATCACATTGACAAATGTTCATGTTCATCTCAGATGGATTTCCTTCAGCATTTGTTTAGACTAGACTGACACCTGGAAGTCAGATGATGTCCAGAGGTTTGATAGTCTCTTATCATCTAGACACGTCTTACTATGAAAGATAACAAAACAAGAACCTCATTCTGATGTGTAAACATTAGTGTGATAATTCTCTCATTTGTGCAGAAATGGTATTAAACCTAGATGTATTTATGTACCTTGACTCCTAATAATTACTTTTTCCACACCAGGAATCTGATATTGAATTGTAATGTCTCCTGGTTACCGCCCACCAACCTGAGATCAGGGATCCCCCAAGAAGAGCTCTGGAGTGACGCTGTAGAGAGGGACGTTGGTTCCATAGTATTGATGTAGGGATTCTGAGTGACAGTTACAAAGAAGGAGGACAAGAAGTTGTGGAAAGTCAAGATCTCAGTGGTACCAGTAGTCATCAGAACACTCGGTGCTATGACTCTAGAGAGAGTGTACAGCTCTAGGAACAGACAAAATACTGCACAGAACCCTCCAGCTCCAAGACCTCCAGTAGGGGACCCAAGTTCCCGGACCCCTAGTAGAGGATCCAAACTGAAAGAGCTCAGAGTTCATATTGTAGAGAATGGGACATTTTGTCAAGAACATTAAAGTAAATGTGATTTGCAGCTGCTGTGGTGATGTTATCTTTTATTTTTTCCTGGTTTTATTTCAGTAAATCACAATTAAAAATAACGTGATAACTGAGTGTTATGTAAAAAAAAACTTAACATTCCAAAACAGTTTTGTCTTAATTAGATTTATTTTTAATGAACTCACAGTGTAATGACAATCAACTGAAACAAAAGAAGAAACTGTTAGAAACCCTGAAGGATCAGCAAAGTTCACCTGCTGGATGTTTATTACAAAATAAGTAGAATTCAAATTGAAGGAGTGACGAGTAAAACTAAAGAACTGAATCACTCTGTTGTCCTCAGCTGCTCCTTTTGGTCCGAGTCCTTCACAAACACTTCCTGTTGTTGTTATCTCATATTAAAACCTGTCCTACACAGCTGATGCAGGAGATTTTACACCCAACCAGATTCCATTCAATTTATGAGCAATTCAGGAAACAGCTAACAATCCAAGGCATGCTCTAAAGTCATTGTCTTATAACCATTTACATCTATGGAAACAAAAACAGGAGCATAAACAAGAAAAAATCCCCATCACGTACATAAATGTGGCCAAAGAAACCTGATTAATAAACACAATGAGACAATATATAATAAGAACATGTTCAATATCTCTTTTAGTTTTAAATAAATAACATGTTCACATTTTCAGAATAGAAAGAATGTGTGAAGCAGATGAAGTGAAAATCTTTAGGGTTTTAAAACAAACTACTGAAGGAGAAGCAGGTTTATTATGACAGTCCAGCCTTTTATCAACCAAACTCAAGTCTCCTTTTCATCTGAATTTAGATCAGCATGTGGACCACCAAAAGCCTAAACTACACAGCAGGCTCGTTCTTTAAGGACTCTAACAGTGAGGAAGCCCACTTACTGCTTTATGTACGATGGAACTCGGGGGGACTCCTCTTGTAACACACGAACTGATTTTAGATGTCTTTTAAATTATTTTTAAACATAAATCAGGTGAAAGGCAGTGTGATGACTTGTTTGGTTTACAGAATCAGTTACCATGGTAACAGAAGTAAACAAACCTCATGATGCTGAAAATTCTTGATCAAACCTGAAATGAACTCAGTAGTCCTGCTGTATAGTCCAGGGTACTGGTCTCCAAAACCAGATCAGTTAAAACCAGGAAGTCGTACGGGTCTTCAGCAGAAAGTGACTTGAAGGTGCAGGTTTTAACAAGTTATTACAAAATGAATTCATAAGGAAGTGCTTTAGTATCAGTGCTGGAAACCATCTTCCCCTGGTTCGTGAACTGTGTCAACCTATTCTTATTAATCCTGTTTAGTATCTTGTGGATCGTGTTGGAAGATGATGTTTCCAATTTACAGGATTATTTAATAATGAGTTGCAGATTGATAAAAGTTTGCTGTTTGGAAACCTTTAAAATTCAGTTTGTGTTGAATCTTCACAGGAACCCTCGTCGTTACCTGCTGCTGGATTTATCACATCATAGACATGACTGATGGCGAGCAGGAGTGTGTGTTTCTATGGTAACAGGGCTCAGCTATCCACCACCTGGTGTGGCAGAGTGACAGAGGAACCATTGATAAATGAGCCCTGTTTGTCTCTTCCTTTAAGAAAATAAGTCAGCAGCTCTCCCTTGCCCTTCACAAAGATGGGTCCTCTTCGAACAAAGCGGAAACCATACTCCTTTAGGATGTCATAGCAGTCCTCCACCACCTGGAAACAAACATGCATGAAGATAAAACCTGAAGCCATCACAGCTGATCTGTAACAACAAGAACATTTACTTAAAGTTACATAATAACTATAAATAACCAACTGCAGGTAAGACTTCTGCAACACACATTCTCACATTGTTTAATCTAACCGTCCTATTGAAAAAACAAAAGTTGGAACCAAGATGGCCGACTTCAAAATGGCCACCACGGTCACCCCCCATCTTGAAAAGTTTGCCCCCTCACATATACTAATGTGCCACAAACAGGAAGTTAATATCACCAACCATATTTATTAAGGTGTATCCATAGAAATGACCCGCTGACGGCTTGATGTCGCTACAGATTTTATTGACATAAATCCCACAAAGTATTCTGGGGCAGCTGCTCACTGAATATGAACTTGTTACATGCTGTAGTTAGTCCTATGATCCTTGGGGGGGGGCAGTGGTGCACCTCTCTGGGTGAGATCTTCCTTTCTCACTGTTATAAAGGCATGTGGAGAGGGGAGGAGCCAGACGGTCATAACGAGAGAGATGATCATGGCGGAAGGGAGAATCAGGAGTCTCTGAAGCAGCTGCGAAGTGATACTTTGTTCAGAGTTATTAAAAAAAGTATAACATTGATGGAATTGAGAAGGTGGTGGAGTTGATTACGCAAATAAAATCCCCCCCAGCGCCAGAGTTGGACTAACGGGACCTAGTATTGTGCCAAAGGAGGCGTGGTTTGCTCCAGCTCGTCATGTCCCACATTCTTCTTCCGCCTCTCGTTGTGAACAGACGCTTTCCAGCTGCTCCCTTATCTTTGTCCTCCCCCACTGTTCCTGCTTCTCGTCTCGTCTCTGTGTTTCTCTGTACTGGCTGCTGCAAATTGAAAATTAGAAAATGGATCTGGTTTCGTGGTCACTCAACGCATTGGACAAAGTTTTCTCAAACTTAAGGCTGAAAAAGGGGGAGCCGTCATGCCCGGAGTCGACCCTCCCAGCTGGGTTTACCATGGATTCCTGGGGCAAGTGGAAGATGGTATGCCTGTCTGTTCTGGCTGTCGAAGACGTGGAGGATGTCTACATATTTGGATTATTGATCGTGGGGTACCTGCTGATCGGCGCTGGTGGTTACCTGATGTATCTACAAATTCTAAAGTTATGGATGTTATGGGCTGGATCTGGCAACACTTAGACTAAAAGATTCGGAGATCAGGATCGCAAACTGGATGCGGTCTCGGAGCAGTACCGCGACCAGCTGGCTGTGATTCTCGAACGGGACAGGGAATGCCAGGTTCGAGACAGCAAGCTGGCTGATGGGGTCCTGGAGCTGAACCGTAAACTGGGTGCACTGCTGGATCTCACTGGAAGGATTGGTGCCACCTTGGAGAAGTTGCAGTTTCGGCTCGGAGTGGAGAAGTGATTGATTGATTATTGGTACTATGCAATTTGGCCCTAATTCGGATTATTCGGACTTTTTTCCACAATAGTGCACCATATGGACAATGAGAAGCTGTTGCAATTCTTCAGCTTCGACTTAATCTCTGTTATCTCATTTCGGCTGGCCTCAAGGCCAAAACACTGAATTCCTCCTGGAACAGTGAGCACCGAGACACACAGCCCCCTCCTTATCCGTGTCCACCGGGCGCCAAAGACTGTGGAAGACATAACATCTGCGTTGTCCCAGAGACGGTGTCCTTGATAACTCTCTGCACACAACCACATAACACTGATTACATTCACATCCTCAAGAAAGTTCTCAACATGTCTCGTGAACATCCCCCCCCCGCTGGAGGTTTTTATTGCTTATATCAAGCGCCCCCTCTTGACGGGGCACTGGGTGTAGGGAACCTTTTTTCTCCTCCCTCTGACCTTACGTGGTCTTATTCATCTTTTTTTTTTCCTAACACACAGGCTGATGCGTGCTTATGTATATGTATGTATTCTCCTGTGTGATCTTGGCTGGCCTGATCGAAGTGCGCCGGGTATACTGGCAGCCTGGAGAGTGAAGGTCAAGCTGTTCTCATGTCTCCTTGAATTTCCCTTCTGGGATAAATAAAATAAAGTATTTTCATTCATTCATTCATGTCTTTAGCCAATCCTATTTAATCCTATTAGCTTGGGTTCTCCTGATCCATCCCTTTAGTTATGCTGCTATAGGCTTAGCCTGCCAGAGGACATACTGTCCACTTGTCTTCACTCTGCTGTCTCTCTTTACTCTCCTTCCTTTCCACTGTCGCCAATCGTGCTGATCAGGATGGAGGATTGATCTGAACTAACAATTCAACCCAATCAGCTGGTTCCTGATAGAAAATGTTTTATTATTAATTGTTTGATTTTTCTGTGAAGTGCCTTGAAATGACTTTGTTATGAACTGGTACTTTATAAATAAATAAACTTGAAACTTGGTCTTTCTGGTTACTGCTTATGAACCTGCTACTCCCAACCCTAACTCCAGAACTGAAGAAGCCTTTTGGATAAAAAACATCTACAAGACAAACACAAAAGTCCCGTTGTCTTTATTAACCTGTTTACAGAGAACTACATCCTGGATGGACCAGAACCTACACATGTTTTTAAGAAGGAACAGAGAAGACTGGACTTCTTGTGGAAGCTCGGGTCCCTCCAAGATGAACAGGAGATCCTTCCTGTCTACAGCTAGAACCCTCTACAGGAGATCCTTCCCGTCCACAGCTAGAACCCTCTACAGGAGATCCTTCCCGTCCACATCTAGAACCCTCTACAGGAGATCCTTCCTGTCCACAGCTAGAACCCTCTACAGGAGATCCTTCCTGTCCACAGCTAGAACCCTCTACAGGAGATCCTTCCTGTCCACATCTAGAACCCTCTACAGGAGAACCTTACTGTCTACAGCTAGAACCCTCTACAGGAGATCCTTCCTGTCCACAGCTAGAACCCTCTACAGGAGATCCTTCCTGTCCACATCTAGAACCCTCTACAGGAGATCCTTCCTGTCTACAGCTAGAACCCTCTACAGGAGATCCTTCCTGTCCACATCTAGAACCCTCTACGGGAGATCCTTCCTGTCTACAGCTAGAACCCTCTACAGGAGATCCTTCCTGTCCACAGCTAGAACCCTCTACGGGAGATCCTTCCTGTCCACATCTAGAACCCTCTACAGGAGATCCTTCCTGTCTACAGCTAGAACCCTCTACGGGAGATCCTTCCTGTCCACATCTAGAACCCTCTACAGGAGATCCTTCCTGTCTACAGCTAGAACCCTCTACAGGAGATCCTTCCTGTCCACATCTAGAACCCTCTACAGGAGATCCTTCCTGTCTACAGCTAGAACCCTCTACAGGAGATCCTTCCCGTCCACAGATAGAACCCTCTACAGGAGATCCTTCCTGTCTACAGCTAGAACCCTCTACGGGAGATCCTTCCCGTCTACAGCTAGAACCCTCTACAGGAGATCCTTCCCGTCCACATCTAGAACCCTCTACAGGAGATCCTTCCCGTCCACATCTAGAACCCTCTACAGGAGATCCTTCCCGTCCACAGATAGAACCCTCTACAGGAGATCCTTCCCGTCTACAGCTAGAACCCTCTACGGGAGATCCTTCCCGTCTACAGCTAGAACCCTCTACGGGAGATCCTTCCTTTCTACAGCTAGAACCCTCTACGGGAGATCCTTCCTTTCTACTGCTAGAACCCTCTACAGGAGATCCTTCCCGTCTACAGCTAGAACCCTCTACAGGAGATCCTTCCCGTCTACAGCTAGAACCCTCTACAGGAGATCCTTCCCGTCAACAGCTAGAACTCTCTACGGGAGATCCTTCCCGTCTACAGCTAGAACCCTCTATGGGAGATCCTTCCCGTCAACAGCTAGAACCCTCTACGGGAGATCCTTCCCGTCTACAGCTAGAACCCTCTACGGGAGATCCTTCCTGTCCACAGCTAGAACCCTCTACGGGAGATCCTTCCCGTCCACATCTAGAACCCTCCACGGGAGATCCTTCCCGTCCACAGCTAGAACCCTCTACGGGAGATCCTTCCCGTCCACATCTAGAACCCTCTACAGGAGATCATTCCCGTCCACATCTAGAACCCTCTACAGGAGATCATTCCTGTCCACAGCTAGAACCCTCTACAGGAGATCCTTCCAGTCCACAGCTAGAACCCTCTACAGGAGATCCTTCCCGTCCACAGCTAGAACCCTCTACGGGAGATCCTTCCTGTCCACAGCTAGAACCCTCTACAGGAGATCCTTCCTGTCCACAGCTAGAACCCTCTACAGGAGATCATTCCTGTCCACAGCTAGAACCCTCTACAGGAGATCCTTCCCGTCCACAGCTAGAACCCTCTACAGGAGATCCTTCCCGTCCACAGCTAGAACCCTCTACGGGAGATCCTTCCTGTCCACAGCTAGAAGCCTCTACGGGAGGTCCTTCCCGTCCACAGCTAGAACCCTCTACGGGAGATCCTTCCTGTCCCCAGCTAGAACCCTCTACAGGAGATCCTTCCTGTCCGCAGCTAGAACCCTCTACAGGAGCTCTTCCTGTCTACAGCTAGAACCCTCTACAGGAGATCCTTCCTGTCTACAGCTAGAACCCTCTACAGGAGATCCTTCCTGTCTACAGCTAGAACCCTCTACAGGAGATCCTTCCTGTCCACAGCTAGAACCCTCTACAGGAGATCCTTCCTGTCCACAGCTAGAACCCTCTACAGGAGATCCTTCCCGTCTACAGCTAGAACCCTCTACAGGAGATCCTTCCCGTCTACAGCTAGAACCCTCTACAGGAGATCCTTCCTGTCCACAGCTAGAACCCTCTACAGGAGATCCTTCCTGTCTACAGCTAGAACCCTCTACAGGAGATCCTTCCCGTCTACAGCTAGAACCCTCTACGGGAGATCCTTCCCGTCCACAGCTAGAACTCTCTACGGGAGATCCTTCCCGTCTACAGCTAGAACCCTCTACGGGAGATCCTTCCTGTCTACAGCTAGAACCCTCTACGGGAGATCCTTCCTGTCCACAGCTAGAACCCTCTACGGGAGATCCTTCCCGTCTACAGCTAGAACCCTCTACGGGAGATCCTTCCTTTCTACAGCTAGAACCCTCTACAGGAGATCCTTCCCGTCTACAGCTAGAACCCTCTACAGGAGATCCTTCCCGTCTACAGCTAGAACCCTCTACAGGAGATCCTTCCTGTCCACAGCTAGAACCCTCTACAGGAGATCCTTCCCGTCCACAGCTAGAACCCTCTACGGGAGATCCTTCCTGTCCACAGCTAGAACCCTCTCCAGGAGATCCTTCCCGTCAACAGCTAGAACCCTCTACGGGAGATCCTTCCCGTCTACAGCTAGAACCCTCTACGGGAGATCCTTCCCGTCCACATCTAGAACCCTCTACGGGAGATCCTTCCTGTCCACAGCTAGAACCCTCTAAAGGAGATCCTTCCTGTCTACAGCTAGAACCCTCTACAGGAGATCCTTCCCGTCCACAGCTAGAACCCTCTACAGGAGATCCTTCCTGTCCACAGCTAGAACCCTCTACAGGAGATCCTTCCTGTCTACAGCTAGAACCCTCTACGGGAGATCCTTCCTGTCCACAGCTAGAACCCTCTACGGGTGATCCTTCCTGTCTACAGCTAGAACCCTCTACAGGAGATCCTTCCTGTCTACAGCTAGAACCCTCTACAGGAGATCCTTCCTGTCCACAGCTAGAACCCTCTACGGGAGATCCTTCCTGTCTACAGCTAGAACCCTCTACGGGAGATCCTTCCCGTCCACATCTAGAACCCTCTACGGGAGATCCTTCCCGTCACACTAGAACCCTCTACAGGAGATCCTTCCTGTCCACATCTAGAACCCTCTACAGGAGATCCTTCCTGTCTACAGCTAGAACCCTCTACGGGAGATCCTTCCCGTCCACATCTAGAACCCTCTACCGGAGATCCTTCCCGTCAACAGCTAGAACCCTCTACAGGAGATCCTTCCTGTCCACAGCTAGAACCCTCTACAGGAGATCCTTCCTGTCCACATCTAGAACCCTCTACAGGAGATCCTTCCCGTCTACAGCTAGAACCCTCTACGGGAGATCCTTCCCGTCCACATCTAGAACCCTCTACGGGAGATCCTTCCCGTCAACAGCTAGAACCCTCTACAGGAGATCCTTCCTGTCCACAGCTAGAACCCTCTACGGGAGATCCTTCCCGTCCACATCTAGAACCCTCTACAGGAGATCCTTCCCGTCCACATCTAGAACCCTCTACAGGAGATCCTTCCTGTCTACAGCTAGAACCCTCTACAGGAGATCCTTCCTGTCCACAGCTAGAACCCTCTACAGGAGATCCTTCCTGTCCACAGCTAGAACCCTCTACGGGAGATCCTTCCCGTCCACATCTAGAACCCTCTACAGGAGATCCTTCCCGTCCACATCTAGAACCCTCTACAGGAGATCCTTCCTGTCTACAGATAGAACCCTCTACAGGAGATCCTTCCTGTCCACAGCTAGAACCCTCTACGGGAGATCCTTCCTGGCCACAGCTAGAACCCTCTACAGCAGATCCTTCCCGTCCACATCTAGAACCCTCTACAGGATACCTTCCTGTCTACAGCTAGAACCCTCTACAGGAGATCCTTCCTGTCTACAGCTAGAACCCTCTACAGGAGATCCTTCCTGTCCACAGCTAGAACCCTCTACAGGAGATCCTTCCTGTCCACAGCTAGAACCCTCTACAGGAGATCCTTCCTGTCCACAGCTAGAACCCTCTACGGGAGATCCTTCCTGTCCACAGCTAGAACCCTCTACAGGAGATCCTTCCTGTCTACAGATAGAACCCTCTACAGGAGATCCTTCCTGTCCACAGCTAGAACCCTCTACGGGAGATCCTTCCCGTCTACAGCTAGAACCCTCTAGGGGAGATCCTTCCCGTCCACAGCTAGAACCCTCTACGGGAGATCCTTCCTTTCTACAGCTAGAACCCGCTACAGGAGACCCTTCCCGTCTACAGCTAGAACCCTCTACTGGAGATCCGTCCCGTCCACAGCTAGAACCCTCTACAGGAGATCCTTCCCGTCCACAGCTAGAACCCTCTACAGGAGATCCTTCCTGTCCACAGCTAGAACCCTCTACAGGAGATCCTTCCTGTCTACAGATAGAACCCTCTACAGGAGATCCTTCCTGTCCACAGCTAGAACCCTCTACAGGAGATCCTTCCCGTCCACAGCTAGAACCCTCTACAGGAGATCCTTCCCGTCCACAGCTAGAACCCTCTACAGGAGATCCTTCCCGTCTACAGCTAGAACCCTCTACGGGAGATCCTTCCTGTCTACAGCTAGAACCCTCTACGGGAGATCCTTCCTGTCCACAGCTAGAACCCTCTACGGGAGATCCTTCCTGTCCACAGCTAGAACCCTCTACAGGAGATCCTTCCTGTCTACAGATAGAACCCTCTACAGGAGATCCTTCCTGTCTACAGCTAGAACCCTCTACAGGAGATCCTTCCCGTCTACAGCTAGAACCCTCTACGGGAGATCCTTCCTGTCTACAGCTAGAACCCTCTACGGGAGATCCTTCCTGTCCACAGCTAGAACCCTCTACAGGAGATCCTTCCTGTCCACAGCTAGAACCCTCTACGGGAGATCCTTCCTGTCCACAGCTAGAACCCTCTACGGGAGATCCTTCCTGTCCACAGCTAGAACCCTCTACAGGAGATCCTTCCTGTCTACAGCTAGAACCCTCTACAGGAGATCCTTCCCGTCTACAGCTAGAACCCTCTACGGGAGATCCTTCCTGTCTACAGCTAGAACCCTCTACGGGAGATCCTTCCTGTCTACAGCTAGAACCCTCTACAGGAGATCCTTCCTGTCCACAGCTAGAACCCTCTACAGGAGATCCTTCCCGTCCACAGCTAGAACCCTCTACAGGAGATCCTTCCTGTCCACAGCTAGAACCCTCTACGGGAGATCCTTCCTGTCCACAGCTAGAACCCTCTACGGGAGATCCTTCCCGTCCACATCTAGAACCCTCTACAGGAGATCATTCCTGTCCACAGCTAGAACCCTCTACAGGAGATCCTTCCCGTCCACAGCTAGAACCCTCTACGGGAGATCCTTCCTGTCCACAGCTAGAACCCTCTACGGGAGATCCTTCCTGTCCACAGCTAGAACCCTCTACAGGAGATCCTTCCTGGCCACAGCTAGAACCCTCTACAGGAGATCCTTCCCGTCCACAGCTAGAACCCTCTACAGGAGATCCTTCCCGTCCACAGCTAGAACCCTCTACAGGAGATCCTTCCTGTCCACAGCTAGAACCCTCTAAAGGAGATCCTTCCTGTCTACAGCTAGAACCCTCTACAGGAGATCCTTCCTGTCTACAGATAGAACCCTCTACAGGAGATCCTTCCTGTCCACAGCTAGAACCCTCTACGAGAGATCCTTCCTGTCCACAGCTAGAACCCTCTACAGGAGATCCTTCCTGTCTACAGCTAGAACCCTCTACAGGAGATCCTTCCTGTCTACAGATAGAACCCTCTACAGGAGATCCTTCCTGTCCACAGCTAGAACCCTCTACGGGAGATCCTTCCCGTCTACAGCTAGAACCCTCTAGGGGAGATCCTTCCCGTCCACAGCTAGAACCCTCTACGGGAGATCCTTCCTTTCTACAGCTAGAACCCTCTACAGGAGATCCTTCCCGTCTACAGCTAGAACCCTCTACAGGAGATCCTTCCCGTCTACAGCTAGAACCCTCTACAGGAGATCCTTCCTGTCTACAGATAGAACCCTCTACAGGAGATCCTTCCTGTCCACAGCTAGAACCCTCTACGGGAGATCCTTCCTGTCCACAGCTAGAACCCTCTACAGGAGATCCTTCCCGTCCACAGCTAGAACCCTCTACGGGAGATCCTTCCTGTCCACAGCTAGAACCCTCTAAAGGAGATCCTTCCTGTCTACAGCTAGAACCCTCTACAGGAGATCCTTCCTGTCCACAGCTAGAACCCTCTACAGGAGATCCTTCCTGTCTACAGATAGAACCCTCTACAGGAGATCCTTCCTGTCCACAGCTAGAACCCTCTACGAGAGATCCTTCCTGTCCACAGCTAGAACCCTCTACGGGAGATCCTTCCCGTCCACATCTAGAACCCTCTACAGGAGATCATTCCTGTCCACAGCTAGAACCCTCTACAGGAGATCCTTCCTGTCTACAGATAGAACCCTCTACAGGAGATCCTCCTGTCCACAGCTAGAACCCTCTACAGGAGATCCTTCCTGTCTACAGATAGAACCCTCTACAGGAGATCCTTCCTGTCCACAGCTAGAACCCTCTACGAGAGATCCTTCCTGTCCACAGCTAGAACCCTCTACAGGAGATCATTCCTGTCCACAGCTAGAACCCTCTACAGGAGATCCTTCCCGTCCACAGCTAGAACCCTCTACGAGAGATCCTTCCTGTCCACAGCTAGAACCCTCTACAGGAGATCCTTCCTGTCTACAGCTAGAACCCTCTACAGGAGATCCTTCCTGTCTACAGATAGAACCCTCTACAGGAGATCCTTCCTGTCCACAGCTAGAACCCTCTACGAGAGATCCTTCCTGTCCACAGCTAGAACCCTCTACAGGAGATCCTTCCTGTCCACAGCTAGAACCCTCTACAGGAGATCCTTCCTGTCCACAGCTAGAACCCTCTACAGGAGATCCTTCCTGTCTACAGATAGAACCCTCTACAGGAGATCCTTCCTTCCACAGCTAGAACCCTCTACGAGAGATCCTTCCTGTCCACAGCTAGAACCCTCTACAGGAGATCCTTCCCGTCCACAGCTAGAACCCTCTACAGGAGATCTTTCCTGTCCTCAGCTAGAACCCTCTACAGGAGATCCTTCCTGTCTACAGCTAGAACCCTCTACGGGAGATCCTTCCCGTCCACATCTAGAACCCTCCACGGGAGATCCTTCCCGTCCACAGCTAGAACCCTCCACGGGAGATCCTTCCTGTCCACAGCTAGAACCCTCTACGGGAGATCCTTCCTGTCTACAGCTAGAACCCTCTACGGGAGATCCTTCCCGTCCACATCTAGAACCCTCTACGGGAGATCCTTCCCGTCCACATCTAGAACCCTCCACGGGAGATCCTTCCTGTCCACAGCTAGAACCCTCTACGGGAGATCCTTCCTGTCTACAGCTAGAACCCTCTACAGGAGATCCTTCCTCTCCACAGCTAGAACCCTCTACGGGAGATCCTTCCCGTCCACATCTAGAACCCTCTACAGGAGATCATTCCTGTCCACAGCTAGAACCCTCTACAGGAGATCCTTCCCGTCCACAGCTAGAACCCTCTACGGGAGATCCTTCCTTTCTACAGCTAGAACCCTCTACAGGAGATCCTTCCCGTCTACAGCTAGAACCCTCTACAGGAGATCCTTCCCGTCTACAGATAGAACCCTGTACAGGAGATCCTTCCCGTCTACAGCTAGAACCCTCTACAGGAGATCCTTCCTGTCCACAGCTAGAACCCTCTACGAGAGATCCTTCCTGTCCACAGCTAGAACCCTCTACAGGAGATCCTTCCTGTCTACAGCTAGAACCCTCTACAGGAGATCCTTCCTGTCTACAGATAGAACCCTCTACAGGAGATCCTTCCTGTCCACAGCTAGAACCCTCTAGATCAGGGGTGTCCAACTCCAGGCCTCGAGGTCCACTATCCTGCACATTTTAGATGTTCCCCTGTTTCAACACACCTGATTCAAATCTGCAACCTCTCAGCAAGTCCTATAGAAGCCTGTTAACGACCTGTTCATTTGCAGAAGGTGTGGTGAAACAGGGGAACATCTAAAATGTGCAGGATAGTGGCCTTCGAGGCCTGGAGTTTCCCACCCCTGCTCTAGAACGTCTCTGAAGAAACACTAACTTATTACAACATGTCATTTACCTTCAGGAATCATGAAGTATTTTTGAATGTGAATTTAAAGAAAAGTAGTGGACTCATTTATTTATTATTAATGTTGGACCCCTACCTGAATATTTCCCATCACCCCTGTGGACTCCATGCGACTTGCCACATTCACAGTGTTTCCCCAGATGTCGTAGTGGGGCTTGCGAGCCCCAATGACTCCTGCTAACACTCCTCCCTTATTTAGACCTGCAGGAAAGAGACCATAAGCATGTTGTGTGTGAGTCCAGATTCACTCTGAAATCAAAGCAGAGCCCATTATTTCTTTGTTTGTTTGATCTACCTGTTTTTTAATATACAGATGTTCTCTGTGAAGCCAGATGTGTTTGTAATGTTAGTGGTCTTCAATAGAAGCTAATCTGACACGATTGTTTGTTTTGAACCTCTTACAAGCAACAGCTCCAGGACACAAAAATCAGTTTTAAGAGTTTTAATGGTTAATAGTGTTACAGGAAAGGAAGATGCTGAACAGACAATGGAACACTTGGAGAAGATTCTCCTGGGTCGGAGCACCGGGATCTGAATGGTGAAGAGAACAGGTTAGTGAGGAATCAATGGAACTGAGGTGAACTGATGAAAACAAGAGAGGAGCTGCTTGTGGTTGTGGTTGTAGTGGATGGACCGGGAGGAGGTGCTGCCAGTGTCGGAGGACTGAGGTTGGCATGTGGTGGCGGCGAGAGGCAGTAGAGCTGGTGCGTAAACCCGTGGACCTGATGGAGATTGGAGGGTGGACAGACCGACTGAGGAGATGGTGTGTTTTCCCTGGCAGGTGTGGCGACAGGGGGGGAGGAGATGAACCTGGGCTGACGGGAGAGGAGTCCGGAGCAGACGAGGAAGAACCGGTGTGGGAACCAGTTGGGTGGCAAGAGATCCAGGAGGATGCTGGTGTGGAGGATCGCACCCAGAGAAGAGGTGTGGTGTGGAAACCACAGGATTGCAGGCTGCTCCAGAGAAGAAGGATCACTACAAGTCATAGAACCAACTGGCGTTCGTCTCCTGCCGTTCTTCCCCTTTTAACTCAGAACTGGTGATGAGCGTGATGACCTGCGCTGATCTGGTCTGCCACACCCCTGCAGGAGAAAGGTAAGTACACACACCACTACACGCACACAGATACATAACATAATCAGGCTATCTGAATGTCTTCATAAGTCTTTTTTGGCTATATGTTAATTTATTTGAAATTTGTTTCAGTCCATAATTTGTTTTCTATTCTTTAAAGATGTGTTGATGTAATTTTTCTGTTTTTAAAGGACAAGCTTATTTTTGCTAAGCCACTGACTCGTTCAACCAGGACAAGGCTCCTAAACTTAGATGATGAATAAAAGTTATGTAACATTACCTTACTGCAGGTAACTCAAGACTAAATCATGGCAATGGTGAGCGACCAGTGCAAAAAAGAAAAACCAGGTTTGATGTGGGAGCTTGTGGTGAATGAATGACCAGAGTCAAGAATGATGTTTTGGAAGTAAATTAATTAATGAATCAATAATCACATAAATAGATACAAAATCACAAAATTCTTTTCAAGAACATGAACACAAATTAATCACATGGGAACCAACACTCAGTTTTATTTTGACAGAAAATGACCCTCAGGTTAGTTCAACAGTAAAGTTCAGCTTTATGCAGATTGATGTGTCCTAATGAGAGTCACTAAAGACCTGAAATAATAATAATACATTTCATAAATCTTGTGCTGGGCCTGTTATTCTGTCTGAAGAACATGATTTAAGATGCAGTTAATGTTGTATAGATACACAATCTATTGACAAACATTTTGGGACTCAATCCTCACTACTAAATATTTTACAGTCAGCTGTTAGTGGGATTAGAACAAAGTGGAAGCAGTTAGGAACATCAGCAGCTCAAACAGGAAGTAGTAGGTCACATTAACTCGCAGAGCAGGTCAGAACATGCTGAGGAGCACAGTGAGCAGAACTCAGGAACTTCCTGCAGAGTCTGGAGCTACAGACCTCCAAACATCATGTAGCCTTCAGATCAGCTGAATAACCGTGTGTAGAGAACTTTATGGAAGGGGTTTCCATGATGCAGCTGCATCCAGCCTCACATCAACAGGTGCAAACTAAAGCTTCAGATCAAACCACCACAGGACCCTAGAGCCATGGAGACCAGTTCTCAGGAGTGACCAATCACACTTCTCTTAATCTGATGGACGAGGCTTGGTTTGGTGGTTCCCAGGAGACCAGTAGCTGTCTGATGGACTAGTCTGGGTTTGGTGGTTCCCAGGAGACCGGTACCTGTCCTATGGATGAGTCTGGGTTTGGTGGTTCCCAGGAGACCGGTACCTGCCCTATGGACGAGTCTGGTGGTTCCCAGGAGACCAGTACCTGTCCTATGGATGAGTCTGGTGGTTCCCAGGAGACCAGTATTTGTCCTATGGATGAGTCTGGTGGTTCCCCGGTTGTTTACCAGAACCCACAGCAGGTCCATAAAGACCTGGATGGATGAACCAGTTTGGTTCTGACCTCAACCCCACTGAACACCTTTGGGATGTATTATAGTGGAGACGGTGAGCCGGACCTTCTGGTCCAACATCAGAGTTGGACCTCATAAACGTGGTTCTGGAAGAAGAATCAAAGATTCCCATAAAGACTCCTGAAGCTTAGAGAACCTTCTAGAAGAGCTGCTGCTGCTGCAGAGGGTCGACTCCATATTAAACCCAATGGATTAAGAACACAAGGTCATTAAAGGTCATCAGGGTGAAGGAAGATGTCCTGATACTTTTGGTAGTATAATGTGTCCTTGTTTTTTGTTTCTTATCAGAAACATCTTGCCAAGATATGCCAAGTTCTATTTGGTTTTTTGTTTGAAGTAATCATAAACATCATGTTTCTACAGGAAGAAAATGATGTAAAGGAAAACTGTATCCACTGTAAAAATGTGTTAATTTGTAGATGAGCTCCAAGGAATCTGTTTTTTAATTTGATAATCTACTAGTTTTTATCTTTTTATAAGAACATTCACAGTGAAACATTTGGTCAACTTCCTGTCTGTCTAACTGGCTGCTGACAGGTTCCAGACCATTAAAGAGGGCCAACATTAACAGCAAAGAACTACATTTAGAACATAACTTTCAAATGATCTGCATGATTCAGAAGAAAAAAAAACTTTCTGTATGTTTTGTCAGAAATAACTGACGGGATCTGCAGGAAAATGTCACCAGATAAAAGAACATGGACAGGAAGCTAGCTAGCAATTATCATTTCAGCAAGCTTCAACATGAAAAAAATTCTTGAGCATCAGTAAGTTTCGTATAGACTCTGTAACTTTGTGTGAAATCAGATTTTCCTTTAAGAAAAAAAAAAAGTTTTAGACACGTCAGCAGTTTCAGTCCAACTCTGAACGTTTGACAAGGTGCAGCAGAAAAACAGTAAAAACTACAATTCATAACAAAGTTTCCCAAAATGTTATGAAATAAATTAGATTGTGAATTTTACATGGGAAGTGCTTATTTATTAAAAGGAGAAAATATTTTTTCATCTCACATAAAACCTCCAATTTTATATACTAGTTGAAAAAAATAATGTAATGTTAGTTTAAATAACTGAGAAGTAGATTATCACTTGGTTTTATTAAAACATTAACTGTTCTGTTAAACTGAAATGGCCTTTTTGATTAAATTGTTGGAATTTAATTTTAAAAATGTGGTTGCAGCTTAAAAAATGGATTTTGCACAGAACTCTTATTTGTTCAAGATAATGTTTAATTATTTTTTGTCAAGCTCATTTTTATATTAACACCATTTCTATTTTTCAAGCCTTTATGTCACTAGGCAGACCCCACCCTCTGGCCAAAGTGTCAGAAACCTAAACAAATATAGAATTACATGCAGTCGCAATAATGAAGAGTTCAGGTAAAAATTCCTTCTTATCTTTAAATCAACAATAAACATCAAATTGAGTTTGAGTTTGTCACAGTTAAATTACTGCTGAGACAAACTGCAGTTTGTCTCCTCGATCCAGCTTCAGTGAAGCTTCCGTACGTCATCACAGAACAACATTAAAGGAATTTGTTCACAATAAACAAGTTAGTTTTGATCATAAATAGTTTACATTTGTTTAACACACATCATCCGTCTAAGAAGGAGTTTCCCCACATTTTCGATCATTTCTTTGACCAGATTTGTAAAGTATGACAACATGCACATGCATATCAAAATATTATTAATCTACAAATCAAATTAAAGGTTGAATATGGAACATTTTCATAAAAATCAATATACAGTGGACGATGGTTAAATGCATGGCTTCAGGCAGATGCCAGACACGCGTGCGTAAACGCCAGAGCAGTCTAGTTCCACACACCTAACAGTGAGAGTGTGTGTGAGAACACCAGCGGAGGTTTACAGTCAAGTAACTAGTTAGAAACAGTGAGATTTAGTGAGATGCATGTATGATACCTCCAGATGTTTTGTGCATATGTCAGTCGGAGCAGTGCATATAAACGTATGGATTCTCTATGATGCAGTTTTGTGTATAAGTGTGTTTTGTATATAACTGTCACATTATTTTATTTCTGATATTAATCCCTTGTGGGGAAATTTGTCTCTGCATTTGACCCATCCTCACCATGAGGTGAGGAGCAGAGGGCAGCCATCTTGAACAGCGCCCGGGGGGGCAGTTACACAGTTCAGTATGTTGCCCAAGGATACTTCGACGTAGCTTGCTGGCACCGGTGATCGAACCCGCCATCTTTCGAATGAAGGGCGACCACCCTTCCGCTAGACTACGCGCCTGCAACATAATAACTTAACAACATAATACCTCCACGGGGTGTTTGGAGGGTTGTAGAATGAAAATACAACATTTTCTTTAAAAATTATATTTGAAGTAAAATATAATAAAATATTTATTCTGACGGGCACGACGTTGGTATTATGTTTACATCTACCAGCCAATAGCTGGCAGAGCTGCGGGCACCATTGTGTGGAGTAGTCCGGCACAGTGAGGCTGGTACTGTGGAGTCTGCAGGTCCAGCACCTTATTTGCTTGCCATAGAGATTTTCTGACATGTGGCGCCCTGATGGCTGGAGGCCTTGTTCTGTTGTTGTGGTGTTCGTGTTCCATATTCCACCTTAATAGCAATCTTGATTTCTACATAAATAACAGTAGAAAAACTAAAACCATTTTTGTTGAAGAAACAAAGTATAAATTAGTGTTTTGTGCCTTTTTTCAACAGAAATAAACAAAGTATAAACCACCCCAAGTCCCAGATGAAAAACTACCACATACCAATGCGTAGCATGAAGTTGTTGAATGACTGGTAGTTGATGTTCATGAGTGTGACCTTCATGGCCAAAGCAAAGTCTGCAAGGTCTGCCAGGTGCTGCCAGCGCTCTCGATCAGACAGATCCTCCTTCTGTTAGACACAAATCAAACAAGACTCACACCATCTATTAGGCCCCTTTTAGTTAAATGTTACAAACTATCTGTCAAGATCCTCTGAGCAAGTAGAATTTAACTACTTCTATTAAAAACAGAAGGACCCCGGATATTGTTTGTTGACATGCATGTGCAACTTTGCATAGAAGTCAGGAACAGCACCTCTAGATGAGGAGACTGATGGTCCCTCTATTTAAAAAACTGGCTCACTCTGTGAGCAAAATGTTAATAAGATAGAAGTCATGCATTCTGCTTACTTTTGTGCATGTATAACCATTGTTGACATCTGGGGTGACACCTGATGCTGCCATGTAGGTGCTGCCAATGGTCTTAATCTTTGTGATGTGGCGAAATTGAGGTTCATCTAGGAGCTGCATGAGCACAGGTCAAAGGTCAGTGAGTGCTATAGGTGCAGATGTCATTTCAGTTTCACAAGGAAAATCAAGCATTTTCAAATCTAAACAGAAAGGCAGATGGTCAGCTGGTTAACAGCTAGTAGTTAACAGTTGCTGGTTAACTGGTGGTGGGTAAAAGGTGGTGGTTAACAGTTAGTGGTTAACAGGTGGTGGTTAACAGCTAGTAGTTAACAGTTGCTGGTTAACTGGTGGTGGGTAAAAGGTGGTGGTTAACAGCTAGTGGTTAACAGGTGGTGGTTAACAGCTAGTAGTTAACAGTTGCTGGTTAACTGGTGGTGGGTAAAAGGTGGTGGTTAACAGCTAGTGGTTAACAGGTGGTGGTTAACATGTGGTGGTTAACAGCTAGTGGTTAACAGCTAGTAGGTAACAGCTAGTGGGTAACAGCTAGTAGTTAACAGCTGGTGCTTAACAGGTGGCGGTTAACAGGTGGTGGGTAACAGCTAGCGGGTAACAGTTAGTAGTTTACAGCTGGTGGTTAACAGGTGGTGGTTAACAGCTAGTGGGTAACAGTTAGTAGTTTACAGCTGGTGGTTAACTGCAAGTGGTTAACAGCTGGTGGTTAACAGGTGGTGATACAGCTAGTGGTTAACAGGTGGTGTGTAACAGGTGGTGATACAGCTGGTGGTTAACAGCTGGTGGTTAACAGGTGGTGATACAGCTAGTGGTTAACAGGTGGTGGGTAACAGGTGGTGATACAGCTGGTGGTTAACAGGTGGTGATACAGCTAGTGGTTAACAGGTGGTGGGTAACAGGTGGTGATACAGCTGGTGGTTAAGAGGTGGTGATACAGCTAGTGGTTAACAGGTGGTGGGTAACAGGTGGTGATACAGCTGGTGGTTAACAGGTGGTGATACAGCTAGTGGTTAACAGCTGGTGGTTAACAGGTGGTGATACAGCTGGTGGTTAACAGGTGGTGGGTAACAGCTAGTGGTTAAAAGGTTGTGGTTAACAGCTAGTAGTTAACAGCTAGTGTTTAACAGGTGGTGGTTAACAGGTGGTGATACAGCTGGTGGTTAACAGCTGGTGGTTAACAGCTGGTGGTTAACAGGTGGTGATACAGCTGGTGGTTAACAGGTGGTGGGTAACAGCTAGTGGTTAAAAGGCTGTGGTTAATAGGTGGTGGTTAACAGCTAGTGGTTAACAGGTGGTGGTTAACAGCTAGAAGTTAACAGTTGCTGGTTAACTGGTGGTGGGTAAAAGGTGGTGGTTAACAGCTAGTGGTTAACAGGTGGTGGGTAACAGGTGGTGATACAGCTGGTGGTTAACAGGTGGTGATACAGCTGGTGGTTAACAGGTGGTGGGTAACAGCTAGTGGTTAAAAGGTTGTGGTTAACAGGTGGTGGTTAACAGGTGGTGATACAGCTGGTGGTTAACAGGTGGTGATACAGCTAGTGGTTAACAGGTGGTGGGTAACAGGTGTTGATACAGCTGGTGGTTAACAGCTGGTGGTTAACAGCTGGTGGTTAACAGGTGGTGATACAGCTGGTGGTTAACAGGTGGTGGGTAACAGGTGGTGATACAGCTGGTGGTTAACAGCTGGTGGTTAACAGGTGGTGATACAGCTGGTGGTTAACAGGTGGTGGGTAACAGCTAGTGGTTATAAGGTTGTGGTTAACAGCTAGTAGTTAACAGCTAGTGTTTAACAGGTGGTGGATAACAGATAGTGGTTAACAGGTGGTGGTTAACAGCTAGTAGATAACAGTTGCTGGTTAACTGGTGGTGGGTAAAAGGTGGTGGTTAACAGCTAGTGGTTAACAGGTGGTGGTTAACAGCTAGTAGGTAATGGCTAGTGGGTAACAGCTAGTAGTTAACAGCTGGTGGTTAACAGGTGGCGGTTAACAGGTGGTGGTTAACATCTAGTGGGTAACAGTTAGTAGTTTACAGCTGTTGGTTAACAGGTGGTGGTTAACAGCTAGTGGGTAACAGTTAGTAGTTTACAGCTGGTGGTTAACTGCAAGTGGTTAATAGCTGGTGGTTAACAGCTAGTGGGTAACAGTTAGTAGTTTACAGCTGTTGGTTAACAGGTGGTGATACAGCTAGTGGTTAACAGGTGGTGGCTAACAGGTGGTGATACAGCTGGTGGTTAACAGCTGATGGTTAAAAGGTGGTGATACAGCTGGTGGTTAACAGGTGGTGGGTAACAGGTGGTGATACAGCTGGTGGTTAACAGCTGGTGGTTAACAGGTGGTGATACAGCTGGTGGTTAACAGGTGGTGGGTAACAGCTAGTGGTTAAAAGGTTGTGGTTAACAGGTGGTGGTTAACAGCTAGTAGTTAACAGCTGGTGGCTAACAGCTGGTGGTTAACTGCAAGTGGTTAACAGCTGGTGGTTAACAGGTGGTGATACAGCTGGTGGGTAACAGTTCGTAGTTTACAGCTGGTGGTTAACAGGTGGTGGTTAACAGCTAGTGGGTAACAGTTAGTAGTTTACAGCTGGTGGTTAACAGTTGGTGGTTAACAGCTTTTGGTTAACAGGTGGTGGTTAACAGCTGGTGGTTAGAAGGTAGTGGTTAACAGCTAGTGGTTAACAGCTGGTGGTTAACAGCTGGTGGTTAACTGCAAGTGGTTAACAGCTGGTGGTTAACCGGTGGTGATACAGCTGGTGGTTAACAGGTGGTGATAAAGCTGGTGGTTAACAGGTGGTGGGTAACAGGTGGTGGTTAACAGCTTGGTTAACAGCTGGTGGTTAACAGGTGGCGGTTAACAGGTGGTGGTTAACAGCAAGTGGTTAACAGCTTGGTTAACAGCTGGTGGTTAACAGCTGGTGATACAGCTGGTGGTTAACAGCTGGTGATACAGCTGGTGATACAGCTGGTGATACAGCTGATGGTTAACAGCAAGTGGTTAACAGCAAGTGGTTAACAGCTGGTGGTTAACAGCAAGTGGTAAACAGCAAGTGGTTAACAGCTGGTGATACAGCTGGTGATACAGCTGGTGATACAGCTGATGGTTAACAGCAAGTGGTTAACAGCTGGTGATACAGCTGGTGGTTAACAGGTGGTGATACAGCTGGTGGTTAACAGGTGGTGGTTAACATATGGTGGTTAACAGATGGTGGTTAATAGCTGGTGGTTAACAGCTAGTGGTTAACAGGTGGTGATACAGCTGGTGGTTAACAGGTGGTGGTTAACATATGGTGGTTAACAGATGGTGGTTAATAGCTGGTGGTTAACAGCTAGTGGTTAACAGGTGGTGATACAGCTGGTGTTTAACAGCTGGTGGTTAACAGGTGGTGGTTAACAGCCGGTGAAACTGAACTTCACTTTAATTCCTGGCAGCATGTTAAATGGAACATCTGTTTTTGCGTCATTCTTCAGGACCTTTAATGATTTTTGATACCCAGAAGATTTTTACAGATTGTATCTATTTCACTTTCTAGTTCAGTTTATAAAAATATATTTTTATTTTATTTATATGACATCACCCCTCATTTACATAAACAATGTAACTTTCTCTGGTCCCTCCCCCAATCTGACCAGGGTCCAATCCAGGGTCCAGTCCAGGGTGTCCAGATCATAGTCCAATCTAGGGTCCAGTCTAGAATCCAGCACAGGGTGTCCAGATCAGGGTCCAAGCCAGGGTCCAGATCAGAGTCCAGCTTTAGCATTAGTTGATGGTGGAATGTAAACTGCTACTATAATAACACTGATGAACTCCCTTGGTAGGTAATATGGACGAAAAACAACAGCCAATATCAATATCAATTCAGTTCAATATCTGGACTGCAGAGACGATATTTCACAACAGCATGTCCAGGATGACACCCTTTTTTGTTAAATAATATAGCGATCCCACCTCCTTTTTATTTGCCACTCCTCTTCAAATCTGTCTGCCCGTATTGTTTTAAAGCCAGGCAGAGACACGCTGGAGTCC
Organism: Pachypanchax playfairii; assembly: GCA_006937955.1. Taxonomy (NCBI): domain Eukaryota; kingdom Metazoa; phylum Chordata; class Actinopteri; order Cyprinodontiformes; family Aplocheilidae; genus Pachypanchax; species Pachypanchax playfairii. The sequence goes on from SSNP01000267.1 coordinate 126,390, forward strand.
AGGATATGTTCCTTTAGCCATGTCTCAGTAAAACACACGATGCTGCATTCCTGATACTCTGGCTGGGTCTTCAACAGAGTTTCAAGTTCATCCATTTTGTTAGCAAAGAGATCTCACATTTGTCAATATGACTGATGGAAGTGAAGGTTTAAACTTCCTCTTTCTCTCTCTTCACTTTGCTCCTGTCCTGCATCCACATCATCTTCTTTTTAGCTCATCTGGGATCCAGAGAATTTGAGGATTATTTGAGCCTTAGAAATGTCCATTAACTGCTCTCTCCTGTAAACAAGCCTCTTGTTGCCATGGTGACGCACCATAACAAGTGGTAAAAAGGCAAAAATCATGCTAAAAAACTCTCAATCAGCACAGCACCCAAATCAGAACAAAAAAAAGTATCTCAGAAACAATATTTCAAAAGAAAAAACCATCAAGAAACAGTCAAAAAGAACAAAAAATGCTAGCAAAGTCACAGAGCTACTCCAACAAGCTGCCACCAGTTGTAGCGCTATTCCGGAACTGCCATTTTCACACCCAGTACGAAACCAAGAATCTGTGGACCCGAAATATTCAACATAAAACTCAGAAAAACTTTTTTGGTTTGTTTGTTCTTTGTGACAGAGCACCTTTAAACCTTGGCTGTTGAAGAGTAAATTTGCCCTGATGTAATAAGGTACCCAGACCCACAATTCTGTCTGGCAAATATCAGGCCAGGACAGGCTATAAAAACGAACAGACAGACAGACAGACAGACAGACAGACAGACAGACAGACAGACAGACAGACAGACAGACAGACAGACAGACAGACAAATGAAATCACTGTAAAAGTGTTTTTGAAAAGGTCAAAATGAAACACTGTGAGGAACTTTTTTAAACGAATCAAACTGCTTGTGTCTTGACAGCTTGATGTTTGTATATACTTATATTCAAGAAGTGTATAAAGAGAGACTTCAAAAGACTGATGATCATACAGATTACATTGACAAGAATGTTGACTTGACTTAATTAAAACCCTTTGCAGAATGCTGATGAGGTTACAGTGTTGACCATTTACCAAACAGAAAGAACTAGAAATGAACTGACAGTGTCATGACACACACCTAACAGGCTTAAAACAGAAACTTACGCTGTCAAAGTCTGAGATGATCTCATTGAGAAAGCGTAAGCATTCAATGCCACCATTATTGATGCTCTCTTCAGTGTAAAAGTCAGAAAAGTTGGGAATGGAAGCAAACATGACTCCAATCTCATCGTAGGACTGGCTGTATAACTCCTGAAACAGAACAGATTGAAGAGGAAAGTGTTAGGAAGATAAATGTTGATATGGTTTCACTCTGATGTGCACTGTCATAGGCTTTCTGGGACAAATGGCTGCTCTCCTTGTGAGTTTTGTATGTAAAGCATCCAAATATAAAAAATGACACCTTTAATCCAAAATGGGTTTGGAGAAAGGGTCCCAGAGGGATGGCTCCTTTGTGTCATGGATGTTAAAGGTCCAATATGTCAGAATATTCCAGGTAAATACCAACCCAACAGTTTAATGTTCCTCTGATGATGAAAGTAAAGTTACATTGGAACAGATCTGGATCTCAGTCAGCTGGTGGTCTCTAGTTTCTGTTCCAGGACACAATCATTGTTTACAATAACTCTTCCACGTCCAGACTTCCTGGTTCCACAATGAATCACATGTCAACCTGCAGGTTACCAAGTCTTCAACACAAGCAGTTGTAATTCCACAACGACCAGCAGCCCTGAGGTAACTTGTAGTAAACCTAAGAAACCACCACATCCTTCCCAAAAACTGAACTAATACAAGAGAAACTAAACCAGGATCCACATTGGAACTGGCAACCCAGCAGGAACATCAGGAAGGGGGTGAGTGAGAGGGGACAGGTTGGTTTTCTACATGAACGACTTGATGACGAGATCTAATTCTTACATGTTGTATCTTTGAAGTTTTTTGGGGTTTTGTTTTGAAGCAGCAGGTGGGGAAAACGTTTTCTACATCATGCAAAACTAAAGGAAGGTTGTGATTTCATTTACTAGACTGGGCTGGACAGAGGAAGTTCTCTTCATGTAGCTGGTCTAGTGAAATGGCTCAGAGAACTTTGCAACTGTTCAGATTATTTCCTAATAATCTGAGACACATTTTAATATAGAGTCAAATTTCCTTTTGAAATTTTAAAGTGAGTAGAGTGATATATTTTTAGTGGCATGGCTTTTCTGGTCTCCTGGTTTCCACAGACTGTCCCGTGGTGTTAATCTACCTGAACCTGTCCCTGAGCTGCAGAGACAAGCTAGCACCCTGTGAATAGGTACGTGCCTTGGTGAAAACTATTACTTTTCAATTGATCTTGATAGGTTACACTTATCTGACAAATTTAGAAATGTCAGTAAAGCAGGAGGCTGAATGTTGGAAACTTTCAGGGAGGAACTGTGGATTCATGTACTCACCTGTTTAGAGTTGAAATAACTCGAACTAATATTGCTCATGAAGTCTGTTGCAGAATCGAAGAACACGCCCGCCAAGAAAAAGTCACAGAACACAGACTTCCTATTCTCAGTAGGTGGGGCTAATGTAAATGTAACGGAGCTAAAAATGCATCTGGATATATATAAGTACTTACCCGGTGTTAAAATGTATTTTTAATAGGGAATTTTATCATTTTTTTTTTTTTTGAAAACCGGAAACTGCATCTCGCTCCGCGCCTTTCAGCCTTCGTATCTTCCTGTTTCTCACAACACAGTCTTGCGTTGTGAGGGAGCTACAATTGCTGTTATTGCCAGAAGACATATTTGAGTGCCTTTTTATGTCTTCTGCAGATATACGTGTATATATAAAGGAGAATAAACAGTGGAGAACCAAGTTTCTGGGCGTCTGTTTTCCATGTGGGATGAGAGGTGTTACATAAAGGCAAAGAATTGTTACGTACAGTCATGGGTGCCATAAAGGGGTGGAAGGTTAGGACAATTCTAAGGGCCCAGACTGATGAGGGGCCCAGAAGAGCAGAGCCCTTTTTCTTATTTCTTTTCTCTTTTTAATACATAGGTTAAATGTGCTAGGGCTTCCCTCAAGCACTCAATGTGTATTTTGTCTGGTTTTGACTATAGATTTAATATTTAACAAACAAATTATGTATTTTCTATTTTAGACACACACACACCCCCATTCACAATGGTTCATTCCACTGTCTGATAGCACAAGTTGTTATGATGAATCGTAGACAGTAACATATGCAGGAATGTCACATCAATAGTCAGAGCATCAAAAAAGGAAAGAAAACAAGGAAAGAGAAAACAGAGAACGTCGGAGTCGACAGTGTCTCACACAGTTTTTCAAAAAGAAAGGTAGCATTGCTCTAACTTCACCTTGCCTTTAGGCTAAAAACTAGAGAAGAATAATTATGTCCTTATGCCCCGCCTCATTGCTGCATACACGCTGTGTTCACGTCCAACAACAGAGATGCTAACGCTGCTGCTTCCGGAAGCAGTGAAAAAATGTATAAGTAAATCTCTGCATTTTGTAGCTGTGGCGGCCCACCATGTTAAAAACGACGTAGGGGAAACACTGGAAATGTTCTCAGCAGGTTGTTTTATAGCAGCGATGACACGCAGTAGAAATTGGTTTTTGAGGTTAAATTCAGAGGAACTTTGTAATTCATCTGATCTTCAGAACATTCTGGAGTTTATGCAAACTGTTCTCATAAAAACAGAAGAAGCAAACTTTGTGCAAACCAACATTTGTGTCATTTTTCAAACTTTTGGCCTCGATTGTGGCATATTGAGGATTGTGATGTGATCAAACCAGTGTATTGTGGTGCACATCAGATATGTAATGATTCAAAACTAAAGTGGACGACTATTATATGCACAACCTCGGTGCCCAGCAGTTTTGTGCATATACAGTACAGACCAAAAGTTTCTTCTCATTCTGTTTGAATGAGTCCAAACTGTCCAAATGTTTGGTCTGTACTGTAAGCGTTGTGTGTATTTATCTGTTGGAGGTCATTTGGACTGTAAACATGGGTAGGAGTGTTCAGTATTAATAACAGATAATCAGAAATGATGTAATAACACAATTACAATATATTAGTAGAATAAAACTCTCAAACAGAGGGAGTTATAACCAACCTGGCATCGGGGTGGAGGACGCCATCATCTACCTGCTACACTGAGCTCTGACTCACTTGGAGAAACCTGGAAGCACTGTGAGGATCATGTTCTTTGATTTCTGCAGTGCTTTCAACACCATCCAACTACACCTTCTGAGGGACAAGCTAGAGCTATCAGGAGTGAACCACCACATGTCCCAGTGGATACTGGACTATCTCACAGGATGCCCACAGTATGTGAGGACAAAGGGCCCCACAGGGGACTGTGCTGGCACTGTTCCTCTTCACCCTCTATACTGCAGACTTCTCCATCAACTCTGAATGCTGCCACTTCCAGAAGTTCTCTAATGACTCTGCCATAGTCGGTCTCAACACAGGTGGGGACAATTCAGAGTACAGACAGTGGACTCAGGACTTCATGGACTGGTGCCAGTAGAATCATCTGCTGATCAACACTAGAAAAACCAAGGAGTTGGTGGTGGACTTTCAGAGGCGCAGACCCACCACACTGACACTGGTGAACATCCAGGGAGTGGACATTGAGATAGTGGACTCTTATAGGTACCTGGGTGTCCACCTTGATAATAAACTAGACTGGAGCCACAACACTGATGCTCTATAAAGAAAGGGTCAGAGCAGACTACCTGCTGAGGAGGCTGAGGTCATTTGGAGTCCAGGGAGCACTGTTAAAAGCCTTCTACCACACTGTGGTAGCTTCAGTCATTTTTTACAGTGTAGTATGTTGGAGCAGCAGTTTATCAGCAGCTGACAGGAATAAGCTGGATAAACTGATCAGGAAGACCAGCTCTGTCTTGGGATGTGTTGGAGATTTTAAGGTTTTTACGATGTTGGTAAAAGGTCACAGGTCATGCTGCAGGTGTCAGTGATCTAGATTTGCCCTGACTTGTATAAACACTTCTGTGTTTATCTTGGAAACCAGTTGGTTTACGACCTGTGACTGTTGTTCATCCAATTATGTGTTTGTTTACCACACTCTGACTTCATTATCTGACCCACACTTGTTTCCCTTCCTTGCTTCCTCCAGATGGGAGGTGTCTTTGTGAATAAAAGGCAATGCAGAGGTGAACACATCAGAATCGTCTCAACACCTTGGTTGGGCGTTCTCCTTTGCAAAGCTCATTAAAACCATACTCTGTGTCTGACTGATGGTCTTTTTGATAGTTATTTAACTTAGGGGTATTAAAATATCCTGACATGATGCACCCTGGATCCAGTGCAGGTAGTGGGGGACAGAAGGACTCTGGTCAAAATAACATCTCTGATGGACAGAGTCTCCCACCCCATGCATGTAAATATTACTGAACTGCAGAACTCCTTCAGTGACAGACTGCTGCATCCTAGATGCATGAAGGAGAGTTTCTGCAGGTCCTTCCTTCCTGCAGCTGTACAATCACAACTGTTCCTAACAAACATAAATGTTTACATCAGACCTGACCATCACCAATACTGCTGTAACTTGAACATTTATTTACAACAGACTGTATATAATAACTTATTGGAAGCTACATGTTTACTTTTTTCATGCACAGTTTAACGCAAAATCTGTAATTTTTCAATTTCAATTATATCCCTATTCTAACTACGTTAAGAATTGCACAATATTGTTTTTATAATTTGTTTATAACTATTTTATAACCATGGTAACATGTAGTAGATACTCTTTTTCTTATTTTTTCTTCTTTCATTATAAACATTGTGTGTGTTCCATTATGTTCTCTGTTCGGTTTGTATACCTGTTTGTTTGTTTGTTTGTTTACATATATATCTAATGCTGTTGTTACGACCAAATTTCCCCTTGAGGGACAATAAAGGATTGTTCTATTCTATTCTATTCTATTCTATTCTATTCTATTCTATTCTATTCTATTCTATTCTATTCTAATTGTAGAGCTGTCAGGAGCCTGGGTTGGGCCTGTGTTTTGCTTTCGTTATTTTGTTTCTTTCCTACTTTACATTTCTCCCAGCTTCTCTCTCCCCTTCCCTCTGCTTGTTCTTATCCTCCTGTTTGTTTTGCTGCAGGTCTCCAGGTGGCAGGCGTCATGCTGATTACTCTGGACCGGTTCTGCCAGCAGACACACCTGTTGTTCATCAGTGCAATTATGTGGACGGTTTAAATACCAGGGCTCAACAAACATTCGATGCCAGACCGTTGAACCTCCTTGGTGACTTTGGCCTCGTGTCTTGTGCTTTAAGTATTTAACTCATTCAGTGCCATAGACATCAAACTGAATCTGAAAGCTCAGTGCCATTAACGTCTTGACGTCTCTACAGCTTTTATTGGCTTAAATCCCGCTAAGCATTCTGGAGCAGCTGCTCACTGAATATGAACTCATTACAGGCTGTATTTAGTCATATGATCCAGGAGGGGGCAGTGGTGCACTTCTCTGGGTGAGATCACCCTTATTTACCGTGTAACAATCCCAGTTGGAGGGGGGGGGAGCCAGACACTCAGGACGAGACAGACGGTGAATGAGGAAGAGATTCAGAGCCTGTGAAGCGGCTGGGAAGTGACCTCGTTCAGAGTTATTACAAACTAGTATAGAATTAATGGAATTGAGAAGATGTTGGAGTTTATTACATGGATAAAATCCCTCCAGCGTGTCTACCGGATCTACCGGGAACCAGTATTGTATCGAAGGCGGTGTGGTTTGTAATCCAGCTCGTCATTTTCAGACTTGTTATGTCTTCAGCCTGACGTTGAGGTTCTTCTGGTGATTCTAGTGAAGCTGAGGTGGATTTATCCGATCAGTATCTGCTGTTAGGATCTTCTAAAGGCAGCAGGGAGCAAAATAAAGAAACTATCAAAAGTACTTTTTTACTGTTATTTTTTACTTTCATAGTAGTAAAACATAGTTCAGATGTTGCATGAATCATTGAAACATGAAATATTTACATCAAAGTCACTGATCTGCTTGAAAAACCTCTTTACACAAAACGCTCTTTATCTCAGCTTTTAGTCCTGAAACATGTGGATTTTCATCAAAGTTCCTCTTTTGTTCTGCAGATTACTAAATAACAGAAAGAGATAGAAACAAGAAAGACTAAATTTTGTGCTGATGGTTTCAGAATTCACATCGTCATAGGAGAAAATATTCTGTGGGCCTTCAAAAATCAGTAAAAATGCAAAATATCTCTGGAACTGAGGGGGATATGAAATCTGAAAGTGGACCTGAATGAGTTCATGATTCTAGTTTGTAGTTTATGCATAATGCTGATGTTTTGTCCTTCTAAATCCGATAGGTTTTTTTTCTCACTGGATTTTGCAACTACGTCACAGATCTTCACGTTTGGCTTAGTCACGCTGTTTTGTGTCTGCTGGAACCTCTTGCCATCCTTCCATCATCACGCCGTTCTTTCAAGCCCTGCCTGCTCTCATCACTCACTCGCCTGCCCCTGGACCTGCCTCTTCCTCTTGTTCCTTGGTTTGGCTCGCTCAGGCTCAACACCTCCCCATCTGTACTTGGAATCTGGATCATGTAAGACCTCTCATCGGTTGCCACAATCCCCGGCTCACTAATCCTGGAACTAACCCCTCTCTCACTTTATTACCCTGACACTTCTCACGACTTCATTGCTTTTTGTATATAATCCTTCTACTACTGTAAATAAACACCTTTTTGATATTACACTTGTGTCTAGGTTCTAAGCTCTTGGGTCTGGTGTACTACGATCATGACAAGAGCAGATCCAATATGACACTGTAAGTAACAGATGCGTCAGATGTGCATGAATGCAATGGTAATGACACAGATTAAGTTACAGTTAGTAACAGAACAGAACGGTTTTCTATACCAGATATTAATAACTCATGATCGGACACTAAAAACTAGATCAAATGTTACATGTGACACTATTTCACACTGAAGAAGTCGGTGATTATGTTTTGGCGACCGTCTGACAGCTTCAGCCAGACGCACCAGACACATGTAAGTAAACACCAGAGCAGTCTAGTTACACACACCTAACAGTGAGAGTGTGTGTGAGAACACCAGCGGAGGTTTACAGTCATGTAACTAGTGAGATTTAGTGAGATGCATGTATGATACCTCTAAATGTTTTGTGCATATATCAGTCGGAGCTGTGTATATAACATATGGATTCTCTATGATGCAGGAACGTGCCCAGCAGTTTTGTGTATATAAGTGTGTTTTGCATATAAGCGTTGTCCACTGTATTAAATTTCCTATATTCCTTTTCCCTATAGCAAGAAATTCCTAACTTAGGTCTGCTACACCCACACCATGTGATAAAAGTCTACTGACCAAGTTTTGTGCAAATATTTAAAAAACTCTTAATGATGTGCAAAAAAAACAGATTCAAGTTTTTGATTCAAAATGGTGTAATCTGAACTAAAGTTCATACTAAGCGCATAAAGGTAAATATATAGCCAGTCACCACACAGCAGCGAGGCACTACAGACACTCATTGCTGATTTTGCTAAGATATATTTCATGATCACTTGCTCACCAACTTGTTTCTCAGTCAAAATGTGATAAAACCAGGTACTAATGTGGAAGAGGCAAAAACATGTAAAACCTCTTACCTCATCCCTCTTCTTTGAGCCCAGGAAGTGTCGAGCCACATGTTCAGGTAGCATGTTGGTCACTAGTGCCTCATTCCAGCGCCTCATCTCATACACTTTCTCCTTCTGCTCATGGACCTCAATCTTCCATAGAAAAAGAGTTCGCGCGAGTTTCTCCACCTTCAGCCATGAAAAGTACAGTTATTATGACTTCAACAACAACAAAACTTTATTTATAAAGCACTTTTCAAACAGAGTTTATCAAAGTGCTTTGCAGATTTAAAATGACCCCACAACCCCCCTTTAAAAACCAAAAATAAAACCCCCCTCCCAACCCAACCCATCGACCATACACACACACACACACACACACACACACACACACACACACACACACACACACACACACACACACACCCACAAGTGTGTTTTGTTATCCTTATGGGGACCGTCCATTGACTTCCATTGATTTTAGTAACTAGATTTATACCTAACCCAAACCCTTTTCCTAACCTTAACCATTACTGATCTATAACTAACCCTAAGACTAACTAAAACTCTATTCACACCATACCTATAAACCTAACCCCTAACCCTAAAAAGGGGAGTCCCGCTCATGGGGACCAGGCTTCGGTCCCCACAAGAACCCTCGGACCCCAGAAAGATAGTAAAAGTCAGGAAACTGGTCCCCAGGAGGTCAGAAATACAAACCCACACACACACACACACACACACACACACACACACACACTTAAAAGCTACAAAAACAGCGGGCTGAGCACAGAGGAGCCAGGAAATGCCATCATAGGAGCCATCTGCATCGGTAGCAGCAGATCAGCAGCAGCTGGCAAGGCACCGACTCCGTGCGCCCAGAGGAGGGAGGGCTGGTACCCCCACCTCCACCCAGGCACTACCTGGGGGGCACCCAGGCAGCCACAGCCGACCACCGCTCCCAACACAGAGGGATCCCGGAGAGGAAACACTGGCAAAAAATAAGTTAAAATATAAAGTTTGTAAAGTATAAAACAATGAGTGTAAAACAATGATAAACTAGAATCAAGATAAAAATGCAAAGCAGATTAATAAATAAACAGTTAAAAGCTAAACTAAAAATTAAATCAGGTAAAATATGCTAATCAGTTAAAACATGTATTAATAAATAATAATTAGTTAAAAGCTTGGTTAAAAAGGTAGGTCTTGAGCCTGCTCTTAAAAACATGAACGTTCTCTGCGGCCCTGAGGTCCTCCGGCAGCCTGTTCCAGAGGTGAGGGCCATAATAGTGGAAGGACGCCTCACCATGAGTCCGCGTCCTGAACTTACGGATGATAAGGTGACGGCTGCCAGAGGAATGCAGAGACCGCGAGGGTTCATATGGTAAAAGCATTTCTGAAAGAGGCCCAAGACCATTAAGACACTTAAAATCATTAAAAGAACCTTAAAATCGATCCTAAAACATACGGGGAGCCAATGCAGTGATTCTAAAACCGGTGTAATGTGCTCCCGCTTCCTGGTCTTCATCAGAACATGTGCTGCTGAATTTTGTAGTAGCTGTAAACTTGAGATAGTGTTTTTGGGAAGACCAGAAAGCAGGGCGTTACAGTAATCAATTCTGCTGGTGATAAAAGCATAAAAACCTATTCTAGTAATGTTTTTAATGTGAGGAATAAAAGTCAGCTCAGAGTCAAAAATCACACCCAGGTTCTTCACTTGAAAAGATGGATTAAAAGACAGTGATTGTAGTTCTGGTAAAAGTTTCTCTCTCTGAGCCTCAGGACCGATAATTAAAACCTCAGTTTTGTCCTGGTTGAGCTGTAGAAAGTTCTCTGCCATCTAGCATTTGACGTCTAAAATGCAGTTAAAAAGTGCATCCATTGGCCATGTGTCATCAGGAGACATGGAGATGTACAGTGGGGCAAAAAAGTATTTAGTCAGCCACCAATTGTGTAAGTTCTCCCACTTAAAAAGATCAGAGAGGCCTGTAATTTTCATCATAGGTATACCTCAACTATGAGAGACAAAATGAGGAAAAAAAATCCAGAAAATCACATTGTCTGATTTTTAAAGAATTTATTTGCAAATTATGGTGGAAAATAAGTATTTGGTCACCTACAAACAAGTAAGATTTCTGGCTTTCACAGACCTGTAACTTCTTTAAGAGGCTCCTCGGTCCTCCACTCGTTACCTGTATTAATGGCACCTGTGTGAACTCGTTATCAGTATAAAAGACACCTGTCCACAACCTCAAACAGTCACGCTCCAAACTCCACTATGGCCAAGACCAAAGAGCTGTCAAAGGACACCAGAAACAAAATTGTAGACCTTCACCAGGCTGGGAAGACTGAATCTGCAATAGGTAAGCAGCTTGGTGTGAAGAAATCAACTGTGGGAGCAATTATTAGAAAATGGAAGACATACAAGACCACTGATAATCTCCCTCCATCTGGGGCTCCACGCAAGATCTCACCCCGTGGGGTCAAAATGATCACAAGAACGGTGAGCAAAAATCCCAGAACCACACGGAGGGACCTAGTGAATGACCTGCAGAGAGCTGGGACCAAAGTAACAAAGGCTACCATCAGTAACACACTACGCCGCCAGGGACTCAAATCCTGCAGTGCCAGACGTGTCCCCCTGCTGAAGCCAGGACACGTCCAGGCCCGTCTGCGGTTTGCTAGAGAGCATTTGGATGATCCAGAAGAGGATTGGGAGAACATCATATGGTCAGATGAAACCAAAATAGAACTTTTTGGTAGAAACTCAACTTGTCGTGTTTGGAGGGGAAAGAATGCTGAGTTGGATCCAAAGAACACCATACCTACTGTAAAGCATGGGGGTGGAAACATCATGCTTTGGGGCTGTTTTTCTGCAAGGGGACCAGGACGACTGATCCGTGTAAAGGAAAGAATGAATGGGGCCATGTATGGTAAGATTTTGAGTGAAAACCTCCTTCCATCAGCAAGGGCATTGAAAATGAGACGTGGCTGGGTCTTTCAGCATGACAATGATCCCAAACACACCGCCCGGGCAACTAAGGAGTGGCTTCGTAAGAAGCATTTCAAGGTCCTGGAGTGGCCTAGCCAGTCTCCAGATCTCAACCCCATAGAAAATCTCTGGAGGGAGTTGAAAGTCCGTGTTGCCCAGCGTCAGCCCCAAAACATCACTGCTCTAGAGGAGATCTGCATGGAGGAATGGGCCAAAATACCAGCAACAGTGTGTGAAAACCTTGTGAAGACTTACAGAAAACGTTTGACCTCTGTCATTGCCAACAAAGGCTATATAACAAAGTATTGAGATTCACTTTTGTTATTGACCAAATACTTATTTTCCACCATAATTTGCAAATAAATTCTTTAAAAATCAGACAATGTGATTTTCTGGATTTTTTTTCCCTCATTTTGTCTCTCATAGTTGAGGTATACCTATGATGAAAATTACAGGCCTCTCTGATCTTTTTAAGTGGGAGAACTTACACAATTGGTGGCTGACTAAATACTTCTTTGCCCCACTGTAGTTAACTCCATGTCTTCTGATGAGACCGCCAAGAAGGAGCATATACAGGTTAAAAAGCACTGGACCAAGAATTGAACCCTGGGGTACACCACATGTAATCCAATGGACCCTAGAGGAGCCGATATCTAACCTTACCATAAAAGTCCTGTCTGTGAGATAGGATGTGAACCATTTATGAACAGCACCAGAGAGGCCGATCTGTTTTAAACAAGTTAAAAGAATAGTGTGGTCTACTGTATCAAAGGCAGTGCTTAGATCCAGTAGAACCAACACTGTCACTTTCTGAGGATCGTAGTTTAATCTAAAATCATTTAAAATCTTTAAAAGAGCGTCTCTGTGCTGTGGTTCACCCTGAAACCAGACTGAAATTTCTCTAGGACATTGTGAGCATTAATAAAATCATTAAGTTGAATAAAAACAAGTTTTTCTAAAACTTTACTTAAAAATGGTAAGTTAGAGACCGGTCGGTAGTTGTTTAAATCACTAAAATCTTAATTGCTCTTTTTCAGCCTCACAACCGCCACTTTAAAGGCGGCAGGAAATACCCCCGTCTCAAGGGAGCAATTCATAAAGTTTAAAACCTCGTCTTTAAAAGAACCATAAAATTGTTTAAAAAGCGGGTGGGAATTGGGTCCAAAGTGCTTGTGGTGGGCCTCACTGAAGAGAAAACTTTATCAAGGGTCCCAGCTTCTACCAGGACAAAACTGTCCAGTGTTTCCTCTGGTAAAGGCAGACACTCAGATTTGTCTAAAACCATGTTTGTTTGAGAGGATAAAATATTACATCTGATGGTGTCCACCTTTCCTCTGAAGTGGCCTGCAAACTCTTCACACAGAGTGTTTGAGGGGGTTTTCTGAAAACTGTTAGAGATCTGATTTAGAATCTTGTCAATGGTGGAAAACAGAATTTTGGGGTTATTTTTATGTTCTGAGATGATTCTGGAAAAGTATGAATTTCTGGAATTTCTTTAAGCGTTATTGTATAATTTGAGATGTTCTATGTATATCTGATGATTTATTGTAGTTTTATTTTTCCTCCATTTCCTTTCAACTGCCCTGCAGCTCCTCTTTAATTTTTTAATAGCTTCATTTCTCCATGGTATTGTGTGTTTTGAACGTATATTTACAACTTTAAGTGGAGCCAGCAGGTCGAGAGCAGATTGAAGCCTACTGTTAAAATCATTCACGATAAAATCACAGGGGGCAGGTGAAGGTGTAGGAGGAAACTTTTTAAAAACTTCAAGAAAACCTGCAGCCACTTCAGGGGTTAGATGACGCTTCCTGACAGTTCTCACAGAGGTTTCTAATTGGATAAAACACACAGTAGTGGTCAGAGACAGCCAAGTCAACAACAGAGGACACACTGGAGGACAGGCCATACGTGATGACCAAGTCCAGAGTGTGCCCCATGTTGTGAGTAGGCTGCATGACATGTTGGCTAAAATCCATATAATTCAAAATATTCAAAAAATCTGTTGATAAAGGATCTAAAAGGTTATCTACATGTAGATTAAAATCACCAGCTAAAATCATCCTTTCATAAGAGTTGTGTAAAATTGATAAAAACTCTGAAAATTCAGGAATAAAAAGTGCATTCCTTTTCGGAGGTCTATAAACTGTGACACATAAAACCCGAGGAGAGCTAAAAACAGAGGCAGTGTATTCAAAAGTGGTAAAATTATCAAATAAAACTGGTTTAGTGGAAAGAGTTGATGAACTTATAAAAGCAGTTCCGCCTCCCCTCTGGCTGCTCCTCGTCGAATAAGAAAAGTTAAAATTAGGTGGAGAGGCCTCTGTAAGAACAGCAGGAGCATCTGCACTCAGCCATGTCTCCGTTAAAAAAGATTATTGTCTAAGATCAAATCATTAATTATAAAAGTTTTATTCAGCAGAGAGCGAACATTTAAAAGAGCAAATGAACTCTAGTTTAAAAGAAGAAATAACTTGTCCTAAAAAATGACAGGGAATAAATGAACAGACAGTTCTGAGTGAACTTGATGTTTTCATGGCCAGTGTGTTTTTTGTGCCGGTTTTTTTCAGTTTCCTCTCAGAGCTTTTTATTCCCCGGAACCCTTGTGTTTTCTTAGTGTGTTTGCATTTCATTTTATTCTAGTTCATGTCTTGATATGCTCGTGGTTTATTCTTTCTGATTACTCATTCAATTTCTCAGTGATTGTTGTTACCTCTGATTAATCATCTGCTCATTAGTCCCCCTACCTTTCCTCCCAGCTGCAGTCACTTATGACACTTAATTTTCTGTTTTTAAATTCGAAGAGACGATGTGGTTTTGGACCTGAGCAGTTAAGGAACAAACTTTGTAAACATTGGATACTTAATTAATCCCTCATTAAGATGTTGTTTGGATTCTGTTTGGTCAAAGGGAACACTGAAAAATCTGGGCATTTTTTCAGAGGGGTGACTCTGTCCTTACTGAGTCCGATATCTAACTGTTCAGTTCAAAGTGCTTTTACGTTACAAGTTTTACATTCACCCATTCACACATGTAAATTCATGTAAATCAGGGGGCTACATGGGGTTCAGTGTCTTACCCAAGGGCACTTTGACATGTGGTGGTGGAAGCCGGGATCAATCTACCAACCTTCTGATTGGAAGACAACTGCTCTACCCACTGAGCCATCCCATCCCATCCCATCCCATCCCATCCCAGCAAGTATGGAGGAACTAATCTATACATTTTAATTGTAGAGGTGATTTTAATGATTTTAACAGAGTGCTTTGGCCAGGAAGAGGGTTAGAAGTTTGATGACACACTGAAGACATTCTACACAGTAAAGACACTTTGGACAGCAACTTGTTCTTGTCACTGTTGGTACAGAGTACATTTTTATTACTGCTGAGTATGTGAACTTACATGTCTGGAGAAGTAATAGAAGCTGATCATCATAATGAAGATCATAACTGTCATTGTAAACTTGGAAGGTACCATGTACAAACTGCAAAGAAAAACATTTACAATTTGGTCATTTATCCAGCAATACTACTGTTATCAATTACATCAACCAGTCACATAAGAATACAACACATGTTTAGGCTAATTTCCCATAATACAGCTGCTTTATCCAATTTGATGTGATGAGTTTTCTTTTAAAAAAAGCAAAGGTGAAGAATACAAAGTTAACAAGGCGCACAATGGAACAATCTAACAAGCGTACATACACCAATATTCAGAGTTCTGCTAAATGCATTGAGCTTTACAATTTACTGACTTCAGAGAATGCTGGGTTGTCATGAGATTTACCTGTAATCCTGGAAGCGAATCATGTCATAGCGGTCGAAGATGTCCTTCCAGCTGTAGATATTAACAATGCCAGTTGTCACTGTTATGAGCAGCATCAGTGTGACCTTGACCATGTGACTGACCTGAACCAGCATGGTGGTGGCCATGAGTGCAAGCACAGCAATGTAGCTGTAATATTTGGGATTATTCAGGCAACCTTCAGGGCTGGACCAAGGAGGAGAAGAAGAAGAGGGCACCTTTGTGGTGCTGCCTAAATCTGGGACTCGACAGCTCAGCTAGACAATGAAGAGACACAAAGTCATGTCCTATACCAAATCATTATGATTAATCTGACAGCAAAAATTACAAGCCTCCTGATGTTTCCAGCCTTTAGACTTTTATTAAATACAAGAAATCCACCTCATGAACACCTAAATATACATTCAAACACTGATTTAAACTTTTGTGCTGCTAGAAAGACCAAAAGCTCAAGCTACTCACCATATCAATGAGGTCTGCCATTGTCACAATGAAAATAGCTGCCATGGCCCAGGTGTTTCGAGCCCAACGAGTGTGATCAATCCAGGTTGAGAAAGAGACCAGCTTCTTGGGAAAGACCTGACACATGGCACACCCCATAAAATGCTCAATTTTAGAGAGATTCTTCTTCTGGTTAGTGAAACCATATTACACAGTCTTGATAACAAGCCCAGAAACTACCATAGTAATCAACTGGAGAATACACTCACTGGCCACTTCATTAGGTACACCTGTCCAACTGCTCATTAACACAAATTTCGAATCAGCCAATCACATGGCGGCAACTCAGTGCATTTAGACATGTAGACATGGTGAAGACGATCTGCTGCAGTTCAAACCAGCATCAGAATGAGGAAGAAAGATGATTTAAGAGACTTTGAACATGGTTGTTGGTGCCAGAATGGCTGGTCTGAGTATTTCAGAACTGCTGATCTACTGGGATTTTCACCCACAACCATCTCTAGGGTTTAAAGAGAATCGTCCGAAAAAGGGAAAATATCCAGTGAGCAGTTTGGAGTTACCATGGCAACAGCATGGACTTAATTTATCACTTTTCGATTGATTACTGTGTACATGCTTTGACCTACAGACGTCATTCCAACTTTTATGTGCTCAGTAGACATTGGTCTATAACATATTGAAGCCACATCTACATATCTGTTACTGTATTGCCATGGCAACACCATTTGCCACGATATTTACCCGGTGAGATCACAGCAGACCTCGTGGGATGTGGGTGCACATGTGATACATCAATGTGATCAGATTGACGAGGTGAAGTCAACCTTTATGTGTACATTAAATTTTGGGTTACCATGGCAACATAATCTACATAGAAAACCACGCCTATTGTAACCCTATGGAAAAATCTCTGAAATGATCATATTTCTCCTAAAACTTCCATATTGATTTCACCTTTTCAGCCTTGTCATTATGTTTGAAACAGCCGTCACAGAGTATCAGAAATGGCAGCTTTCTGATTGGCTGAGGGTTTCAGAGTCCCGCACATAGTGGCAATCCCTCTCAAAGTTTCTTCAGGAACTTTTCTAGTTATGCTTATTGTTGGTACGTTTAGAACTGAATTTGGTTTTGATGCTACTTGGTCAGGTTTTTTCTCATGAGCTCCTCCATACACATGAGACTCATCTGTTAATCCTGCTGCTTCATTCACTCCTCATTGTTCTCTTCACAATTAAACCCTCACTGGTTCAGTTGTTCCCGGTCAGATCCTCCTCTTTGTTTTTTTGTTGCCCACTGGTTTTTCTTTTATTCTTTAAGCCTGTTGTTATTATTACTCATCATGTACATTTTTTAATCATCTTTTGGTGAATCATCATCTTTTTGTTGAAATATTATTACATTTTAAAATGTTGTCATTAAGCTCCTTGTGTGTGTCTACATCCTCAGTTTTTTTGTGCTGATTTCTGGTGTTGTCTTTGAGAGAAATCACAACTGACCAAAATAAATATCAACAAGTTAGAGGTACGGGAATCAGAAATCTATATTGGTCCATGAAACCAAAATCGTCTTTCTCCTTTATTGTTCTTTTAACTTTATCTGAGTAGTTCAGATTCTTTTACTTGTTTTCATTATTATCATTAATTCTTAGTATCGTTAGCTATCTAATCAGTTTAATTTACTCTTGTGTTTGATTTTGTATGCTGATGTTTGTTAATTAGTTCTGATCCAATTAGAAAGGTCTTTAATCCTCTTTTGTTTTTTTTTTAGTTTGATTCCACAGACAACACCATTGCTGATATTTCAGTCAATTGGCACTAAACTGATCCTGGGCCCCTGAAATAGGGATGGTAAACTTAAAAGCAATTATCCCATAAAAAAAACTCCAGCAAGTAAAATCTGTAAAGTACCAGATGTGAGATCACACCCACACAACATTCTGCATTTTACTGAAGATTGTTTTCTTTGTACATTTCCACAAATCTGTCCACGTTTTTACCATCACAGAAATCACAGTAATTTTAAGTTGATGTTTTTAATTCAAGAAAACAAAAGCGGACAAACTTTATGATTTATGTTTTCTTTCTTTTCATGCTTCAGTTCTTTTCTTAACAATGATATACACGAAAAATGTGTAAGTAAAGTAAACTCACTCTAGGAAAGATGGCAGCCATAGAACAGACTGTCAAGATGAGCAGCAGCACCTCTCCTACTGCAAAGGTGATGTAGTTTGCAACCAGCCTGTTCCACAACACACACACTCCAAATCCTTAATGACATGTCTGACACAATTATTACATGAAATATAGTTATGCATAAAACAATATTAATGAATTCATGATGACTGTCTTGTGTGATGATTAGTGTTTTGTTTGTGAACTGACCAGGGGTCTATGAGGGCTTCCATCAGTGCAGTGAAGAGAAGAACAACACAGGAGCAGCAGAAAGCAGCTCCACTCTGCTTCTCCTTCTCAACAGAGAAACGGGTCTCCAACTCTGGATCCACAAACCTCAGGGAGAGCTTGTTGGTGTGTTTCCCCTTCAGGCTGTTGAGACATCAGAACCTCAACAGTTACAAGAAAGGTGTAGATCTATAGAACTATATTTGTTTTACCAGACAGTCTCCTTGGGGGCCGGACCCCCAAGAAGAAAATCAAATAAAAATCTAATTTTGGCTTAACATTATGTTTAATGTTTATACTTTTTCCATTTCATTACAAAACTGAAGGCGTTTGATTCAGGCTCCCATCACCTACACCACAGTCAACCACTAGGAGTTGCTTTAATAGTGTGGACCACTATTTTCTTTTTGATCCTCACAATTTTCTTCCTTCCACCGTGTGAGTGAGTGTGTGAATGACAAAAAAACTGTAGAAAAACTGTAGTGTGAAGCGCTTTGGGAGGACCTGAGTAAAGCACTATACAAAAAATTAAAAAAATTGGGGAATCCAGTCGGGTTGAATGGCTCAGCAGGCCGGATTCGGCCCGCTGAGCCATTCAATCTGGCCAGCGGGCCGCCAGTTGATGATCAGTGGTGTAGCGTGTACAGTCAACTTTACTGTTTTTAATGATAATCCTACATGGAGAAAGGAAGGTGTCCTCCTGAATAACCCATCTGCATTCATCTGAGGCGTCATGGGCGAGCCAGGCCCACCCATTCATGCATCAGGCCCATCCATGATGGACCCAGCTCAGAAGTATAATGTGAGAGTTGTACCTCATCCACATTCATACGCATTTGAGAAAAACTATATGGAAGCTGGCTGTTTAACCACTGAATACCAGAAGAACATGGAGGTTGAGATCAGTTTGTCAAACGTAATCCAGAGTTTATATCAGTTACCCAGTCAGGTTTGAGTCATGGTTGCCAAAATCTTTAGAAGAACAACTGACTTTAGTCATGTAGTTCGTGTAAAATATTCAATAAAATGTTGTGCTGCATGACATGTATCGTTATGATGCACAAATTTACAACTGAATCACCGATATCTTCTCTTAGTGCATTGTGGGTAAAACTCGTCACCACCCATCCACCACCATCATTTGAATGACATTCTTCACCTCAAGCAAGTTGGGGGCAGTAACGCACTAATTCCTTGTTTGCTAGTCATGAATGATTATCAAGAAGAAGAAGAAGAAGCGCATGTTAACTGGTAGTCATGATGTAAACATTCAGAGAAATACATACAAGAAAGGAATTTATAAAGGTTTTTAGCAGGAGAACTGGACTGAGGAAGACTACTTTGTTGGAGTACATTAACTGGATATAACAGGACTGTTTTTGTTCAAGATGATGGTTCTCTGTGATGGTGAGTTACATTATTTGTCTTTCAGAGTGCATCAGAGCAGGTTCAGCAGGGAGTAGCATCACAGATAAATATCAAAAAGAATCAACATGGAAGAAGCAGGGCTTGTTGTGTTTTCTGTTTGTTGTTTTTATTAACTGGTTTGAGAGCAACTCTTTACAAAAACTGGTTGTTTCGCTACGTCTGTTCATGTCCCTCCGAATCAGCACAACTTAACCAAAGATCTTCTATCAAGGAAGATGGCTCACTCACATACACAAAGCAGGTACACAGCAGGGTCTTGACAACCGCAGCTCCTTTTGGAGAACAAAAACAAAC